>OZ024908.1:38450467-38783920 GCA_964017125.1 Flabesymbios commensalis | reverse complement strand
TGTCCATGGTCTCCCCTATACAGCTAACGCTCCAGTCCTCAGTGACATTGATGGCAGTGGTCCGAAAGAGAAAGCTTACCTATTATACTTTTATAATATTGCTCATGTGTTTTAAATAGATTTTTAAAATATAGTGGACATGCTAAGAGCATGCGCACTGCACTTTTTATGGCAAGCATGACACTTGGCATGGTTGTTCCTTAGACAAAAGTAAAACTTTTTATCCAAAGAGACAAGTTGTCTCTATATATAATTATTCTTAATTAGCGTAATTTTATGCTAATTAGCTAAAACAAATGGATTTTTATAGTTTTTACACAAATTCATCCAGAAACATGTGAGAAATATATATTTTGGCAAATTTGACAGTGGGAAATATATTTTTGGATATCATTTTAATATTTAGGGAACATCTGGACCGTCTAATTTAATATTAGGTACGGTACCCATATATTATGTCTTAAACAGACTATGCTAAACACTCTACTATATCAGTTGAACTATTTACCTTATGTTAGAAAATTAATTCTCGATATAATGGTAGGCTGGTTTGCTATATTTTGTCCTATTTGCTTTCAAAGATACAACTGTGCATTATAGAATAAATAAGGGTCACCATTTGCAGTTACTAATTCATTCATACCAGCAGTAACATGGTGACAGATGCAATACGGTCTTTTAAAATTGACAAGTGTTTAGTGATTTTCTATTCTCCTGGCCCAGTTTAGTCTATATGTGCAGAAATGTGGCCTAAAACCCCGTTCATTTCATTCATTGTATTTATTGATTTCTAATTTTGCTTTTGTGACTTTTCGTAATACAATATGGCTACTTCTTACCATCTTGGTATGCCTATTCTATTAGAATGTTAAACTAAGTGTCATCATTTGCCTACTATTTTGGATGCATTAATTCAAGATGAAGATAAACAGCTTACTATGGGCACATTGCATTGATTGGAACGTATGCTACATATATGTGTGTCTGTAGATGGTGGTGGTGGAGTAGAACTAATGATTGAACACAAAATAAAATGGCACATAAACTGTAGAAGGGGAATAAAGAAACAACAGTTTGAAAGATCTACAGTGAAAAACAGTAATTTGCCATTTCCATTAATGTCCATGGTGCCCCATCTTTGGAAAATGTATATTTTTTAAAATTCCAATATCCCTAAAATAAAAATTTCTACAATTAAATATTCTTTTTTATTTCTCAAGGCACTATTAGTGTGTTGATTGACACAGGAAGTCCCTCTATATGAAAACGTGACAGGTGCTGCTGACAAAATTGGTGATTCAGACATGAAGAGTGTTTTTTCCAAAGGGGTATGACGGCAATTAATGCCAGAGATCACATATCGTACTTGAATGAGCACTACCGGTACCGAAAGCCTAGGATGATACAGCTGACCGTGACTTCTCTGAGGGGCATACTATCAATGCATGTAATCAAAGAACATGCCTTCAATGAGTTGATAGACTGTGTGGAGGGTCACACGGGGTGGCTGATCTGACAGTTAGGTGCAATAGATGACAGGAATCTCTTGGTCACACGTACCAGATAACTAGAGAAAGAAAATATCCACACAATCCCTGATATCACAGATGTCGGCCCTACAGATTACAACACGACGTTGGCAGCTGATCTACCAGAAAGCGAGGCAGTTGAAGATCTAAAAAAAAAAGCAATATTAAGCACAAGCTGCTAAGATTCTGCGACAGGAAACTCTTGATAAGCGACTCATTTGATAAGAGGCTAATTTACAGTGATTCAGAATCAGATACATACAGTAGCTACTCATCATGCAGTAGATGCTGAAAACCTTCCTTCACATGGTACTAGATGGTTCGGGCATTGGCCGAGCACCCTCTGAATGTATCGTTAACAATAGTTTTTTTTTATTGGTCAAATCATTCTGCACGAGGAAAGAAAGAAAATGATGTCGCCAGACACACACAAGAGAGAGAAACTGCGCTACCACTAGAATTATCGATGAAAGTTTATATGAGAACAGGCAATGAGTCATTGGTGAATATCCTGGCTGAGTGTGGGCTAAGCATCTCTTATGACCACTTGTGTCGTCTGTGTACAGCTTTGATCAACTCAGTCATCACTTTAAGGGGAACAAATTGTTGAGGTAGTACCCGCCCATGCAAGCCATTAGAGAAAAGTTCGCCACAAGAGTGATTGATAACATAGATTACGACCCCTCGTCAACAACAGCAGCACCGGCACTAGCATCAGTAAGCTACATCACTTTACATAATATCAGGACAATACACCTAAGCCTAATGTCTTTGATAAAAAAATGGAGAAAAATAGAGCTAAGCACATGTCAACATCCCTTGACCTACCGCATGGGGATGGTCGCAAGAGGAACCAGCTGCACCTCGCAAGTCCTGTCTACAGCACCAGCCATCCCATGTCACACAAACTGCCTGTACGTTCCCAGAGCGGCTGCACAAGAGATTGTAAGTCACTCTGTAAATATATTATCAAAGCTCGCATTTCTAACTGTGGGTGTAAATGAAATGCTTACATGTATACCAAAATTGGATGAACATCTTTTTGCAACTGTTTTATTTGACAGTTTAGTTGTTTGCATTTGTCTAGTATAATAAAACATCTGCAATATACTTTCCAATGTTATAATACTTTTTTGTTTTTATATATAGCAGTAGCAACATTGAATGACAATCCTAGTCCTAAAAATATATGTCCCACTTAATATATATATAAACATTAATGTGAGACACATGTATGTAGCTTCATTTTTTCCAAAAGTGCAATCTTTAAAACATTGAAAACGGTGGAAATTCAGCCGCCTTCTTAAATTTTCAGGTTACAATGGTCACTAAATCATGAAGTAAAATCAGAAAGGAATCTCCTGTCCCTAAATTAGTTGAAATGATGATGTTATTTATGTTTCGTGTGAACTGATGCAAAACTTATAAATGACCTAAATTTTACAGTTAAAGAACATAATTTATAGTAGTTCTGCTAATTTTGAAGGTCAAGGTGGCGACATCAGAATGTTTAACTGATACCACAAATCGATTCCCCAGTGTGAAATTATCCCAAATCCATATTTCACACATGCTTCTGAGTGAATTAGTATAAAAGAATGATATCTCATTTTTTTCAACAATTAGCATTATATATGCTAATTAAGGCTAATTAGATATGGATACAACTTGTCTCTTTGGATAAAAAGTTGTGTTTGGACCTAAAGATCATCCATTCCAAATGGCATGCTTGCCCTAAAAAGTGCAGTAGTTGGTCATTTTTGAGCCCTTAGCATGTCTACTAATAGTAAAAGTTTGAATCAAAAGACACGGCTGTCAAGGTTATGGTTGTTACCAATGTTTTGCCCCAATCTCCTTTGTGGTCGCTATTCTTGACGACATAGGCTATCGTCACTCCCCTCCCGTTCTGTGCCCACATATTCGTGTACTTTCTGAACACAGCCCTTCGGTTATTTAAATTAAGACATTTTAATGTTTAAAATTTTATCATAATATAAGATGACTTATCCGCTATATTAGCAGTTCCAAACATAAATATTGCAGAGATATTGTTATAACTGTCAAACCTGGAAAAACATTATTTGTTATTTGGAGGCTAAAGTAGTGAGATTATCACTTGTTTTAAATATGACTCCAGGTAAAAAGGGACAACACTGCATAATGTATTACACGCATTTGTGTGGTGAAATCCGCAAGTCGACCATCTTATTGTAAATCGTCTTTTTAATGCTAGATGTGTGCATCAAACCATAACTGTGGATAAGACGAGACGAAAGTACCCTAGAATTATAAAAACCTCCTTTATAGATGATCATGAAGAACGGGTCACAAACCTAGAATAATTGGTGACAGGCATTATTTCACTAAATTATGTCGTGCTTTCACTTGTCCCGGTATGTTCAAATGCTCCAATTCATATTGTATTTATTTATCAGCCGTTTGTGACGGCCAGTGTGAGCGTAAAGAAGGGGGTGATGAGTTGATACGTCCTTTGGCTCCTTTAACATCTTTTCCTGGATCGATAAAATGTCAAGGTGGGAACCGTTGTGTGAGGAGAGATCAGTTCGCAGTTTTCCGATATAGGAGGGGGGGGGGGCAAGAGGTTAAATTTAGAAAAAAAATCATTCAGAATTTTTTTTAAATCTGCTGTTCAAGGGGGGTCAGGACCCTTCTGACCCTCCCCCTGGGCACGCCCGTGGATAATAATTATCTAACGATACTATATGGATGACGAAAAAAACTGTTATGGGTGTCTTCATGACTGCCAGTGTGAGGATTACATCGTCGTAGGCCCTTATGTAGCTTGACAATAGCCTTCAGAATATTACGACTTCAGGAATCGACCACGTGACAGTATTGAATGGTTTGTTACACAATATTCAACTTTAAATCAAGTTACATTTTCAGATTCAGTTTATTTAGATGTTTTATTTTGCAGTATAAGATACGAGATTAATCAGATGACAGAAGCATTTCTAAAATCGTTTACTATAGTTACGGATTTGCATAACAGTCAACTTACAGAAATACATTTCCTTCAGAATAGTGCATTTAAAAACATATTTTGTGGAACTATCGTTTAATATCAGGGGCGTGCACAGGGGGGTCAGAAATGTCCTGCCCACCCCCTAAGATTTATAACATTTTCCAAGGAATCCCGTATTCAGGTATTTGTATAAATTTCACTTCTTGACCCCCCCCCCCCCTCCATATATGACGGAAAGTTGTGCACATCCCTGAATATGATGACTAGGCCTAGGCTACATGTACAATCAAACAAACTGGTAGTGCTGATTTTAAGAGGGAACCCACTGAGACAAATCTCAATACACACTTTTCAACGCAATACCCAATTTCCATTGGCTTTCTTCAAATAATTGCTAGTAATTAAACGTTGTATTCTAGCTTCAAACATAAACTGTATGTCATCTAAGAAAAATATAAAATGTTTTGGGTTATTGCACAGACAAGTAGGTCGGTTAATTTTCTATTGTTTTACTGTAATTTCGTTTGTTGTAGGCAAAAAATAGAGTATGTGTTTTATCAAACATTCTTCTATGTGTATCCCTTAAAGCCAACATGATATTAAAATTGTGCTGGATAATATTTGTGACCCTACTAATTTTATATTCCTGTAAGCATCAGTGTTTGTGGGTAAGTTGGACAGCACATTTTACTGTAGTTTTCTGGATGCTGGTCACTTATTGTTTTAATTTGGTCGAGCAATTAAAATCTGACGAAACATCGTTATGATTCTGTGGGGAGATGTGGTGTGAAAGAAAAGCTGTACCCCCTCCTGAGCATCATATATGTTTCTCAGATTGTGTTTTATTTTCTTTGTCGATGTATTTTTTTTTCAACCCCAAATAGCTTTTGGGAAAATCAGCTGAAAGCAATAATATGATATCAAAAAACCAAAAGCATGCAAAAAATTACAAGATCATCCTAAAATCCTCGTATACAGTTATTTTGTAGGTACCTTTTCGTAAAAATGTAATCACTTGGCTAGCTTTTCAGTTTGCAAGTGCAGCATCAACAAGATATTGCAGTTATCTTTTTCTATACAGTAGCCTAGATGCCAATACATACAATTACCCTTCTGTTCTGTGATATAGTTTAACTAGTAGGCTGACATATCGTGTTTAGTACTATAAAACATAGCAGCATACATTTTATTGGAACTCCATTAACTAGTTATTAATCGATGATTTCTTATTAGTATTATATTTGTAACATCACATAAAAACATATGTACACATTCAAGTCATTTTATTTTAAATGTTCATTCTTTTACATTTATTGTTAGATTAGAGTTATTAGTAGTTTTCTCATGATAAACATACATTTCATTGACCTTCGAAATAGGATAGTAATACGTTTATAATCAAATAAATAATAGCTTAACAACTTCGACTCTTTATTGACAGTAATTGGGTCTGGATTTAAACTGAATTCGACTGTGTTTTTATACCCCCCCTGGATTCCCCTTTAATGTTATTCAGTTTGATTTTAATTTAATTTCCAAGGATTACAAATTATAGCACATAGTGCCAGGTGTTGTTCCCCTTCACAACAATACACAGATAACAATAAAAATTAATAATAGTAATAATATTAAATAGATCTAATAGTTAGAACACATTAATGATAATAATAATATGATGAAAAAAAGTTAATATGACACGGTGGTGTCACTGTGAAAGAAAAAGCATTCACATGAAATAATTCAAAATATATTTAACCAAATCTATCTGATGCTATTAAAAATTACGGGATCTAGTGCGAAAACAAAATTGAAACAGTTGAGCCGTACATTAAACTAGTTTTCAATTTTTTTTGAGATCTAAATAAATAATCAGGTAAAATTTGATGTAATGACTGAATCAGTGTCTGACGAGACACAGCATAGGCTTAACAATGCATGTGCAGCATACGAGAGAAGATATCCTCTCTCATTGCTCCACAATGATTTGTCACACGACATAGTATTAATAAAATTGTACTGAAAACGTTACAAGGCACTTAACCCAATGCAATACAATACAAGGCGCTTAACCCAAGCCTTATACGTGTGTGATTGACTGGGGCTTTGCCGAATACAAATGAGAAAAGAATAGTTCATGCATGTTGTTTTTTAAGATTGATTTTAAAATGCTATACTAGGGTTACTGTGTAATCCAGTATTCATGACATTCCACAATCGTTTTATGGGGAATAAAAGCAAATTTCTCGCTCAGCGTATCGCGTTAACCAGAAAATTTGTTAACGAAAAAAAGTCAAGGTCATAGGGGTCACAGAAAGGTCTAATGTGAAATTAATCAAGCTTCAGTCAGGATTAACCTGAATGTTAAGCTTAATGAGCATTCCATTTACGCGAAAGAAGTGCCATAGTGCTAAAAGTGGTGGACAGACGGAGGGACAACAGACTGAGGGACAGACATGCCTGGTGGCTACGATGGGCATCCGCCAAAATTTTGGCTGCGGCTTGAAAAAGGTATAACATTTTTCAGCTAAGTTGAAGATAAATCGTAATAGTAGGGAGTATTTCTGGTAATAAAAAACTGTAATAGTAGATTATTTTCCGTTTAAATTTACCAATTTGCCCCATGAAATTCTGGCACTTATATATTAATTTCCTTGATTTTTTTCTAATCCCATGATTTCCACGTTTGGAAAATACATATAAATTTGTCCTGAGAATAGGAGCCATGTGTGTAAAATTCATTCACAAAGAGATGGGGAGGCGTATGAATATGAAAAGCGAGCGAATCGAATAAAGTATCAAACAAACAAATCAACAGACACCACATTTATTGTTCCACAACTATGTTTTGTCAAGGAGATATTTAAAACAAATTTTAATCATCAAATTTAAAAAAAAGTGCATAGCTTGGCCCTTGTAAAATAGAAATAAAAATATTTGCTTACAATTAGAATGTAAATTTAAATATTGTGTAGTACAGATATTGTGTAGTACAAACTGGCCTAAATTTACTTAAAAAAGATCAAATTACATCTGGTTTTATTAGTTTGAATTCAGATTTAGCATTCTCATTCAGTTTATAAACATCACTGTAAACAATAATGTTTGACAAAAGAACACACAGTACATTTTTATAATGAAAATATTAATATCTAGCTACAGTTTTAATGGTTATTTTCTTTATATCAATTCCTCTTCTTTTTGTTTTGCGTCTTTGTTGTAACAGCAACGGTTGGACTGTGTTTTGACTGAGAAATTTTATTGATGTAGTGAAGAGCCACCAGTGAAAAAATCAAACTGCAACAAAATTATTATAAAATGATAGATGAGAAATGCATTGATCAACAAGATAAACTCCCAATAAACTACACAATGTGTTAAATCAGAATATGATATGAAGAGGTTTATGTTCAAAGTTACACTAAACAAGCAGCACTGCACAACTTTGAGGCTAGTCAGCATGGCCTTCTGTGTAGTGGTTTTAAACGTTTAGGACACGCTGATCAACTACCCTTGCGAGTCTGATTAAAAATAGGTTATTTTACTACGAAATAGACATTGAAAGTAACTTTAACGAGTCCTCATACAGAAGTACCATTAATTTTGGCTGACATTAATCTCAAACAACTTAATAGGGGTTGAGTATTGGACTTTTTCACAAGATAGAATCCTTCTGGCATTCTCAACATTTTGTCAAAAAATGTGCACACACGAGTATCAACATTTTATTGACTAATTCCAGTAGAATAGTTGAGTAAGTTAAAATCGATTTTTAAAAGATAAAAAATCATTTCTGACTTTGGTTGTTGATTTCAGAAGTACAACTCACCATGTTGTAATACAAACTCTGTGCACTAATCCCGAGCAGAACATTGCAATCGCCAGACAGAAAATGACTGCAAAAAAGATTGCAAAAATATATAGTAACATCATTCATCATTAAGAATCAGTAGTTTGGTGGACATTAACCCTTATGCTGCCGATATTTTTCGGACTATTTTTCATTCATTTGAAGCTGGAATTGCAATTTCCAACTCTAAATGACAAAAAATATTTATGGTTGTGAAAAAATATACATCTTAAAATTGTAATTATTGCATTAACTAACTATCAATTTAGCAGTTAGAGGTGGAATTTATTTGGTCTGAAATTTGCTTAAAAACGCATATACATGTATACATGTACAGTCCCTCCTGGAGGACTGATGTCGCCTGTAGTGCTATTTCTGTGGTTTTATCAATGTCTGTTGATTGATACTATAGATTTAATAGTTTAGAGCTCTAGGGGTTAAATAGGATGTAAAGCCAGAATAGTGTTTGTGCACAGCTGGTTCTACTCAACCTATAAAGCCCCAAATTACACCGTTAACTCTTAGAGCACTGATGTCGACTGCAGTAGACATTCTGTGTTCATTAGCACCTTTATAAACCCTGATAACAAGCTGTTCACAGTAAAATATGCCTTCAATCTTGAAACACTGATATATATTGGGACTTAAATTTCACAAATAACATAAATTTTCAGTCACTTAAAGTTGTATATCGCGGCAGTAAAACACAAATTCAAGTGACTGAAAATTTAAATTGAATGCCTCAGTGATCTAAGGGTTAAATGCGCACCAACTTGTATCACTACTGCGATCCACAATTTCAAATCGGTGCTGATCACTTGTATATGTGTTATATTTATATTCAAAATTATCACCAATCTCGCACACTTAACTCTTGTCATGTTGGACTGGATATTATTATTATTCTTTCTATTTATTGGAATCCATTTATTGGAATTTATTGCGAATGCAAAAAATAATTTTATTAAAGAAAAAAACTTTTAAATGACTTCCAAGCAGCCATAATATAACAAAACTTGATTAAAAGGTTTTAATAACAGCAGCATGTGTCACTGTGTATCTAATTGAAAAGGTCCAATACAATATCAGATTTATAATGCAGCCAGAGTTTATTTGTCCACAAAATATTTTGTAGTCAACCAATGACCAATAGCAAGTTATTTTTGAAACAACATCTAAATAATTCAAAAATACCTATATAAAAAGAACATAAAAATGACAGTGTAACACACAGGAGCTTTGTTAGATGTTCTATCAACACCAAGAGTGAAAAGGAAAGTTTTTTACATACAATTCTCATGCTTAAAACATAAACAAAATTGTTCAAATAACAAGCAAGTGTGTTGACAGAAACCAAGCTAAAAGTCAACCTTTCCTTAGTTGAAGATTGTTATAGAAGTCTATGTTATCTGTCTGTACTGGACAACAAAAATAAAAAGTGCTGTCTTGGATCAAAGATAAGCAGCAGAGGACTGCATGGATTTTTCCGCCCTGAAGTTTGCTATGCTGTTTAGGTACTCCTAAAAAAGCATATTTGATTGCTTATAGTTCACCATAAATGATGTTTATCATGTTTATGCAAGCTGTCAATCTATTATAATTAGGTATATAATTTATGACTTCTGATATAATTATTAAAAATAGTGAGGGGGCTCTTGAACCACTCATCTGCAAATCACTCTAAATTTAAAACAGCTGTAAAGTCTACTGCAAGAATTTCAAATGCAAAGTAAAAAATACATTCTTGAGCCGCACACCCCAGAAAAATTACAAAAAAAATTGATTATACTCCCTTAAAAAAAACTTTTCCCCCAAAAAATGTAATTAATTAAAAAAACACATAATGCACCTCTCTCCCTGAAAATAATTCCATCTCAAGAAAATCTTACCCCTCCCCCTCTTCAATTAAAAAAAGCAAGATTATCAACTGCCACCATTTTAAACTCCATTATGTGTTTTCCCTACAAATAACCTTCAATAAGTCAGGCTGCACTATAGAGAAAAAAATATTCTAAGAATTCCCTATCAAGCTAATTTACACAGAAGGACAAGCAGACAGATGTACAACGTGAATAGATTAATAATGACTGATAAAAAGGGATAGAATGATAGGTACCTTCTGGAAAAAGCTTAGTTTGAAAACCGTGACCAAACATTGTTGTTTCCAAGTTACCAACAGCCTGGAAACAAGAAAGAAAACATTTCTTAAAATATACTGTAATGACAAAGTCAAATAGCATAATGTTCAATAATGAAAATCAACTTTTGTTTCATAGGTATTATCCGGTGGTGGTCAATTTAGACTGGAATATATATTTCAACAAAAACAATAGGTGATCAGTGATTCAGTATGGGTTGCATGCCATATTTATTCTAATAAAAGGCCTGGGCGTTTATTTAAATGCCCACAGGGGGGCTCTTACAAGAATAGTTTTGTGTAAAAAATTGTCTTGAAATATTGGTATCCTGATGGTGCATATTCCCGTCAGGACGAGCGTCTACGATGCTCTAAAAACAGCCATACACATGCGCGCATCCTGACAAAACATTAGCACATACATGAACATCCAGGTGCGCATGCATCAAAAAAACATGTGTGATGGCTGGAAATTACTCTGGACACTGTCCCAGTGTTATTTCGAGGACATACATTCACTTTGCATAGGCCTACAACATCATAACCATAACGTAAGCAGCAGGGCTGAATTCAGATAGATTGAACAAATTCGGTGATGGGCCCAGCTAAAGGGTTAAACTAATGATACAGGTTTGCAGCAGGCATTCATCGTAATGTGGTAAACACACAAAAAAAAATTGTAATTGAGTGTGCACAATAATTAAATACCATTCACTCATTCATAGTTTTCACACATGTGTTCCTAGGTGAGCTTACATGGCAACAAATGAACCACAAAAAATGCATTTCTAATGACACTGATTATCTCATATTAGGGAATACTAAGGCATTTAAAAAGGAAATACACCTTCAGATAAAGAAGACTTTAAAGCTACGAATCAGGGTGTGTGGGCGTTTATTAGAATAAATATGGTATATCCGCCGTACATGTATGTGACATCTGCACAAAATCAGTTGAATCCCGCTTTTTCAATAATAATGAGTTTATTAAATATTGTGAAAGAAAACTTATTTATGGTCCAAACTCTCTGAAATAATCCTTATTCAAACCAGATGTGGATTTTTTAACATTTTAAAAGACATCAGTTATAAAAAAGTGAAAACCCTCAAAATCTTACTTATAATTTTTAGAATTTCAGAAAAAATGCAGGGGTCTACACAAAAAACTTACTGTCAAGATGAGAATAAATAGGATGGAGCCAATGAAACCACCTAAGATAGTGAGCCATTCTTTTGATGCGAGTTGTTGTCGGTACATTTGCATTCCAGCAAACAACAGTACAGAGAACGTTGTAGAGAGCAAGAACGACAGTCCACTAGAAACAGCTGTAACAAAGGATAAAATGTATATATATAACAAACAACAATTGGAATATCAGTCAACAGCCACAGCATGCATCAGAAAACTACTGGTACATAATTATTTGCAAAACTAAAGTTTGAAATGCTTTAAAAGGAATAAAAAGAGTAAATGATGACAGAATTATTTAACAAAGTCAAAAACAAAATTATGGAATCACAGCCCACACCTTGATAGTGAGGGGCTGTCCACAGTTACTCATAAACAACAAGAAAAAAACTTTGGAAGATATTGTCAGTATTTTTAGCTCCCGCTGTATGGAGGGAGCTATGGAATTGGCCGCTGTCTGATCTTTAAATTCTTCTTTTGAAAATAACACAGGATTACATTATTTGGGTCACTTCCAAGTGGATGAAGGTCAGTTTAAATATTTTTATTTGACTTCAATATGCCAGGTCACAGAAGAGATTGAATAATGTTATGTCTGTCATATATCCCCCCTCCCCCCCTGTGGTGCTGAGTGGGGGGTCTACAACCCCCCCGGACCGCCCCTGGCGGAAACCCTGTACATTATTCTGCCAATCATTACATTAATAATATGTAGCAATAAATAATAGGCTATATTATCGCCGCTCTTTCACACAAACTGTGTTTGCTTACTACTGTTTACATTCCAGATGATCAAAAAACAAAATGGCGGACGGCCGCTGCGTATTCCTGTGATCTGACTTGAAAGTAAATATAATCTTCTTTTATGATTATACTGACTGGTGTTTAGTCTAATGTCCCTGTTTTAAATTTATAATGGTTTTAATTTTATTAGTTGTTTTGTCACTGCATTCATAAAATTTGCATTTCACATTGCATCATTTATTATATGTCAGGGCTCAGATGGTCAGTCACAGTGTGAAACTGATTTCACACACTGCGGCAGTCATGGCACCATTGATTTCTTCAAGCTGGGTGTTTTTGTCAGGACGACCAAAAAAATTGATGATAAATATTAATAAAATAGTGATCATTTAAAGATGGTGCGAAACTCAAAAAAACGGGGTTGACAAAAATCAGCAGGGCTCCTATTTGACAAATGTATCTAACTTTGATCCTGACTGCTATCATAAATTTAACATCCTCCCCCATTTTACAGAAATTACGCTATAAAATGGACTGTAACTCAAAAACTATTCAACTAATCCTGAGAAAATAAAAAGCATTGCCATGAGGGGCACAAGACGCAGCATTTGAGCTTATGTGTGACTTGATCAGACAAACTTAAAAATTTTGTTGGCCCCCCAACATATGCTGTAAATAATACGGTCAGAGTTATAATAGTACGGAATGAGAGCCCTTTATTCAGTAAACAAGGCTAAAATTTTTAAAGAATAAAGTACGATTAGTCACTGCCTTTAATTTATTGTCTGTTACTGTTAGTGTTGCAGCATAGGTAGCCGTAGCCACACTCCACAGACTGTGGCACAGGCATAGCTGTGTCGTCCTCTCTGAGGCCGTGGATTGATGTATTTGCTGTACACACCCGAAAAATCCAACATGGCGATGACTGAGAGCGATCCTGACTCCAATGTTCGAAAAAAGGCCATAACTTTATAATGACTGTGCGACCTCTGAGCTGAGCATGTGGGCATGGAGCTAAAATGTTACTGATCCAAAGAAACAATTTTTGGTCATGGTCAATCTGTGACTGAAACCTGTTTCAGCCACTGGGGCTAGCACAGGCATGGTTGCTGTATTCAATTCAGCGCAGTGGCGTAGGCCGGTCAGCGCTAGGGCCTAGAGTAATAGAGGGTATTATGGGCTGAGGCAATTATGGGCGTTATGACATATTATGTTTAATATTTCAATTCTGTGTGGCCCATCATACATACATCCTGAGCCTTACCCAACATGATATAGTGTTATGCACACCCAAAAATTAAATGCAAATGGAAACCTTTACCCACACGTCGAAATATATCTTTAACATCTGTTTGTGAAAACTGAAAATACCCCTTTTATCATATTTTGTTAAAAAACACGAAAAAATTTATGCAGAAAAGAAGTTGATAATTGACAAAAACTGTTTAATCTTCACATTTGAGTACATTTTTATCAATATAGCACATCCTTAGCAAATCGTCGAGAATAAAGTGTAATAGATCTACATGTAATACCAGCAACAGCAGCCCATAATTGCAGCAGCCGACCATAATTGCAGTAAAACCGGAATATATAATAATATATTTATATATCGAATGTTCCTTTGTTTTTGTACATTTAGCTTAATAATGACAATCAATAGGACATTGCTGTACCTTTATCTACCCATACCAAAAAATGATATATCCTTAGCCTTATACTAAGTTATAGGCCTAGCCCTATTAAAATTATTTTGGGTGAGCTAGAACTTCTACTTCTGGTAACGTTAGAAGTATTCAGGTGTTACTGTTAACCCACCCGTAATACCATCCATTTCTCTAGCCCGGGCCTAGGGCGTTTAGACCGAGCGCGAACTTGACAGATCCCGAAATGGTCGAAGACTGGCGTCGTGACGATACGAAATCTCGAAGGCGACAAACTTCACGAAGCGTCGAACTTTCGAAGGCGAAGCTGCTCATTATTCGTGCGACGCCGTGCGGCATGGAAAATATCCATGGATTGCCATTGGATTGGACGAGTGATGACAGACTATTTACCCATATCGGACACATATTAACACCGTTTATGTGTCTTAACAATAACATTAAAGAAGACCTACCCATTTTTGAAGCTGACACGTCGAGAATAAAGTGTATGAGTGTAAGAAATGAAGTTGTGTACAGACTGCACAAACAAACTGACAATCTGCCACACAGCACCGGTGCAGTTCCCGGAAGTCAACTCTTAGCCAATCAGAAAACGCCAAAGTGGCAAAGAGCGAAAAATCCTTAGGCTGAACCTGGAATAAGAATATCAACCGTTCCTACACTTACTGGACCTCAAAGTTCATGACCTCGTTCCAGAAAAAATCAACATCAACTGGATCTTTTAGACTGTTTTGTGAAGAGCTGAATTAAAGTGAGTAGGCCCCTATGGACTAGGCCCTACAGCCGGAATCAATGATATAAACTAATGCTAGGAATATAACATTAAACATTTGTGTAACAAGATATACATTTTACACATAATGTCATCCTACATAAATTCATAATAGAGTCTAACTAAGTGTTTTGGGGATTTGTGTATTAGGGGAGAGTGTGGCACCTTAAGCCATTTTTTTTTTTTCCACCCCCTGTCAAGTCAGAATGGAACTGAATTATTTTTTGTATGGCAAATGACAGCTGTAGAAAAAGGTAACATTCTGGCATAAAATAACTTGAATTTAATCGCTCACTTAAGATAAAAATCACATTTCAATTAATTTTTCTCATAGTGGGGGACCATAATGTATTAAATTTGCACATCTGGCTAAAATTGTGAAAATTGGTGTACAAGCCCACAAGACAATACTCTTTCATATTTTTGATGGATCCAATATGAAAAATGGCTGGATCCACCATTTAAGGCAAAATTCAAAATGGCCGCCACTCGAAAACCAAAATTATCATATCTTGGCAACATATGTCCCAAATTTTACGATGTTAACATCAATTTTATATATTTTGATGACGAGGAATCTATTTTTAATAGTTTAAAAGTGATTGGGATGAAATGGCATGTTTTAGTTTTATTTAAAATGTCCAAAATAACACATTTTGTAAAAAGAATATGCTAAAAACCGAAATATCGAGCGCTGGACACATTTAAAAAATAGTTAGTGACATTTGATTCATATTTGACTGTTAACAACATAATTTATATAGGCCTATAGGCCTACATCTTGGTAACCGTAAGCGTCATCAGTTAAATAAATCTTCAGTTAGTACATGTATCGCGGTTAGCAAACATTATTTGGACATTTATTGTTTATGCACTCACAGTCAAGGTGACATAGATGTGTGCATCCTAGATTAGCATTAGCACATTTGCAATTCCCCTTATCAGGTTATGCTTTTTTGACATTATTGATTGCAGTGTTGCAGTGTTGCTACAGACCCAGCTCCATTCCTATGGATTGTATATTTTGCTGCATTTCAAGAGCCTTTCTGCAAATATATCTTGCCTGATGCCGTGCTCGTCTAGAAGACCGAAGTAAGGGCTCTTGTTTGGGTAGTATGTTTTCTAATGCTCGTTTGTCACAGTCCATGCACCGCTCCAGCCATGTCAATGGAGTCCAGGGAGGACAGAAGAGGATATTCGGTATATGCCACGAATGTGTCTGTTATTTCTGGGTAGGCACCCAATGCAGCCAATGCACTTTTCTGCCAATACTCATATAAGATGAACTAGAAGGCCTATTGAAGCAAGTAAGGAAGAGTGGGAGTGAGATGCACCTTTGGGGACCAAGTTATTTTTACGATTGCATGGATAGAGATTGTCTGAAACCTTTTGCCAGAGCCGAAACTAACCCAAAATTCAGTCAATCTCAGGCTTAAGGCTAGTAACAGCAATGCATATACTAATGCTATTCACTTTCCTGATATAAATATTGTTATGTCTTATAATGTGCATGCGACTGTCAGCTTCCATTTGATCAGAAGGCATAAATTGAAAGAGGTTAGCGTTATCGGAAGGATGTGACCTGGTCATCCTTTCCTGGAATATATGATATTTGGGAAACGCATTCTAATCGTTAACCATTTCTTGACCTATGAATCTAAAGAGATCAGCCTTATTTGCTGGTCTTTTCAAAAATTGTTCTAGTCACCAGCGATGGGTGTCGACCCCTGAACCTTGGTTTGACAACCACCTTTCTCTTAGGCTAAACCTGTCAAACTTTTATCAGGATAGGAATCTCAGATCAGGTCAAGTCTGGTTATTATTGACTCCGATTTCATGCTCTGGACAAATGTTAAGAAATGACATTCTACGTATTGTTGAAAGTTTGCAACTTTGATGGTTCGGACCATATATGGACAATGGCAGCAGCATCAAAAAATTTCATAGACACATCGTTTTCAGCCATTCTTATATGTCAGATTTTTTTCCACTCCTCCATTTTCCTCTGTCAGATAATAATGGTGGCTCCTTTTGATTTTCAAATAACGTAAATCATATGCATTTGGGTGTGATTGGAGAGAACTAAATAAATGAGAAACCAACGAAGTACTTGTCTTCTGTACACTAATATTTTTGCCTTCAGTTCTCGATGGTTTGCAATGTTGGGAGAGATACCCTCTTCAGTTATAGACACAGACACATTCATCATACACTTTAATGTAAATTCATGCCTTTATTAACATGTTAAAGGCATATTGCATTATGTATCTGCTGGACCTGCAGGAATTATTTATCTTGTATCTAATGTGAGCATATTTAAACAAGTGTCATTAAATAAAAAGGATTGCCCTTGAGTATATACAGGAGGTATATAACATCTAAGTTTGGAGAATTTGCCCTTCTTTGTGATGACCATAAACAGAAGAAGATGATGTTGAGTGTGACGATAATTCAGCTGATGATGCAAATTCAACCAGTGCTTGAACTTTCCCAGGTAGGAACAAGGTGTTCATCCATATATGATAACAGCAATATTGTCAAATAGAGAAGACATATATCGGTAGCCAGAGTAGTTTGGTTGGTTGAAAACAAACAAACAAACATCAGCACAGGTCATCTATGACCTACATCTGAAGGTCGAAATCACCCTCACGAACAAGTGATCAAGCAAATCAGCTGTATTTATTACAGATCAAGAATCATTAAACGGGTCTTAACTAATATGAAATTTATATTATTACAACTTCCTCATGTTGTTATCCCAGCTGTCAAAATAAAAAAACCCATGCAGTTTGTTTGGAGCATCTTATAGGCTTATTTTAACTTGGCGTCATCTATCTTGTCATGATGTGGACGAACGAGAAGCTCTGACTTTGGGAGGGCAACATAAATATCTGCGGGTGGAGAGGTTGGGATGATGTATGCGATACATGCTGATGATCAGCCAAATGTTACAAAACAAACTTATGTATATTTTCATAGAGAGGGACATGGCGCAATGGTTAGAGCGTGACGCTTTGACAATGTTGCTTCCTGCCGCGCGGTTTCAAATCCGGCTTCTTGCAGGATTTTCAGAGAAAAATAATGTTTCTCCCCTTTCAATCTTGGGACATTGTTTCGATGTTGTGTCCTTAGGAAAGGCACTTCACCCTCAAATGCTTCACTTGACTCAAGTGAAAATGAGAACCAGGTAGGATAGAGATGGCAATGTGTACGATAAGTTCAATGCGCCGAAATGGCTGCAGGATTGTATGCTCTCCGTTGAGTTGAAATGGCACACGAATGAGCAGGTCCAGTGACCAGGGGGGGGGGGGGTGTAAAATGTAAAGTCGGATGATAGGTCTTCAGCCTTGATATCACACTATAAACCTGTACATTTACCTTTATAATAGTTAGGCTGGTCGGGACAGTAAATTATGACGATAATTGACAATAAGCTACATATGTATTATTTATTATTTTGTGTTCTTTTGTATTTATCTAGCATACAGTAACGTTATTGCAGGTCTACTTGCAATTATGGCCACACCTGATCTAATGGGTTAGTAGATTGATTGAATTTTTATATATTTTGGTCTCAAAAACGCTAAAAATGGTCGAAACATAAAATATATGGCTCTAATCATGCTTAGACCGAGACCAATGAAACCGTTGGACTCGAAATATATGAAATTGATGTTAACATGATTAATTTTGATTCATTGGTTACAAAGTTACGATAATTATAGTTCGCGAGTGGCGGCCATTTTGGATTTTGCCTAAAATGGTGGTTCCAGTACTTTTTGAAGTTGGATCCATCAAAATTATAAATCTATAAGGTCTAAAGGACCTATAAACAAATTTTGACAATTTTAGCCAGATGTGCAAATTTATACACTAATTGGACATTATGGTCCCCCACTATCATAGGTTCAACCTGCCCCACCTACGCCGCTACGGGGCACATTTAACCATGAGTCGGGGTACCTCGAACCACGTACGATAAAAAAATGAAATAACGGTTTTGAAATGACACATAGGCCTAAGCAGCACTATTGCCATCTGTGATAGCCTAGTTATATATATGATTTGTGTTTGTACAACACCCGACTTTTATTGAAAAATCAGGTGGCTCAACGCGCCCCTATGTTCAAGGTGCCCCACTCCTAAATTTTACATTGAACTATGGTTCAACGTGCCTCACCTCAAGATAAAATGGCTGCGAATTTTTTTCTGTTTCTGTGAAGCGAAAATTGTTATTTCCCAGCAGGCAATTTCTCGCATGTGACGTCGTTTCAACGTGGATATGAGGTTGAAATCACGTTGCGATGTCGCCTAACCTCAATACAACGTCGCATCAACGTCGTATTTCCGACGTCGTTGTAACAAGAAAAAACGACATCATTACAACGTCGTAGGCCTATCGACGTCATGCTTAAAACGATGTTGAAACCAGGTTGAAATCGCGTAGCAATTGCGTTGAAATCACGTTGAAATTATGACGTTGAAACAAATTTCATTTGAAACCTTTTTTCAACGTCGTTTCAACGTCAGTTTGCTATTTTTCAACGTCGTTTCAACGTTGAAGCAACGTCGTTGTGCCTGCTGGGTTAATACTAGACCTACGTTTCAATAAGAATTAGAAGAAATTAAAATTAAAGAAACAGAGAAAAGTTAAGTGGTACAACATACCCCTATGGTCAAAGTGCCCCACTCTCCCCTACCAGGATTACTATTAACCTATGACGCTATGTTAAATAGAGGAGAATGGGATCATTTGCTCATTGCCATTGGCTCGGCATGGAATATTTCATTAAGACACAGCAAAATGTGGGGATCCCTACAACGAGGTTTCTTATGACCTCATGTCTTCGAACATAAAATCGGAAATTAATAATAACATTCCATGCTTCAACATTTTTTTTATACAATTTTCGTAGATTTTTATCAGCACTTTTCATTCTACCAAAATTCGATCAGATTACTATTCACAATAGGCCTACCAGATATTACTAATAGGCCCACTACACAGCAGTGGCTTTACAACACAACAGTTGAATCAATTAATCGGTGTTTCTGGCTCTGAAAAAAAGTGGGGTCAAGAATAAGGTACAGCCTACTAATTAGGATTCTGAACCAAACCTGGTGTTTGAATCAGCCCACATGCGTGGCTTCCAGCGAACACCCTTGGAAGGCGGTCGCAACTCTATAGGGGGATCCATGCAGTGGCATGTCTCCTCGATATTTTTTTAGAGAAGGCTTTTGGTGGCTTCTTGTGATATAGGCCTATTGATTACGCTCAGGTAGCTACATTTCAAGCTTTGAAACAAACTCATTTTTCACTAACAAAACACTGACTATCTCTGGATATGATTTCTGTTTTTTTATTAATCAACTATGGCAATCATTGTCGTCTGAATGGAATGTTTTTTCTTCAGGGGGGGGGGGGATCAGAAACACTGTAAATTCGTATTATCACATTATCACATTCGGGAGATGTATTTTATTGTTTAAAGAAAGTAAAAATTGTTCCCCTTTTCCCCACCTTCCCCTACATGTATACAATTGTCTACAAATTTAGCTACCTCCCAGCCTCTATCATGTCTATGGTCTAACCACCCCAGATGCCAGTCTCATTTAAACACATAAACTGCCTCGATTCCACAGGCCGATTTCACTATTTTCTGCTCTATGAACTATGTCCTTGTTCAAAAACAGGACAGCTATATGGCCGGGTATGCTGACCGGACAGATTTTGAGCTACGCCCCCTAGCGTGAACAAATATCAGCACAGCTCAAGCTGGGCTGAAATCCGTACCCTCTTTCACAGACCAGACACACGTACATGAGTTTAACCCACTGTACATAGGCCCTATCCCTGCGAGAATATCATGAAACAGTCAGGCCTATCTGATATCCTTGGCGAAGGAGATAACGTGTGCTTATCAAATATTCACTAAAGTAGAACTTCTCTGTATTTTATTTTGTTTCCCTAGAGGTTGCAAACAGCCGCATTGAAGTTATTTTGTGTGATGATTCCATCATTAGTAGACATCTCCTTGGATTTCGGCTTATTTAGGATGGTGAGACACTATGGTAGGGAGAGTGAGGGAAGTTGGGTCACTATTTTTTCAAATGTTACTTGTGCTCATACAATTCATATCGGCAAAATGATTGTATGTTTTTATGAAAGTTGTTTATTTTTGTTTTTGCTATTTATCATACAGAAGTTGTGATCTATATTGATTTTGACATAAATGCAAATAAAGAAAAAAATTGTATGACCCATCTTGCCGCATTTCTGGGGCAAGTTGGACATAGATCAATTGTAAAATTTGTATGATTATTATATTATTTATTTTATTCCCAATCAATAAATATACCAAACTAAATGATTATATATCAACCTCTCAAGTTGACTTAACTGCCTGACCGCGAAATGATCAGTGTTTGGTTGCGTTTCAGTGGTTTCACAAAAATGGCAGCCATTTTGAATTTTTAGACTCCTTGTGAGCACGTTATCTCAAGAATCGCTAGTCCAAATCGCTAGTGATTTTGTATGTATGCACTTACTTTCCTGGTGACAAATTAAAAAGTTTTGGTTGCAGATAAAAAAAAATAGCGGCCATTTTAAATTTAAATTTAAAAAATGGCAGCCATATTATTTTGAAGTATTGAAAAATGATGAGCATGAAATGCACATCAAAAATATTTTTAAAAATACATAAAGAACATATTTTATTCTGTAGTTCATTTTGTATCTTTGAAAAAAGTTTCTGTCCGAATAAGATATGTAAATAGTGTAATTTATATTCACTAGATGGCACTAGTGTGGTTCCCTGAGCCACAGTAGGCCTGTAGGATCCTGACATCGCTTAATCAATGTGGCAGTCATCCCCAGATTCCTGGACGCAGCCTGACGGGGATGACCGCCTCGTTGTCATACTGTGGTGACGTGCGCATGCAGAGCAGCGTGGTGCGGCCCTTAGTATTTTTCCCTCACTTGAAGCGTGATACTCAGCGACTGCGGACGTGCCGCAGCTCGCTCTCGCCAAGTCCATAGAGACGTGCCGTGCGCGGATGGTTGTGCTTTGTTGTTATCGCATGTTAATCAAATAAACATGACAAGAGAGAAGACAGTTTCCTGGTTTATTTAATACCGTTGATCGGACGGAGAAGGAAGTTATTTGAGTTTTGATGGCAAGATTGGGAGGAGTCCTTCGTCAGCCGTTGTGACCCATAACAGAACCCCGGTGTAGGTTTACCACGACATTTTGGTTAATCCGACCATCTCACACGCCATATTGGTGACCTCGACGACTGATTGTCCTCGCAACAGTGTTTTCACCTAGACACCGGGTGAAAACTGCTGTTTTCAAGGATAGTTTCATAATTTTAGGGGATTTAAAAAAAAAAATCATTCGCATTTTTTTCACAAGGTACGTGAAAGCTGTAGGTCAAAATATATGTATGCCAGTATTAATTAGTTAGAAAGCGTTACCAGACGAGAAGCACGTTCTTTGCGTCGAAAACGGCGTAACTTTCTAAAATTTTGGTCGAAATTCCACGTGTTTGGCGCCTTTTCAAGATGGCGGCCTTGCCGATTCTCTAGAAGAATCTAGAAAATTACTCTTATAGACATAGTCTATCATTTTTTTATAGTAAGAGTTTGTTTAATGCCTTCATCCTACTAATGCCACTGTAGGCGAGTAGGAGGGGGGTATTTTCTATAACTTATTTTTATCGTTGATTACCATAATTGGGTAACTCGATCTTAAAGTCCACAGACGAAATCTCGTCAAATTTTTTCACGATTTTTCTAAAAATCGACAGGAATTTTTACTACCGACTCGGGTAACCTTTAATAGGTTTAGGGCCAAAATAAATTGTTTCCCTAAATGAATGTCAATAAACGGCCTTTTTTGGTCTGCTTAAAAATATTCCCAGGACCGTAGGTCAATATTTTGTACTATTATCATATGTTATTTCAGAGAATGCTGAATATTATATTTGTATTTGGTAGGTGAGCGCCATCTTGGTCGCTGGTTCCCCTAACTTAGCTCAAAGCTCGCCGTGGGCACCCACGTGTTCCCCCCTACCCGGCATGCATCGGGACAGTGAACCTGTGTCGCCGCAACACATTAGCATAAAGTAAGCCGCCATTTTGATTTGGTGGAGATTATTAGTCACGTGTTCCAAATTTTACACGGACAGTTTGTAATAAAAAAATTTTTTTAATTGTTTGAAAATTTTCTTTTTCAACACGATTGAGGGAGAAAATGTGTAAATAAGCCGTTTCGAAAACGAAATTCTGTCACTAATTGGTGAGATTTTTTTATTCACTTTGAAACGCTTTTGGTGTTTGTAATCGTGCTAGGCTATTCAGCGCCTTATTTGGGCACGCAGTAGCTGATGAATATGCTAATGTGAGGCGAGACAGGGATGCTGACTGTATACTATGTACGCATCGCTCAAAGCTTACCGTCACAGACTATAAGCCACACGCTGCCTGCCGTACAGGCTGTGAGCGCCGATCATACACACACACACCCAACACAAGAGACATAAACCAACCACCATCGAACACAGTCGGTTTATATGTCAACCAATGAATCGATGCGAGCGATTGATTCGGACGTTTATGAAGTGATTCGGTGATGAGCGTACCATTATAAAAAAAAAAACGTGGAATGTTCATCACAGATATCATTTTTCAGCGAAATGATACACTTTATCATTTATCAACATAGCCTACTGTCAGTCACGTTTTAGATACTATTCTTAAATCACAAATGTCACTGTTTTTCTTCGCAGTCACATTTAGTCTATCAGTTTGAGAACGAAATTTTCTCACGACAGTTATTTCTGAAGTTTAAATTTTTTATAAATACAGAAATATTCGATTTGACAGTTGCGCTATCGTGAAACATTGCAAATATTTGAATGTGTTTTTCGACTTGTGTGAATTTTTTTTTTTTTTCACCCAGGTCGATTTACAAAAACTATTATAATAGCTTAGCATAGCTTATCACAGTTATATCTGGCATATTGTTTTTATGTACCACTGCGACCTACGGTTTTCACGCTACCATTTTGCATGTGTGTGACTCGGTGAAAACGTTTTATGTCTCATATAGACCTCCAGTTTTCATTTTAATTATTACATACCTTTTGTGAATTTGTGAACAGCACTTAGGTAAAATTTCAACGACACATATTTCTGCAACTAATCTGCAACCCCCGTTTCTCGCACCATGCGACATAGCATGAACATTTGCTAAAGTCTACACTTCTAACTTCAACATATTACAGACATTTTTCATCTGATTTTTATGGCATTGCACAACCTGTCTGCGCACGGCGCGTCAAAAATAGTTGGCATGTGTTAATACGACATGCCATTTTAAACACATTTGGGGTAGGCACAGAGCCAATAGGCCAGCTACCCCAGGTGCTTCATTAATTAAATAATTTCACAAACACTACTTCATCATGTCTAAGCAGTACGACAGCGAAGGATTCATGTCATCGCCTCTAGAAGGTGCGGGTGCTAGACCAAAAGATAGCTATCATCCCGACAGTGAAGACAATGAGGTTCAATTCCGAGCAGCTGACGAGGAATATCAACGCCTCAAAGCCGATTTTGCCCGGATTGCTTGGGATAGACGTTTGAATTCCCACTCGCGGTGTGACTCATCAAGGAGTTCTTCACCGCTTGGTAGACAGCCGCAGAAACGAGCTACGAACTTGCCCAAATTTAGAATTGCAACTTTCTACGCCTCTGATGTGGAGCTCTGGTTTAATCAAATCGAGACGCAATTCGCCCTCCACAAGATAAATGATGACGACGAGCGTTATAGCCTAACCTGCGCTGCACTTTCTGGGGAGATAGCATCAGACGTGAGAGACGTATTGCTGCAGCCTTTCAGGTCAAATAAATATGACAGCCTGAAAGCCATACTAATTGAGAGGCGAGGACTGACAACACCTGAAAGGGTTAATAAAGTTATCTCTGGCGAGAAGATCGGAAGCGACATTACCTCGCGGTTCCTGAGACGTCTGCAGAAGACTGCAGGTTTCGGCACCAAAGCTGTTGTTGGAAAGGCGGTGATTCGACAAGCGTTCATAAGACAGATGCCCGCTTCCATCAGAGCCCATTTGGCGACGCAACCCGACAGTGCCTCCCTTGAGAGTTTGGCCGTTTTGGCCGACAGGGCATTAGCTGCAGAACAAGACGTTGAAGAGAGTAAGCCGGGGGTCGCAGAAATCAAAGTCGACGAGACCAGCAAATTAGTTGGTTTGTTAGAAGATCTATCCAAACGCATCAAGAAATTAGAGACAGTAACAACTTCTGAGAGGAAACGGAATAAAGGACGTGGACGAGCCAATAACTACGCTCACGCGCCTGCATTTGTCCCTAATGTACAGGCCTCAGGTTTCATTAGTAACCAACATAGCCAATATAGAGACGTTAAACATAATGCTCGACCTGTCGTTCCGCCGCCGAATGCACAGGCCACTGAGTTTGTTAATAATTCAAATAATTGTACTAATGCACAACATAATGTTCGACCTTTCGCACCGCCGCCGCAAAATAATGTCGCACAACCGATCGACACAGCCACTGCACAGGTTTGCTATTACCACCACACTTATGGTGAAAAGGCGCGCTTGTGCAGTGAACCCTGTTCATACTATGTTTCATTAGGTCAGCGCGAAGTCGCTAATATCGCGTTATCGCACTCTAAGTTATTATATGTCGCAGATAAAGGACACAAATGCAGATATTTGATCGACACGGGCGCAGCTGTCAGTGTTCTGCCAAAATCTTGCGCTAACGGGATTTCGGGCGCTGACAGTCTCCCCCTGGTGGCAGCTAATAATAGCACTATAAAGACTTACGGCAATTGTAAACGCGTCGTCGATGTCGGTTTAAAGCGCGAATAGTGGCAGATGTATAGCAACCCATAATCGGGGCTGATTTTTTAATCCACTACAATTTGCTCGTAGACTTGAGAAGCAGATGTCTTCGAGACATGCGTACAGGCTTAGCCATTGCCGCTTCATTATCTTCGATTAAACCTCTGTCATTGAACAGAGTCGATACAGTTCAAAATGAATACACTAAACTCCTCGGCCAGTTCCCGGAACTGACACGCCCTACGACAAAGGGTGAGCCCGTCAAACACGGCATAACTCACAAGATTGTGACTAAAGGTCACCCGGTTTTTGCTCGACCACAACGTTTGGCTCGCGATAAGTTGGTTACCGTTAAACGCGAATTGGACGATATGATTAAATTAGGGATCATCAAACCCAGCGACAGCGAGTGGTCCTCAGCGCTTCACATGGTGCCAAAGAAAAACCGCGATTGGAGACCATGTGGGGACTACCGTAGTTTGAATGCACAGACCGTACCGGACTGTTATCCGATTCCGCATATTCAAGATTTTACGCAGCGGTTAGCCGGATCGAAAATTTTCTCGAAGATAGACTTAGTCAGGGCTTAATACCAAATTCCGGTGGGACCGTCCGACGTACACAAGACCGCGGTTACCACACCTTTTGGCTTGTTTAATTTCACTAGAACCCCATTTGGTCTGAGAAATTCCGGTCAAACGTTTCAGCGATTTATAGACCACGTGACACGCGGACTTGATTTCGTTTTTGTTTATTTGGATGACCTACTGGTAACCAGCCCAGATCATAAAACGCACAAGAAACATCTACGAATTCTTTTTGCTCGACTATCGGAGTACGGAATCATCATTGGACCCGAAAAGTGTCAGTTCGGAACATCTGAATTAAGTTTCTTAGGTCATCACGTTTGCGCCGAAGGAATTTTGCCGTTACCTAGCGCCGTTGACGCGATCGTTAATTTCATTAAACCCGAAAAGCAACGAGCATTGCGTAGGTATCTGGGAATGGTAAATTATTACCACCGTTTCATATCGCATTGCGCCGACAAGCTGACGCCACTCAATAATCTACTGACTTCTGCCAACGAAGGCCATACCAGATTGTCACCGAAATCAAATTTCGATTTGAAGTGGAATGAAGAAGCAGAGTCAGCATTTTCTGAGTCGAAACAGATACTGGCAAACGCTACGCTTCTGGTGCACCCAGATTCGACGGCTCAGCTTAACATCACGTGCGACGCTAGTGATGTCGCCGTCTGTGGCGTTTTGCAGCAATTTTTAAACGGTATGTGAGAGCCGCTTTCGTTTTTCAGCAAGAAGCTGAACCCAGCAGAGACACGCTATAGCGCGTTCGATCGTGAACTTTTGGCAGTATACGCTACAATTAAACATTTCAGACACAATTTAGAAGGACGAATTTTTTTCGTTAATACTGATCATAAACCGTTAACATTCGTAATGTCATCCGTCACTGAGACTAATTTCGTCGCTGATGCGCTGTCACGACCATCAGTGTCAGCAATACACGATGGCCCAGTGATAGACTATAAAGCGTTAAGTCTCGATCAAGCTAATGACGCGGAATTCACACGTTTGAGACATTCGACTACGTCAACTATGAATTTCAAACTATTGAAATCATTTGATAATCAATTGATCTGGTGTGATGTGTCCACGGGACACAACCGGCCGTACCTTACCGCGAAATTTCGCCGAAAAGTTTTTTCAAACTTACACGGTTTAGGCCATCCATCGCATAGAGCCACCAGACCTTTGATTAATACCCGATTTGTATGGCACGGCATGAACATAGATATTGCTAGATGGTGCCGTACCTGTAAGGGTTGCCAGACCGCTAAAGTTTCACGTCATAACACTCCTGTTTTCGGAAAGTTCACTGAACCTACCGAGCGATTCGATCATGTCCACGTGGACATAGTCGGACCTTTACCTTATGCTGATGGTTTTAGATATCTACTGTCTTGTGTCGACCGTTTTACACGTTGGCCCGAAGCTATACCTATGGTAGATATTAGAGCCGAAACGGTCGCCGATGCCTTCTTCAGCGGGTGGATAGCACGTTATGGTACCCCGGCCACTATCACCACTGATAGGGGCGCTCAATTCGAGTCCAAATTGTGGGATAGTTTATGTAACCAATTCGGGATTATTCGGAATCGTACCACGAGTTATCACCCTCAGTCGAATGGCATGGTCGAGCGTTTCCACCGTCAATTGAAAGCCGCCATTATGGCGCACGAGTCACCGAATCCGTGGACTATCACGTTACCGGCCGTACTGTTAGGAGTTCGTTCAGCCGTGAAAGAGAGACTGGGCAGGTCAGCTGCTGAGATGATTTACGGGACAACCCTTAGACTCCCAGGAGAGTTTACTAAACAGTACAACGTCGACGCTAACACCGATTTGGAGAATTATTCAGACAAGCTACGCGTAGCCATGTCGCGTCTCCGTCTATGTCCGCCACGTGACACACAACAACACAACATTTTCCAATTCAAGGAAATTGCTACATGTACTCATGTATTCTTGCGCCGAATCGCAATTGCACCACCTCTGACCGCCCCTTACGACGGACCATACAAGGTCGTCGCGAGGAGCGGCAGAGTTATGAAAATCCTAGTTAAAGGCAAGGTTGAGACGGTCTCCCTAGATCGCGTTAAACCCGCTCACATGGAGTGCGAGCCTACAACAGGTACGACAACACAGCGTAAAACGCCAAGCAACTCACGGAAGTCGACAGTTACCAGGATGTCTAGTAGAAATCAAAAGGGTCCACCTAGACCTGGTAGTGCGGACACTCCGACGTCCAACGGGACGAGAGTCAATACAAAAAAGTCGACGGCAGTCAGAAGCAATCAAAAGTCGGCCACAGTCCCAAAGCAAATAGATGTTAAAGTAAACTTGTCCAACAGAGACAATGCTTACGTAGCGCCGCATTCGCGAGCCCCTGCCGCGTCCCGCGCTAACGGGAACGGCGGTGGTTTACGAACGTATTCCCGCATACCTTTACATCTACGGGGTAAAACCCCGGGTGCTGCTGACGCCGCAATCGACTCGACAAAAAGCAAACATGCGAATATCGCTAATCGCGAAAAAATTTCGACCGACCAAACAGTGCGAAAAACTAGAGTCGGACGCACAATCCAGACTCCTGCTCGATTTGTGCAGATGGTTCACGCCATAGTCGCGCCAAATGACGTCTATGGCGGGCCCAACCGCATACCTCGTAATCATAATGTTGTTAAATTGTAAATGAATATGCCAGGCCTGGCAGAATTGTGTACAGATATGTAAATGTAAAGACATTTTCTTTTAGCAAGTTCATTGCTAAAGCATTAATAGCAATTCTGTTAATTAAATGAATGGGTTGATAGATGATTGCAGCACGTGAATAATATATCAAGGACAGTTGGTGCTAAGAGGATCGGACAATTCACGTATAATGCTGCGCTTTCAACCGCCCACAATGTAACCACACCCGCTATATTTTTTTTAAAGAATAATATGCTTAGTATAAGAGGTTACATAATTGACAACCCCGCTACTTGCACGAAGCAGTCTCCTACACGTCAGTTTGGTCCTACGTTGTCACTCAGCCGGGGGTAATGTAGGATCCTGACATCGCTTAATCAATGTGGCAATCATCCCCAGATTCCTGGACGCAGCCTGACGGGGATGACCGCCTCGTTGTCATACTGTGGTGACGTGCGCACGCAGAGCAGCGTGGTGCGGCCCTTAGTATTTTTCCCTCACTTGAAGCGTGATACTCAGCGACTGCGGACGTGCCGCAGCTCGCTCTCGCCAAGTCCATAGAGACGTGCCGTGCGCGGATGGTTGTGCTTTGTTGTTATCGCATGTTAATCAAATAAACATGACAAGAGAGAAGACAGTTTCCTGGTTTATTTAATACCGTTGATCAGACGGAGAAAGAAGTTATGAGTTTTGATGGCAAGATTGGGAGGAGTCCTTCGTCGGCCGTTGTGACCCATAACGAAACCCCGGTGTAGGTTTACCACGACATTTTGGTTAATCCGACCATCTCACACGCCATAGGCCTACGAGGCGCGGCAGAGCTTCATGTAGGCTCTGGTAGGCTCCAGTGGCGAATGTTTGTGACTAGTTCCTATTTTTAGATGAAAATAGAGTAATCCCCGAACTCAGACATTTTTGAAAGGTCACTTCCCAGGATGTAGTTTTGTTTACAGTATTGTATTTCCCCACTGACGCACTTATTATGACTTGGCCCAGAAAATTATTAGCAGGCCTTATTAACACAGGCATGGAAGTCACGTGACTGAAGACCTTGGCCTCTTCCCGGCCATAAATGAAATTGGCAGGGCTTGTCAGGCAAGGCTTACAGCTGAGCTCAGGGTGACTATGACTATGGTATCGACTATTATAGACGAGTGCGCTGCAATCTAATAGATAGCCTATATCTGCCCATGTAACATAGTGAGATGTAGCTTATGCTAGGTTTACACTAGGTTTCCGGCGGCCACGTTTCAGGCCACCATGGAGAAAACGGGATGGACGTGGGGCAACGCAGGGCGGCGGGATGGACAAACTTGGGAGGCCGTGATTGCCGTGACTGCCGTGCCAGATTTTAAAACTGTCAAAAAATTTGCCACGGCAGTCACGGTACGGATATGAAACCTAGCAGGCCGTAGTAAAACGGGGTGAACTCAACACAACGTAACAAAACGTGACAGTGCGTAATAAGCCGCAACAGAACTTTGGGACTTGAAACATGTTTCTGGGACTTTTCGGTGATTTTGATAGTGGCCATTTTGAAAATCGATCTTTGGTCATTTATTCTCTATTAATTAAATGTTAACCGCCTGATTCTGACTCGTGATAGGTCTCTGGAAAACATGATACCACTCAATGAGAGTCCTGGGGATATTTTAAATCACAAATCCTAACTTCAAAAGTGCATAGAGTTAAAATATGTATTTTTGTCATTTTTTTGGACGTCATCTTGAATTACACCAAAAATATTGTAATTTAGCAATTAAAAATAGTTTTACCAGATTGCTTGACCTACTAAATGTAAGATTAGCCACCAAAATCTTCTTTCAAATTGATTAAGCGGCAAGATATGTTCAAACGCACTCCAAAGCTGTCCGGTGTCCTCGTTTCATCGACAGAGAGTCTTGAGAGAACGTGAAAGACGTGTCAGTCCTTGGTTAGAGCGTGAGAAATGCGAGGAACCTCATCAGACCGTGACGGCCCGGGAGGCAACGTACTGGCATCCGTAAGAGATCGGGGGCCGAACGGGCCGAACCGTACCGCGCCTTTGAACCTCCAGGAGTAGACCACCTGCGACCGGTCACGGCCCGTCCCGCATACCGTGAGAGGCCGTGAGAGACCGTTAGAAAACGTAGCAAGACTACGTTTCTGGCGAACGTGGCCGCCGTGAATTATACTAGCATAAGTGTTCAGATTGTGGTAGTAGTAGTAAATCATTGCTTTACGTCACTTTTCGGCACAAAAGGTCTTTTAAGTGACATTATAATACGATAAAAACGTTGTAGTCAATTGATGAGATGAATGATGTACAAATGATGATGTGAGGGTGGGGGTGATAGGGCATGGTGGGTTATTGAGAGTGTTTTCCTTCGCTCGCCCGATAAGGGGTTCTGGGCATGTCTAGGGGATATACCCCCAGACATGCCCAGACGGCCGGAGACTTGAGTTTCGCTGTACAATTTAATGATAAAACTCTTTGGCATTTCGCGCAGCTCCGCTATCCTCGGGTCGGATAGTCCCCAGAGTAACAATAGGAAGGATCACTCCCTCTGGGTAACTCCATTTATCCCACGTGAGAGACCTAACGTCAAACACGCTATTGCCGGTTATTTAAGGCTACCACGGCCTACATCAGCGCTAGCACTGATGCGGGTGCTGCATTGGCTCCGCTGTTGAGCGGAAGAACCAGGGTACGCCACTGGCAATCCGCCCGAAGATTATAGCCAGATACGAGGAGGCTGCAGCTGCCCTTGGATGATTGCTGTAGACTAGTGCTTCCGTACAATGCCGTAACAGCATCCAACAGACGAAACAGATCCCTAATGACCCTCCCCGGATGGGGGCGAAAAGTACTACTACTAGCAATCATCCCAGTACCCCTTCAGATTGTGGTAAAAGCACCAAATTTCACACACGGGTCCCTTTTGATATCCCAAATCGATTTTGAATCGCAAAATGTCCTAATTTGCTTATTTCCAAATGGCCGCTAAAGCAAACTAAAACGGGGTTGTTAACACCAAATCTCAATTTGTTCTCGACATTCTGTGATCTTATTTGCTTCTATGTCTTCTGTAATTGTGTCTTGTAGTGTCTTCCGATATATTTCTGATGCTCATTTAAGCCGAAAACTGCACAAATTAAGATAACATTATCATATTCAAATATTTTATTTACATGAAAGTTATAGAGCCCAGTCTTTATAACAATAGTTTATTTAACTTCACACACTTCTACTTAACTGTATTGAAGCTAAAATGTAATTAGTCAAACATTCAATGGATTGGTAAAAAAAAAACACTTCTGCATATTTGTAGTCTGATATAAAGTCTGAAGACTCATCAGCCGACCTCACATTTTACCCCGTTTTTGTCACTGGACCTGTTCGTTTTTATGCTATTTCAACTCCACGAATAGCATAATTAGTCCTATATACGTTCCGCTCTAAATACACAAAATACATGTCATATCTTCATGAACAACTCTTCCAGCAGTTGTTCTGACAGCAAATCCAAACAGAAAACCCATGACAAAGATACTATGTATGCATACATTTACATTATGTATATATACACAGGATATTAGGCCCCCCAGGAGAACTGGGACACCATTTCACTGTCGTCATTTGATCATAATCGATGGTTATACTGTTCTGATTTTTCCAGGTTTGTATGTAGGCTACCTATCATCTAGTCTTACATAATATTTGGCATCATTTTAATTTGGTGTAATAGCAAGCACATTATGGCCACATTTAAACAATGAATATCATGTAGACATATATAACGACGTGGGGCACGTGGAGAAATGGGACACTTACGGGGAGAAGTGGGACGTTATGTCCCAGTTCACCCCATACCTATCATTACATAGTTCCAGTTCTCCACATGCCTACCAGATTTAATACACATTTACTAACTCAATAACCTGCACCTTCGTCTTAGCGTATGCTTTTACTAACATGAATATTACTGGTTATTTATTTAGGTTATATATCCTTCTTGTAAAGTTAACATGCAGTTAAATTACCCATGGTGTCTCGAATTGTAATAGCTGACCACGATTATGAATAGAATGCGTCAAATAGATATTACTTTTTCGACAAAAACACTATAGTTAGATTTGTTTTGTTATCACAGTCTTCTTGCTATGGTATAAATTTTCTCTTCTTATATTCAAGTTGTACCAAAATAATATCCATTTTTCTCATTTTAATAATATGCTTTTTAAGCCTGTATATATGGTCGATTCCCACGAAAGTGATGCATTTGGACCTTATTTTGAAAATGTTGACTTTCTCAATATTCAAAATAAACAGCGCCTTTATATTACGCTTTCTGAAGCCCCGCACCTGCACCTAATCAATAGCCAACACTTTTTTTGCTTTTGTAGATTTGAATTTGTTTAATTCATATTTTTTGAAAATGTAAAATTTGTGTAACCCTACGAATACAGCTTGTGTTATGATATCTGAGTAAATTAATATTGCATAATATACATATTGTATAGACTATATATGTGACATGAGCTGTTCTTGCTTTTTTTTTACTGAACTGAATTCATTGTGGAGCATGTCTACAAAAAAATGTTGCTAATAGCAAAATAGGTGCAATAATTTCAAGTGCGTTTTTGTAACCATACGAATGCGCTTTCATGTTCTATAAAAAGAATATTACTACAGATTAACACAAGCTCTTTCCTCTGAATACACTTGTGGTACCAATGTATAATATGGGCAGGGTAACGTATCGGAAAATTATGGATTTTTTTTAATTTCTGCCATTGAACACTACGGGGTATAGAAATATGTGTAACCCTACGAATTTTCAATAAAGAAATGACAGCCGTTCAATTCCATGAAAGCACATCGGCTTACAACCTTGTCTAACAGAATAACCAAGGTACTATGTACGTGGCAGTCAGATTTCAGTGATTAATATAGATATCTTGAAAAAGTTAGCAATGTTTGAATTTTTAATATATCCTACAAATTATCACAGCGCTACATTTCAGTGTGTTGGTGTGGGTAATATAGGAGTTAATTGATTATTTATGCTGCATTATCATGTCATGAAATGCCAATATGTGGACGATACAGTTTATATTATTATTATGTAATAGAAGAGCCACCAGAGACTTTAGGTATTCGTAGGGTTACTATCTAGAAGAGAAAAACGTGAAATGATTTAAAAAATATAAATTGTTCTCATTGCAAAACAGGCCACGAATAAACCTAACAGCATAGCGAGCACTTACCCAGCAAACACGACTCGTTGAGACAATAATGTTTTAATGTTGGGCCAGCGTTATCAAAACATATGAACATTTTTATCAAAAAAATAAAATACATGTTTTTAAAACATTTGAAAATTATTTTAACTCACCAATGCAAAGGCAAATTTACTGTAAATATACTTTGTTGTACATCATATTGAACAATATATCTAACCTGTATTCTTTTGTGTATTACAAATATTTGAAATATTAATTTAAGTATATCTAGCATCTAAAAGAGTTAACCACTGTGTGTATTCGTAGGGTTACCAATTTCAAATTTTCCAATTTTAAATTTTTCAAAGTTACCAATTTTCAAAAACAATATATACAAGCAAGCAAAAACAAGTGGTATCTTAAAACGTGTGTGATACAATAGCGCCATAATCACTGTCTGACTTCACCAGTTGGAAAAAACATACAATTATTTGACATATTAGATATTTTGTTCAATGATCTATTTTAAGTTAATTATAGTGTGGTAAATGTATTGGATATTGAGCAGTATCATACGGGAGAGCAAACATGTGTTTAAAAAATATAATGAGCCGCCAATATCGCAGTATTGTGATGATTTTTCATAGGCCACCTAGATAGAGTAACCCTACAAATGACAGCGTAATCCTACGAACAAAGCTGTTATAAGCATTTTGAATCGACGTAGAGCAACCAGTTTTTACCCTTTTTTGTTCATTGTAGCTGTATCTGTCAGATACCTTTCACAAGTGAATGCATACGTGTATATTTGTAGGGTTACTCTGGTGTTCAATAATGACCATGAACTCCATTCATGTTGCAACTATCACATATAAGGAGCTCGCATATATTTTTTGTGAAAATTCCACTTGTCTGCGATATAAACTAAAGGATTCCGTACGGTGCAACAGAGTAGTTTGTTGGCCGATATGTATCATTTTCGTGGGAATCGACCATATGATCAAACAAATTTGGTCAGTGATTGTGGTGGTCATTTTGAATTTATGCAAAATAATTAATTTTAAATTGAAATATTTCTCAGTGTTCCTCTTATATGGTTCACCTTAAGAATACAGCCCATTTCAGTGGGGGATTCATGAAGTGACAGATGGGGATGACGATTGTTTACCAGCATTTATAGACAGCACAGCTGGTATAGACGGCCCCTTATACATGTTACAAGTTATATTCTAGAGGGGTCTGTGGGCATGCTCTCCAGAAAAAAATTGAAACGGGGGGGGGGAGGGGTCGTGAGACTGCGGCGCCCCCGTCCTCTGGATCCGCTAGTGAATGTCAGGTTTTTTGTAATAATGTGAACACTCATGTGGAATTGTGCCAATAACACATCATCACTGGCTATTTAAACAAAGGTATATCGAGCTTGTGCGATTTATACCCAACACAGATCTAAAGTTTAGTTTATCCGATGCACAATAGTTTAGATTCTAAACTATTGTGCATCAGATAGTATGAGCAATTCTAATAATTGGTGACTTGTATGCCTATGCGAAGCCTCGCAGACATGATCGTAGTTCTATTTGATAGTCTTTTAGCTGCGTTTTGGCCGTTTTAAGCTTTAATATTTAGATATATAGTACATGAATACATAAGATATTCTTGAAAAAGATACAAAATATACCAAAAACACAAGATTTTCATTTCACAAACGCGTTTAAAATTTCAAATCAAGATGAACTATTATAATATGTAATGTATAACATTATTTGTTTTTTGTCTAGCTACTTCTAATTATTGGAGCATAAGATCAATAAGAGAAATCAACATGTCCACCACAGACCCGCTTGAACTGTATGTGGATAGATTTATGGAGATGGCAGCTACGGGAGATTCTAAAACCATAGAATCATTGATTAAAAGTATGTTGTAATTCAATATGTACCGGTAAGGAACATAAAAGTTGGCTAGAATGGTATTAAACAACATGAACCCCATTCATTCGTGTGACCAGTCCCCCCCCCCCCCCTCCTGTGCACGCCCTGAATATCATAACAGGTTATTTGCACTCCACAATAAATAATGACAATTTTACAATACGTATACCGTTATAATAATAATATTATTTTAGAGTTTTCTTAAGGTTTACCCAAGAGCTGTCAAAATACCCAAAGGGTATGCTGGCCTTATATTATCATTGAACCCCACCATGACTATTAATATACAATTATGCGGTAAAGGCAACCACCCGGGCTATTTACCTGTTCACCGTGTTCGTAGTTTATCTCTGACTGATCTGACTGAAATTTAATGTATCATAGAACTAGAGAGATTATAGCCACTTACACCTGTAGGCTACTGCCTTGCAGAGGCAAATTATGTCTTCGTAAAACCTCTATAGACCATACATCTAATAAAGGAGTAGTTCACTGTGTACCAACAGCGGGACGAATATGCACTCAGAGAGCACCGAGCGGATTACAAAGATAGATCCAACTGGGGAATAACTATAACCAGAAGTAGATAATGAGTGGACTACGGCTTTAAACTGACGCAGCAAGCTATTCATTATCTAATCTTAAATATTCAACCTTCTTAGCACCCTTCACAGCAGACACAAGACGTTTAGTTGAATCAATGTTGGTTTAACGTTGCTCCACCGTCTACGACGTTGGACCAACGTTAAACCAATATTGATTAAACGTCTTGTGTCTGCTGGGTTTTTACAGATATGCACCATGAGGCATATTGTATATATAAGATTTAGTTAGGAGACAATGACATAATTCATCAAAATTTAGACTTCCTGAACTTTCATATCTAGGCATAATTATCTCGTTTGGACAGTTTATCTAATTAAGTCGTTTAATTAATTAATTTGATAAGTAAGTAAAACGTTTTCTTTATGTCACTTTTCGGCACTAATGGTCATTTAGGCGACATTCAAGTGAAATTATTGAAAATAAATTTGAAACTAATTAATTTGATAAAATATGTCTAGAATGTAACCTTCTGACACAGGCCTACAAAGGGTTCTTTCAGAGGAAGGTCTACCGTGCTCCCGGGTTATGATCTTACCTACACCACATGTCAGCAGGCATGGTAATTGATAGCACACCAAAAAACATATCTTTAATTAAAAGTTCCACTTTGATTCTTCAGGAGTTTCATTGCTAAAACACACATTTTTTATTGATTACTACGGGATATTAGCATGTGATAAGAATCGCTTGTTGTCATGATTATTTTGTATAGTTTTTATGAACTCCCATTTATGCTACAAACCATGAACTGCCTAAAATATTTTATCGTGATAGTTTCTGCTCAGTAACTACAATATAGTCGAATGTTGATAAAAATGTTTTAAAGATAATTGGCACTTTTTCAAATGATACCAGACTCATATGATTTGCAAGCTTTGAAGTAGTATTCAATCTAAGAATGTTTTTTTTTGCTAAATATTGGTGAACAGTGCGATGGTTTGTTTTCAATTGACAATGTTACTTTGTAGATGTCTCCGACATAGATATAAGAAACGACAAAGGATGGACTGCACTGATGTTTGCAGCAAGGAACGGTCATACGAAAACAGTACAACTACTTTTAAAACATGGGTAAGACAATGTTTGTCTTGTTTCCAATTTTTGATGAATATGTTTAACCCTAAGACACCCACGTAATCTATAGGCCTTCATATAGATCTCAGTTCTGAACGTATGCTATGCCCTTTAAGTCCTCACAATGCATTAAAGCATCATTTTACATCCCTGTGAGCAGACTTAATTTTCCAACAACTAAGGGTTTTATAATGATAATTTCCATGAAATTGGTTTACCAATTCATGGCAATTTTCTTTAATTTTTAAACCACATCAAATCATCTTCATCCACTACAAGTCGAGAATTGCGACAGCTTGTAGTGGATGAAGATGACAATGGTAAATTCAGGCTTGAAAGGGTTAAAAAAGACCTCCATCTTTTCGTTTATGTATGTCTCAGATAGCATAACAAGTAATAGTTGCCACACCTATTTTTTTGACTACATAATAATGATGTATGTTTCAAATAACCACGTTGTTCAATATCTACATTGAACAGAAAAAGCAAGTCGATTGTTGAATTAATGATCTGAACGCCTGCTTACACTGCACTTCTGCCGGAGCAACAACGCGTGTGCTAATGTCTTTTTAAAGGGTGTGTAGCCTATTCAACGTCACATGTAATGAACCTACTTTGTGTTCTACAGACAAAAAGCTAGGTAACGATCGGGGTCCTAAATACATACATGTATAGTACGCTAATCATAATATAAATTTCAATTTATTTCAGCTGTAATGCAACAATAATAAATTCATCAGGGCAGACAGCTCTTGACATCGCCAAGTTTTGGAATCACGAGGAAGTGGTTGAGATCCTGAAAACTAAAATACCAGAAAACCAAGCAGACATACAGATTTCAAAAGCAGGGGTTGCTGCCCCTAATTTTTTTTCTGGTGGACCACTAGACTTCGCGGCACATAGAAGAAAGGACAGTAAATGGCTTGAGAAGATGAAACAGGAAAGACGATCAAAGTTTTTATTATTTACAGACTTAAAACCTGTGGTGATAGCAAAAGCAGATAATAATGTCAACAAAAAGGAAGCTAGGTTTCGCTTATATACTGCATCAATTGACGACATACACGATTTCATTAAAACCGAACCTCTTACGATTTTCTTAGGAATAGATAGAAGAAACACAGAAAAAGAAAACATTAAAAAAGTAACAGGGTTTATGGATAGAGTGACGGATGTGTCATGGTTTGCCATAGACGCTACTAGTCTTTTCAAGCATAATGAAGATAAGCTGAAGTCACTTCATGCCCACGCTGAAATATTACAAGCTTACCCTGGTGCCATGATGTTAGGTGAAAAACAAGCTGCGATATTTGCACAAGCAAGAACTTTACTAGCATGGCACGATCGTTATCAATATTGTGCAACATGCGGTAGCTCAACACAAGTTTCAGAGGCAGGGTTCAAACGAGTTTGCCAGTCCAAAGATTGCAGAAGTCTCCAAGGTTTATACAGTTATATAATAATGATCACCGCAAATTAACATATTATTTGTTAAAAAAATCTATAATATGCTTTAATTAATGTTCTTTGCTGATAATTTATAAATGTGGTCAAAAATAAAATAAATCTATAATGTGCATCTTTCCGAGATCATAAATGATAATATAATATGTTTGTAATGATGGGCAGTTAAGATTGTGTTTACTTTGTTTACTTCCAATTAGGTGTACACAACACTAGTTATCCACGATTGGATCCAACTGTAATAATGGCTATAGCTTCACCAGATAAAAAAGAACTACTGCTAGGTCGTGGTCCAAAATTTCCACCGGGAATGTGGTCATGTCTTGCCGGATTTATGGAACCAGGTATTGACTAATCATTTATTTTTTTATATAGCATAAATAAATATTATGTATTTGGTACAATACAATTTATGTTGGCACATTAAAGTCAATAATAGCCGCAAGTCGGCCATTGTTGACTTTATTGTGCCTGATATCAAGAAAACGGTGCTAGATAGCTGGACCTTTACTATAAAATAAAATGTGCGGCTTCATGGAGGGATATGCTCTGAAAAAATTCAACTTGACCAAATTCAAAATACAAGTTATTATTTACAATTCATTGCAATCTAATTTGAAATTTATTTCCAATACAGGCGAAAGTATTGAAGATGCATGTCGTCGTGAGGTTTTTGAGGAGAGTGGGATTTCAGTAGATGTTGTGGAATACCATTCTAGCCAACCCTGGCCGATGCCTTGCTCACTAATGATTGGTTGTCTGGCATATGCCACAACCAAAGACTTGAAGGTGGGATATCTATTGAAAAAAATAACTGGCTGTCCTAATAAATTATGTAAAATGTATATATATATATATAGCTAAAGATAAATTGATGTACATTTAGATGTTATATAATTCCACAGACATAGTTATCCATTACTCTGCGGTACACAACTCTTACACATTCCTACTATCTTCCTGCTAAAATGTGCATATGAAATGTATGTGTATGTGGTGATAAGTTCACATTACTGTAATGTACATTCCTAATTAAAATAATTGCAATTCAAAACCCAAAAAAGACATATAAAAAGTGTAAAAAATAGAGAAAATGATATTTCTTCAAATAAATAACTTGTAAATAACTACGTAAAATGTATATATAGCTAAAGATAAATTCATCTGCGCAGCGGTATAATGTCTTTTTATCAAAATGTCATATTTAAAACTGCTAGAATTAGGTAACTAAGCTTGTTTTTAAACTATACAGATTGATAAAGAAGAACTACAGGATGCCAGGTGGTTTTCTCGCCAAGAAGCAATATTGCTACTTACAAGACAACACCCTAAGCAATTATTTTGTCCACCAGAACAAGCGTTGGCACACCAACTAATCAAAGCGTGGGTCAGTCGTACTTCAAACCTCTGAGGAGACACCAGCAGCGCCTTGTAATGTCTCTTGTCGGCTACATAATTATCTGTGATGTACATGTACATTTTGATTTAGATGTTATTATATAGTTCCACATACATAGTTATCCATTACTCTGTGGTACACAACTCTTACACATTCCTACTATCTTCCTGCTAAAATGTGCATATGAAACTATGTGTATGTGGTGATAAGTTTACATTACTGTAATTTACATTCTTAATTAAAATAATTGTAATTCGAAACCCAAAATAGACATATAAAAAGTGTAAAAAATAGAGAAAATTCTATTTCTACAAATAAATAATTTTTAATCAGTCACTCTTTTTGGTCAAGATCTACTGTTAATTTACCTTTTTATCATTACCAAAACATATGTATGTACAAATAACAAAACACCAAAATGTTTAAAAGGAAGTAAAATCAAGAGTAAAACTTTACAGTCAGTCAGAGACGGCAAACCTCCGTCACGCCGATGTGATTGTGTATTGGATCCGGATCGCAAGCCGGATCATCCCAAAAATTAACGGATTGTTCCTTGGCCCGAGACACCGCTCATTGCTTTGTAAGTAAACCTGCGGACAGACAAACAAACCAACACGACCAAAACCAAGATTTTCTGCGTTAGCCATTTTGTTTTCAATAAATGATTCCTAAAGTTAATCAGATCATCAGAAATGGCTAGAGAACCCCCATATCAAATTTGAATGCAATCCAACCAACGGCTCATAAGATAACGCGCCCACAACCTGTTCGGGCAGCTATATTTTCAAATTGTTCTCCGTCAGCCCTCTTGTTTTTAATTATTTCTCCCCAGATGTTACTCAGATCATCAGAAATACACAGAGAACCACATATAAAATGTGAATGCGATCCATCCAATGGTGCATAAGATATCGCGCCCACAATCTTTTTTGGGTGGCATTTTTTTCAAGATGTCCTTCGTCAGCCATTGTTTAATGAATTCTTCCCAGAAGTTAATCAGATCATCAGGAATACCCAGAGAACCACCACATTTAATTTGAATGTGATCTAATCAACTGTTCATAGGATATCGCACCCACAATATTTATGGGCAGCCATTTTTTAAACTGTCCTCCGTCAGCATGTTCAGCCATCTTGTTTTAAATGTATTCTTCCCAAAAGTGAATCAGATCATAAGAAATACCCAGAGAACCACTATAAAAAATTGGAATGCGACCCATCTGACAGTTTATAAGATACTGTGCCCACAAGATTTTTTGGTTTATGGTTCGGTGCCCCCCCCCCCCCCAAAAAAAAAAAAAATATATATATATATATGGGAGAATTGCCCATGCACATAGGTTATGTCTGTGAAAAATAAATAAAATTTATCAGTTGACTTTTTTGTGAGAGCTAAATTCCTAATACGCACGAAGCGGAGACGGACAGACCAGCATTAACGCGCCACGTCCAGCGCGTCCACTCACCCCAAGCCCGCGTGAGGCTGACGGAAAGCACTATGCACTCACAGTTGTTCTCGATGACCCAACGCCGGCCCGTCCCCAGTACCCTGGCACCCATAATGCGTACGAGCGATACACAAATAACACAACAGCCATTGTACACAAAACTTAAGTTAAAAGTACCTGGACTGGAATAAACAACCTGGCTAATACACCAATAAAGCAAATTGCTGCAGACTCTCAAGAAACTTATGATTGAACAACGGCCGACTCCAGCCTGATTATCGTCACTTCAGTTTTAACAATTCCTGTGAAATTACAGCCATGATGGAGATAATATGAGAGAACAAATTGGGCTAAATTGGGTCAAGAGAAGCTGATAATAAAGTAGCGTTTACAACATGAATGCATGCGTAAAATCACAAAATGTTTGAAAAAATTGGCCGTAGGTAACTCTTATTTGAAGGCATAAACAACTGCTTCATTTTTGTCCCATTGATGCTATGTTCAAACCTATCCAATTTATGGGCCATGTTCAAACGATACTCTAACAATGTTGAATGCATCGTGAATGTGTGGTGTATCGTAAAAGTGTAGACCCAAAAACATTATCAAGGTCATATAGGTCATAGTCAAAGTTTACTAATGGTTACCGTGTGTGTAAACTACAACTACATTGCAGTAGCACGAAGTTATTGCCCAACTACTGGAGGCGGAGATTAGGACGGACGCACGTGACCACAAAGTCAAACATTTGGCTGAGGTCAGAACGACATTTACTAAATTAGGCCATTACTTTACCATGATTACCGTTTCAGTATAAATTGAACAAACTACATCCGGTACTGATATGATATATATTATAGGCCTATCTGTAATAACCAACCAAACACAAAAATTGTCAATACAATAACAGTGCAGTAGGCTAACATATTATTTTATATAATACGTATGAGCAACATGACTCTACTGATGTAAGTTAACCCTTTCAGGCCTGAATTTACCATAGTCATCGTCATCCACTACAAGCCGCGAATTGCTGCCGCAATTTTCGACTTGTAGTGGATGAAGATGACTTGAAGTGGGTGGCAAATGAAAAAAAGATACTGTTATTTTTGAAACAATTCCACGAAAATTGTGGCTTTAAAACCACTAGTTGTAGAAAATTAAGTATTTTTTCAGAGATGCAAAATGATGCTTTGATGCATCGTGAGGGTTTAAATGGTTAAATACTCCTATTTACTGTGGAAATGCTGTACGCAACACCCAGGTTTTCAGAAGATGGTGAGCAATGGCTTGTCTTGGGGGAATGAACAATCCGTTGGGATGTTCATGTAGAAGCATCTGCACCAGTTCCTCTCTACTAAACCAGCGAGCTTCTTCAAGTTCCGTTTGGTCCATCTATACAACATGAATCGATATATTTAAATAAATTATAACAACATGCAATAGAAGATATATTTTAAAGACATTATTTTAAAAACAAGAACCCTGTGGTTCTGAACATTATTGAGAGTTATTTTTTGCATCAGACTGAAGTTCATATTTAAGCAATGTGCCATGTAAAACTGTAATCAGAACAAATATATAATTCCGCAAATAACTACATTAGATTGCAAAAACTTGCTTAAAAATAATTAGATGTACAAGTGCAACATGTTAGTTCACATGATAGCAGTATAATAAAATACCGTGCAAGCACTCCCAACCGGATGTAGTGACTTGTTTTAAAATTTTGTAATGAATATAATTTATATGATGTTTCTTTAAATAAATCGTGTGATAAGATATTATCACTGATATTATATTATTCATAGGATAACTACCAAGCCTCTATAGGCAGGGTTCAACACGCTCCAATAAACACAGCAACATAATCCTTGTATTTTACAATTGTTCTGCGATCATCAAAGACCAGACTACATGAAAATATAACCAGCGCCAATACACAGTGCCGCACTGCAGACCCACACGAGATGTTGACCCAACGCTGTCTCAATGCACGCGCTCTTTCAAACAATCCAAAAAAAATTGAAAGCGGATGAGAACTGAGGGAGGAGAAGCATTGTGAATTGTGGACAGACGACAGACGCAACACGATGGCATTTAGCTCATCTAGGCCCAATAAAGGCCGGATGAGCTGATAAAGCAAAATAAAAACAAGAGCACACTCGACAATAGCCCGCCGCCATTATTGAATTTGAAGTCATTATTGCGGCCACAAGATCAAATTATTGACGTAAAATGCGAAAAATGACAATAAATCAGCCATTTTGAATTTTTTTCCAGGCATTATTGGACTTGTCCGAGAACTGGTTATTAGTAACATGCATAACAGATTTGAAGATGATACATGAAAACTTTTTCAAGTTATCGCGCCCACAAGGTCAAATTATTGACGTAAAATGAGAAAAATTGCAATAAATCGGCCATTTTGAAAAAAAATTCGGCCATTATTGAACTTGTCCAACAACTACTTATTAGTAGCATGCATAACAAATTTGAAGATGACACGTGAAAAACTTTTCAAGTTATCGCGCCCACAAGGTCAAATTATTGACGTAAAATGCGAAAAATCGCAATAAATCGGCCATTTTGATTTTTTTTCAGCCATTATTGAACTTGTCCAAGAACTACTTATTAGTAACCTGCATACCAAATTTGAAGAGGATAAGTGAAAAACTTTTTAAGTTATCGCGCCCACAAGGTCAAATTATTGACGTAAAAGGCGAAAAATCGCATTAAGCCATTTTAAATTTTTTCCGGCCATCATTGAACTTGTCCGAGAACTGGTCATTAACTGGTCAGTAACATGCACAACAAATTTGGGAAGGATACATGAAAAACTTTTCAAGTTATCGCGCCCACAAGTAAATGTTAGCGCCGACGCCGACAGCGTCGCCGACGACGCCGAACTTCAATTGCAATAGCCCACCTTTTTTAAGTAAAATTAAAAGGCGGGCTGAAAAGTAACGTTAGTTTTTTTTAATAATTGATACTAGTATATCTGTATAAATACGTAGTTTGTTATGAAAATGATTTTATTTCAAATTTAAATGTAAAAAAAAACATGATTCTTCATGATTAAGTTGAATATTTAGTACAGTGAGAGACCACTAGTTATGAAAAACGTTGTCCCCATGTCTTGAGATAGGCTATGTGGTTGGTCGCTCAGTGATCTGATGCACTGTCATGCCTTCACTGCTTATTGCGGACCGTGATAGCGGTAAATATAAAACAAACATATTTCGGGAACATACTTATGATTTGCTGTACAGTCAGCGTGGTAATATCCTGTAAATAATTTATTTAGACGTTCAACCAACGTTTGCTTATTTTTGTCCACCGTCAGCAATTTTGATGTTTCAAGCATACTAATGATCTGGTAAGTAAACATTCAGGGTGCAAAAAGTCGCTCAATAGATAATTGTATTGTATATTTTTATTATAGTGACATGTACAAACAGATCCAATGACAATATAAATATGTTTACAATATACAATGTAGTACCCAGCCCATTTGGGCTTATAAGTCACTCCAAAATGTATGTAGTGAAAAAAAAACATATATGTTGAACGAAACAGCCAAACATCAACATTATTACACAATATTGTAAATCCCAGCAAACACCAGTATCGACCTAATGTTGGGGCAGTGCCGGGACAGCGCCGAAGACATGGACCAACACTGAACCAACACAGAGTGGATACCCTCCCAGCAAACACGGGACACCATCCCAACGCCGGACCAATGCTGGCCCACCGTCCACTACGCTGGCCCAACATCGGTCCAAACACCGGGCGGACGTCCCGCGCCCGCTGGACTGTGTTCGCTTGAACCAAATATATCAGTAACGTTAGGTACAAAAGTGTCATATCTGTCACTATACATAGTGACAGATATGACCCCAATACCACAAATAAAAATAATATAATACAAAACTACACTATATATAAGTTGATGTTATTACATGCCACATATCACCTGTTATACATAATCAGTACGCCTATCCCATGCCTGACAAATGTAAGTACCTAGAAATCTGCAATTAGTTGACATTATCAGTTCAAATTTATCCGACATTGTGGCATTTACGGGAAAAATATATTTATTATTCATAACGTGTCTCAAATCATTATATAAAGGGCATTCACATATAAAGTGAACCTCACTTTCTACCACACCCATATTGCAATTTTGACATAGTCTGTCTTCGGGGCTAACCCCTCTGAAACGTCCTACTTCAATTTCTAATGGTAAAATTCCCAGTCGTATTTGTGAAATTAGTAAACGTGCTTTCCTCGACACGATTTTAGATAAATATTCTTTTTCTTTGAACAAGTTTTTGAAAGTAATATAGGTTCTCAGTTTTGGTTTAACTAATATTTCGCGTTGCCATTCGCGCTCCATAACACCATACAACAATGTTGAAAAATATTTCAAATCAACTTTTAATAAATTATTAAAATCGTCTTCTTTATCAACCAACTGGACAATTTGTTTAATTTCATCAATCCAACTGTTTCCATTACCAAAATTATTTGCATATTCCCATTCAAAAATATGTTTTGTTAGCCTGTTTTCATCTAAAGAAAGCAAATGATTCCATAGTTGTAACATTTTTAGGAGTCGTCTATATTTTGGTAATATCCATCCCACATCACCCTGTATTCCCACTACTGGGGCTCTGTTATGTATACCCAAAAAGTAAGATAGCGCACGAGTTTGAACGCGGTTACAATTATGATAATATTTAAATCCCCAGACACCTGCGCTATAATCCATTACTGGGATAACCATGGCATTAAATAATTTGGTAAAGGTTAAAAATCGTATGTTCTTTAGTTTACGGAACTTACTTATAACAGCTCCAAGTGCTCGGCCTGCAGCATCTGCGAGATAATTTGCACATTCAATAAAATCCATATGTTCGTGAAAAACAAATCCGAGATATTTATATTTACATACATAATCAATAACATTTGTTCCATAATAAAATTTATACTGACTCAATTTTCGTCGTTTAGCTCTAAGATGAACTACGTTGGTTTTGGCGAGATTAACACATAAACGCCACCTCCTACACCAGGAATATACACAACTAATCATTTTTTGCAGTTTATCTTCTGAATCAGACATAATAACAATATCATCTGCATATAACAAAATAGAAACACATCGACCATCTATATCAACTCCACATTTCAAGGCATTTAACTCATCAACAAGGTCATTTGTATATAGATTAAATAGGGTAGGCGATATAGTATCTCCTTGACGAACTCCATTAGTTACTGTAAAAATATCTGTCAAGTGACTATTAATTCTGAGTTGTGAAATTGTACCAGCATACAACGACTTGATCGCATTATAGAAGTTGCCATCAACTCCGTTTACCAATAGTTTATATAACATAAAATTTCTATCAATCGAGTCAAATGCCTTGGAAAAATCGATAAATGTTGTAAAGGTTGGGAGGTTTAATTTCATTCTATTACGTACAATGCTAGACAAAGAGTATATATGATCTTCACAACTACGTTTACACCGAAAGCCATTTTGCTCATCAGACATTTTTCCTGTCATATCTAAAAATTTAGATAACCTATTATTCAAAAGTGAACTGTACACTTGTCCAATGCACGACAAAAGACTAATACCTCTATAACTGAGTGGAAGATTAGGATCATTCATGGCATTTTTAGGTATTGGTGTTGTTATAGCCTTCAACCAAACTGATGGCGTACATGTGTTTTCAAAACATAACCTGAAATATTTGTATAATAAAATATCAAGTTTATGGGTCGTAAATATTTCATTCGGAATTTGGTCTGTGCCAGATGCTTTATTATTTTTTAATTTATTAATACATTTAACAACTTCAGCAAAGGAAATCACATCATTAAGAAAATAGTTTGACTCGTAGTTAATGTTGTTATACATATTTGTTTCTAATTCGTCTTTTTGACTATTTGCGTTCTCATAAAATTGGTCGTCCCAATCTCCTTGCCCTGTTTGGTTATATAAACTTTCAAATTCAGTTTTCTAACACTGTTGGTATATCAGTTGTCGTCATACCATCTTTATCAAAATTGAGTGGAATATTACGTGATCTACTACCCATTCGTTTTATATGTGCCCAGAATGCATTTGGGTCATTAACGTTTAATTTTTCTATGTTTTCTAGTGTATCTCTATTATAATTTCTTTCAGCTGAACGTAAACTTTTATCAAATATTTGTTGTGCTTGTACAAATTTATTTTTTAGGATTAATTTTCTGTGTCTATCTCCTTTATATTTTCTACACATTTTTTCTTTCTCATGCATATCCTTCCATAATTGGGACAAATTCGTATTCCAATAGGGCTTATATGGCTTATGACGTTTTCTAGTTACATTACTGACTTCTTTATATTGACCACATCTAACCATTTCAGATAATATTATTGTACATAACTTGTTATACACATCATCAATTTCTTGTTTGGTATGTTGGCATTGTTCAATGCGGGCGACTAATTCATACAATTCGTGCTGCCACTCATCATTATTCATAAAGTCGGAGGGGGGTGCCGTTACACAATACCTTCTGGTGGCACCAGCTGTACTCGTCGTATCGTCTTGCCTGCCCCCTCCAGCCCGGTCCGGTTGTTCACATACAGTGTCATAGCTACATAATAGAGTGGCAACCAGCATGGAATGATCAGGAGCTTTACAATCATAGGCCAACATTGTATATAAATCATGTTCTAGTAGTATATCGCTAACCATGTGTACATTAAAATCAACAATGTTGCCATAACAATCATGAGGTGTCTGTATCTGTATCTGTAGCATAATCAGCAAACCTCCTTTAAGGAGCATCACGCTGATGAATTGTGAGGGGGATAAATGATTAAAGATTTAATCTCTAAAATGTTTTAATTGTTTTTTGAAGCCATCGATGGTGCAGCATTCTGCTATCTCAGAGGGTAGCTGATTCCACAAAGGTATGGTCTTCACAAAGAAAGAGTTCTTGTATGCTGACGTGCTTGCCTTGATGGTCTTGTATTTTAGTTTGTGGCTGGAGCGAGTTCGAGGATCTGCTGGAGTCAGAATGTCTGATGTTGGTACTTCCATCAGTTTATGGATGGTTCTGAAGAGGGTTATCAGTCTGATGTCACTACGCCGATCAGCAAGGCTGTGCCAACCGAGTTCTGCTATCATATCAGACACACTACTGGTATAGGCGTAGTCATTGGTGACGAATCGAGCTGCTCGACGTTGGACCATCTCTATGGATGAGATGTCCTTGCCTAGGTATGGGTCCCATATTGCGGCACCATACTCAAGAGCAGGGCGTACTAGACTTGTGTAGGCATTTTCCTTGATCTTTTTAGGGCAGGTTTTTAAGTTCCTACGGAGGAAAGCAAGGGTGCCGTTTGATTTTTTGGTGGTAGAAGCAACATGTTTGGACCAGTCAAGTTTGTTTGTGATGTTCACACCTAGGTACCGAGCACTGGATACCTCCTGCAGGATCTGGCCACTGATGGTGTACATTCTCGTGAGTGGATTCCGTTTCCGACACATTCTGATGGATTCACACTTCTTGGCGTTAAACTTCATTCCCCATTTGTTACTCCACTCTACAAGAGAGTCCAGATCACGCTGCAGTTCAAGTTGATCACTAGCATTGTGGATAGGTCGGTACAAGAGACAGTCATCTGCAAACAACCGGACCTTAGAGGTGACATTTTCAGGTAGGTCGTTAATATGCAGGAGAAACAAGAGTGGTCTCATGACTGTCCCCTGTGGTACACCTGAGACCACATGCGCAGAGTCTGACTTCGCCCCTTCCACAAGTACACACTGGCTCCTGTGTTTCAGGAAGTTTGAGATCCAGCTGTGGATTTGCCCGTTGATACCGTAATGATCTAATTTGCCCAAGAGTCTATCATGGGGTACGGTATCAAATGCTTTGCTGAAGTCCAGCACAATTACATCTAACTGAGTGTTCTTGTTCCAGTAGTTGAGCATATCGTGGATGGTGACCAGTAGTTGTGATTCACATGATCTCGCACGTCTGAAACCATGCTGCAGCACTGTAAGTATGCTGTGCTTTTCTGTGTGTTTGATGATATGTTTACATATGACGTGCTCCATCACCTTACAGCAAATACATGTCAGAGACACAGGCCTATAGTTTTCTGGTTGGTATCGACTGCCTTTTTTGTATACGGGTGTAATATTTGCCTGTGTCCAGTCTTTGGGTAGTGTTGATTTATTCAAGGACTGTGTAAAAAAGGCCCCGAGCGCAGGTGCAAGCTCTGTGGTCGTCTCTTTTAAAAACCTTGCTGGAACACAGTCAGGGCCGGATGCTTTGTTAGGTTTCAAGTCATGTAGCAGTTTTTCAATTCCTTCGGATGTTATTGTCAGTTCATCTATGGATGGGAATTTGTCGCCCTTTAGAGTAGGGATAGCGTTCCCGTCCTCCTGGGTGAAGACGGATGTAAACTGGTCGTTTAGGATTTTTGCTTTGTCGATTTTATCGTTGAACAACACGCCATCACGTTTGAGTGGTGATATTCCTACACTATCTTGTTTCTTAGCTTTAATGTAGTTCCAGAATGGCTTGGAATCGTTGTTGTTCAAACTGTCAGATAAAATATTATTGATGTAGTCCCAGTGTGCTGTGTTCAGGGATTTTTTTATCGACTTCTTTACTTCTCTAAAAGCACTCCAGTCCTGACTTTTGCCACTTTTTCTAGCCTTGTTATATAGTCTCTGCTTTTTACGGCACATTCTCCTGAGCTTAGGTGTTACCCAAGGTAGGTTATAACGGCAAGAGGTTGTTTTACATGGCACCAGGTTGCTAATGGTCTGGCTGATGTGTTTTTTGATCAGTTGCCAGTTGTGTTCTACAGTGTTCTGTTTTATTTTATTGAGGAAATGTGTGGTGAAGGAAGATGTTTTTTCGCGTATTTTCCCCCAGTCGGCTTTGTTGAAGAGGTTAACTTTGCGTTTCTCTTTTTTAGCTAATTTTGGTTTAATGTCACTGTCGACCAACACTATGTCATGGTCTGAAATTCCAGGGATGACACTAATAAATTTAGTAAGGCTAGGTTTGTTAGTGCAGTATAGATCAAGCACATTACACTCTCTGGTTGGTTCTCTCTGCAGCTGAGTTAGATGGTGGTCACTCAGTAGCGTTATAAGTTTTTCATGCATAGTCACATGATCAGCTCTTGGCTTGACCGCGTTTGTCTCCCAGTCAATATGCCCTGCATTGAAGTCCCCGCCCAGGATGATGGTGGAATTTGGTTTGTTTTTCAATTTACCTGCTATCTGGTAGAGACTGGCGTCCAGTGTTCAAGCTGGTCGATCGCGCTGCCAGGCGGCCTATAAAAGGAGCCTATGTATAGTGTTTTCTGGTTTCGAAGGGTAACTGTGGCCCAGACTATCTCACCGTCTATATCATTAAGTTCTTTCTCAACAGACGGGTATGACGATTTTATTGCCACCACCCCCCTTCTTGCGATCTTTGCGGTAACATGTGTAGTTGGGTGGCATGAATTCTGCTGAGCTAACTGTATTGTCGATCTTAGTTTCTGTCATCATGATACAGTCTGGGTCCATGTAGTCTAGCAAGTGATGTATAACAGCGCCAGTTATTTTTCTTACCTGGAAGCTGGTCGGATGACGAGGTGCGGTTACGAGTTGTAGAGCTCGTGCGGACAGATGACAATGTACCACTATGTGTCAACATATAGTCGACCACGGACTTCCCTCTAAAATTATCCTTCTCCGGGTTTATCCTGCCATTCAAAATACACATCTTAGTTTCTTTCAAAAAATCAATTAAATTGTCTCCATAGTTGTTTTTAACTTTGTCAATAACACATCGTGTAATTAACTCATCTATATCACTAATACAATCTGCTGTATCTCCCACCCGAGCATTGAAATTACCACCAAAAATAATAATATCAGCTTCTGAACTTAAATATAATTCGCCTAGTAAATGTTCGTAGAAAACAGTAATATTTGCCCATGGTGATCCTTCTGGAGGAAGATAACATGAGTATAACCTAACTATGTAGTCAGTAGCTTTGTTTACAAGCTCAATGCCAATAATACCTTGCACACTTTGATCATCTATATTAACATTAAAATGTCTAAACAATGAATCACGTACAAATATCCCCACTCCTCCAGAGGCTTTTCTAGCCTTTTTATGAATACCTCTCCTATTAAAGCCAAACCACGTAAAGTCCGGTATACTTATCAGATCGTTATCTTTCAAATGTGTTTCGCTAATCATAACAACATCTATATTCATCAAACTAATTATATTACACCTTAAATCCCCATTTCCCAACCATTAACATTCCAGGTTGCCACTCTCACCTCTCCCACTGACGACTGGTCGCATCCCTAGCTGTCACCACGTCCACCACCATGATCACCTAGTCCATAACCACCTGCACCACGCCCTCGAAAACCACGTCCACCACCACGTACTTCTAAACTCCTGTCACCACCACGTCCACCACCACGTCCTTCCAAACTCCTGTCACCACCACGTCCACCACCACGTATTTCTCAGCGTCCATCACCACCACGTCCACCACCACGGCATCTGCCACCACGTTCTCCATCACGTCTTTGACCATCACCAGATTCACCATCACCGCTGCGTCCACGTTCGTTGCCATTTGTTTCTTCACCAGTTGTATCAGATCTATCACCGTATCCCGACTCATCGTTCCTGACAATTATGCCGTGACCAGTTACTCGAAAACTTTTGCCGTACGATAGTTCGTTTAATAATGTCTTAAAATTTTGTTCAGCCACTCGTTCCGAATGTGACTTCGCTGAGCAGATATAAGTGCGTTTGTACCCTGCAACCTCTCGTAACCTGCTCTTTGCTCTCAACACGCGGACCTTTGCTTCTAGTGACGCCATTTCCACCTTAACGACGCCAGGACGATTTTGTTGAAATTGTGTACGCTCGCAGTTGATAATATGTTCATTTGGTAGTACAAGGTGTGTATTGATCATTTCCTTCCATCTTTTCGCGAATGTCCTCTCCTTCCTGATAAGGCACATTTGACACAATAATGCTGACCTGGGGCTCAAAAGATGTTTTGTATCCTGTACCGTGTGTTTCTTGTAACTGGCGGACTAATTCATCATGTGCTTTAGTTCTCGTTTCGAAATCATCAAGTCTTTTATCTAGTTTAGATACCTCTAGGATACATTCGTCTTTTACGGCTTTTATTCTACCTATCATTGACTCCAATAGTTCTTTCTTTAGTTTGTCGAGTTTGCTTTCAAACATCTTTTTTGTTGCCGTTTGTTCCAATTTAATGTGCGCTAATGCTTCATTCTGTTCTTTCCGCATTTCTTGAATAAGGTCGTACGTTTTGTCAATATGTTGCGCGTCAGTGGTGTAAGCACTGTTGTCTCTATTCTGTATTGACACATCTGTTGTATTGTCGTGTACACCACTCGCACGTCTCTGGTATTTGTACTGCGGACTTTGTACACTGTCTGTGGGTGGCGAAGATGAATCTTCTCGATCCCTTTTATTGACATTATTTATGTCCATTCTGACGGGTGTCGTCGTATCATTACCCTCTGTCATATTCTTATATTTAAAAATTATGAATCATTGATTTCTGTAACCGATGTATAATGGTCCAAATATTGAAATATTTCGGGACTAATATTAATATGGATATCACAAAAAGTCATTTTGATGTTTTTTTTATGTTTTTTTAGGATTATTGTGAACTTGTGAGACACTGCAATAAAAGACATATTTTTCTCGGTTTGTTTGTTCTTTTTTGCTCACTATTACTTGTAGAAATGAAGCTATCATTGTAGAGTTAATTTAGCATTTTTTGTTTTAAATGGCACTTTTATCACCTTTTCTGGGGGTTCCCATCATTGGATTTCTCACAATTACGAAAAATGGTGCCAGCTCTCGCCTTTAATTTCATAATTGCTGCAACAAATGCTTGATGAGGTAGGTGGAACAGGCATGCTATGGGCCCTTGTGATAATATTTTGGCAGTGGCTAATCGTAGGCCTATGTGATTCTTCATAATATAACTCTATGGGCAGCCTCGTTTACGAAATGACGGGCTCCCATTGACTCCCATTATAACGTACGATTAGCCACCCCGTTTTTTTTTTACACGGGTGCCATTTTTTAAATTAAAATGTGGGAATCTCTGAGATACCCGGAGAAGGCTGCACTTAGTGCACTAGTTTGCCCAGGGTGAAACCTGGGTGAAGTTTTGTTTGCCTGCTCTATGCTTCCTCATGGGGTGCACCGAGGGTAAAGTTTCTTAGCCATAAAGATGAAAATCCACCATTTTTTTCTCTTCTCGTGAACTTAAAAAACCGCGAAGAGAGGCAGGAGATTATGCCCGATTGTTATGTGCATATAATGTGGTATATTTGTCACTGTTACTGTATTGCGGGGCGCTCATTGAAATCATCGGGTGCCCTGATGTATCTAAAACCTAAAACTCTCAATACCGTTCATCTCAGCAGTTGGTTGCCAAAATTCAAGTGTCTGGGTGATGTTTTGGATTCTGTATCCCTGCCGTAATTTGCAACATTGAGGTCATAGCACAGCATTTTTCTTGCTGAGTGAAAACTGTGGAATGTGGTCAGCTGCTTCCTTTTATAGCATGTCGTCAGTTATGAAAAAATAGCTCGGCAATGTTTGATAAATTACATCAGACGAACAACTGACAATAATTTAGGACACTTTTTCAAAGCCACTGATTTTGATGATATAGCCATGAAAGTTAAAATAATGAAAATTATATTAAATATTTCACCATACTTTGTCCTTGCTTTTTTTCATGTGAGATCGTCGTAATGAAAAGGTTTGTTTCCGTAACAGCGTGCTTGATTAACAATAATTACCAGTCTGACTCAATGGAGGGCGAATGTTGCCGACATTTGCCCTATATTGAGCCAGCGGCAAAATTTACCGCAAACCCCATCCAAGGTCGTTGGTGAAAGGATTTGTTAAAATGACTGAAAATAATTACGTCATCAAGGAGGACCCCGGCAAGCACGAGCCATTGAACCAATGCTGGGCTGATGTTGGGCCAGCGTCGCAGATGTTGGGCCAACATCAGCCCAGCATTGGTTCAATGTCTCGTGTTTGCAGGGACTGCGTTGTCTCAAGCGGTCACTCATTCGGGGGAGGGCCACCAGCGAAGAGGGATCATTGACCATGTGTTGGTACAATGTTGGCACATCGTCATCGTCAGCGACGCTGGCCCAACATTGAAACAACACAAGGGCAATGTCACGTGTTTGCTGGGGGGTGCTCATGGCGCCAATCTCAGTGTTACTATACAGCTAGATGAGGGGTAACAGACCTCATTGTGTGTATATACCTACACCTAACCCTCCCCCAAAAACGTGCTATAGTAGTCATCTGCTCTGCAAAGGCAGTTCCATCAATATCAGTGACCCAGATATTGTGTACAGGTATGTGATTGGTCAGAAAAGACCATCTCGTCCTATGATCTCTTTAAGATCTAGGTCAGCCTATCTCCGAATGTTCTTCACCACAATCGTAGCTGTGGGGTCAGAGGCATATAAACCAAGGGTTAGATTTTCAAAGGCAATATGTATTATTGCAAAATATTGTATCGATATCATGATAGATTTGGTCTCGAGAGTAAAACGTCTGCTAGCTTTCCCCAGTTTCGAACTCTCATTGTGGCGTTTTCTTAAGATTATATTGGCCTAGTTTGATCCTAAGGTAGGCATTGTTCTCAGTAAAATCTACTGGTTATCTACAGGGTATAAATCAATAGCCCAACACACAGCTCAAAATTTCGAGACCCCTAACTAACGTAAAATTGACGACGGAAATCCTAACAACTCAGCAAATACAGATATTTATGCTTATTCAGAAACAGCGTTTGGTGTGCCTACTGTACGCTATGGAATGACAGAAAACTGAACCTATGCGTTTTGCAGTATTTGAGAAGATGTGAGTGATAGTCATTTGGGACACACATTATATGGACACAAAAAACAGTGCCCAGAATCCGTTTTGTGAACCATATTAAAACATTATTGGAATGAGTTCCAATAATGTAACAAGTATACAATACGTGTATAATTATACGCTGATACAAAACAAAGATTGCATATTTAACCGAGGGTATTAATAATTTCATAACATTACCTTTCCCCGTCATTATAGTTTGCTACTTGCGTTGTGAGTATAATGTCGTTGAACATTTCAGCCCATTATACGCAACCACAACAAGACCACAACGATTATTGTGTGTAGGCTTATTGTGTAAATTAGAGAGGTGCTTCGACATATAGGTGTCAATGATGGCCCCATGTGTCTGCTGCAGAGACCTTAACAAACAGTATGTGTTTATGTGTGTTTATGAATTGAAGAGCAATTGTCAAAAGCAAATTCGAAAGGGCACATTAGTATAGGTAGCCACCTGGTTGAAAAGGCCACGTTTTCTAGGGTGATGTGACTGTTGATAGTCAGCTGTACGTGAAATAGAAATGAAAAGTTGAAGCTCATTCTGAAATCATACAATATTTCAACAGTATACGTTATAGGTCTATTATTTTAATATTGCGTGCATATACTTTCCAGAAAAAGGGAATAATTTGTTTAACAAAAAGTGTTTAATGTGCATGTGTCGTGGTAGGCCTACATACTATTGTCCATGCCAACAATTACTACACGAACATATTATGTAGGATTTTTCCCTAATTATGTAGTAAACTGCTACGCTACAACACACAAAATACTTATTGTGTCCTAATATGTTGACACAGAAGAAATATCCCAACAATAGTAATTGAATCTCATGGTAAAATATTTTCTCTACTTGTCAGCAAAAGGAAGATCATAATATAACATTTTACAGTTTAAATTTCAGTTATTATAGACAAAAAAATAGCCCACGTGGCTGATAAAGGTTTCGTAGCTCGTGCAAAATGGGCGACACAAGGTGAATATACTAATTAACTTTTTTGTTTGCATTATTCGCAATAACTATTATCATATATATACATGACTGTCGTTTCCATTATATAGATAGAGAGGTGACAAATTCACGCGGTAGTTTTATCCATGTTGAAATAAAAACAACAAAAGTGTCTATTTTTAAGCCGATATTTACCAAAATTTAATTTACGAAAACTGTGAATTACTGGTAGTCATATACGTTTCTTGACGACTCATCAGAAAGGAGGACACCATGTTAGAAAGAGTATCACGCATGACACCATGTTAGAAAGAGTATCCGCATGACAAGGCCACAGAAGGTGCTGATACCATTCTGCCGGAAGTGATTTAGGCAGCCAGGTCATGCATGACAGGTACATACAAACTTGGAAGATGGATGACAGAAAAGGTATACGTAAAGTAAAGTGGAATAACGACATTGAAATGGTATCCCAGCTAGTTCTCCTGGTCCTCCACTATAGTTACAGCGTCAAGTGAATTGGAATGACTATTTAAATTGCCAGCATTTGAGGTCGAGCTTTAGAAACTGTGTCACAACAACAAATCGAAAATTGTCTATTCTGTAATTGTGGGAAATTGACAATGAAATAAAATAATGCTGTCCTCAAGATTATGACAAAGCATACCTGCATACGGTCAATCCAGCGAACATAAGACACTGTCCCAAGTTGATTTGATGTTGGTCCAACATCTACGATGTTTGGCTAACCTCAAATCCACATCAGGCCAATGTTAAAGTTACCAACGCTACCTTGATTGGTGTTTTCTCTGCATAAGCCATACATCCTAACATGAGGACAGCAGGCCATGGCCAGGGTTGACTGCTATGATACGTAACTCCGGTGACTCTCAATCCAACCTCTTCCTCAACTTCACGGGCACAAGCGGTTTCCAAACTCTCACCTAAAATAAAACGTAGCGGCGGACTGAATATACACAATATCTCATAACTTAAATAGATCGTTATTGTTTTAGGCTAGGGAAGTCAGATTACTGGGGCCGTGTTCTGAGATCATCTTAGAAGTTAGGCTTATGGTTAAGTCCATCTAATTCTTAACCAGTACTATACATTCATGTAGTGGATTAGCAGCTTACCCATAACTGAACTTGTAACATCGGCTCAGAACATGGAATAGAACTCAGAATAGCTAAGCATCATCTTGAAAAAGACGTTAATTCGTGTAAAACTAAGAACGCTGAACACTATAGAGGTAACACATAGATGTCAATACGAGAGCCGGAAATCACAATTTCAGGTGATAATGATATTAAAGATAGTCTGTCAAGTCCAGTACCAGATCCAATGTGCATTTGGGGTTTGAGGTTGTTTCGTCATGTCAATACAATATTTAATGTCTGCGACAGTTGTATTATCAACTTACAGGAGTCGATTAATTTGGAAAGCCCGTCGGCGACGGAAATAGGATCAAATAGGCATCAGCCTCTTAGTCATTGAAAAATGCATAAAATCGGGATGTCAATATAAATATTGGCCAAAAGTCGGCCATTTTTTTAGGGTGCATCCTTCCTAGTCTCATATTTTGTTTCATATTAATGGTCTAACTTTGAGAGTTTTGTAAATATTACGCATATTAATGCGAATAATGGCCGCAAATCGGCCATTTTGAATTAGATTAAGACGAAATTTTTCGGGGCATATCCCTCCCTGGAATCGCACATTTTGTGATATAGTAATGGTCTAGCTATATGGCACGGTTTCCAAATATTAAGCACATTAAAATCAATATTGGTCGTTGTAAATCGGTGCTTTTGGCCGACGTACATGTACGCCCATTTTTGAAATCTCCCGAGCTATTGTTGAAATAGATATAGGTACAGATATTAGAGTGATACATAGTTAAATTTCGAGTGGAATGATCGGGAAACAATCAGGTCACACATTACAAAGGTCAAATGTGAACTCAATAAAGGTTTGGTAATGATTTACCTATATTTGAAGTTTAATGTGCATTCCATAACGCGAAATAAGCTATAGCGCTAAAAGTGGCGGCCGGACGGACGGACGTGCTACATGACGACAATAGGCATCAGTTAATTTATTTAGCTGTGGCCTAAAAACGGTTTATCAGAAAAATATTGTTTTTGTCAAACAAAATGTGGGAATATATGAGCTTTGCATTATGAATGTGGGAATATAATTATGATCTTTACATTACCAAAGTTTAAAAGTTTACAAGTTATGATGCAAGATTTTGTTAACTGGTAATAAGGTGTTAGATGCTTACCTGGTTCTACAAATCCAGCCAAGCAAGAAAACATACCGGGAGGAAAGGAATGTTTCCTGGCCAGAAGTACTTGCGTTTCATCAGTTGATATTATAGCAGCGATAATAGATGGATCTACACGGGGATATTTAACGTTCTGCACACCTGGAAATTAAATATGGTTCAAATTATAATGGCAACTACCGGTCTCAACAATTTCAATACAAAATATCGTAGTCTATAATACAATCATTGTTTAAAGTTAATATTTAAATTGCTAATTATGACACCTCTCTAAACTTAATTCAGTTTAAAATAATTATAGCAAAATTCATGAGTCTCAATTGACTTAGAAATCAGGCGCTACTGGTAATATTGAGACAATACATTATTTTACATTATATGAGCATGAATCATTTTGCCCGTTTGTAATCAATATTTTAAATTAATGAACACTTGACATGCTTAAGTTGCATCTAAACATGTACCGTATTGGTATATACACAGGCAACATAGGAAGTTGACCCGGTGTTGGTCCAGTGTTGGCACACCACTGAAACAAAATCGGGCCAACGTCTTGTGTTAGGTATTTCACCTTTATGTGATCCACAGTTAGCATTGCTACACAGCAGTTTGTAGCCTCCATCTGTCACACTTGTTTCACTACCACACATAGAGCAAAATAAATGATGGCTACGCCAGTCGAGGAGAGAACGAGCATGACCACATATCGCAGCATCCTCTGGATCCAGTCCAAGCCACACTGGGAAACTTCTGATTTCTCCTGAAAGCGCCTTTGTGTTTGGTATTGTGGACATTAGCCTATGGGCATTGTCATTGTCTATGTCGAAAGCAAACCACTCTTCACTTTCAATATTCACATTTAAACTATCTACATTATTTTCACTACATGGATGTGGGGATTCAATACCCCCTAAAAAACATACATTACTAAAATCAGGTTCTAAGAACGTACTTATAGAATCATAAGACAACTTAAGAGGTCTTGGTCTAGGATTTTTCTTCTTGTTTTCAGCATCGTATATCACTATTGGGCCAGTTTTGTACATAGGGATAAATTTACTTGTTTGTGCAGTGGTAACTTTCACAAGAGATTGCACATTACCTCTCAACACTGAATTTCGTGTTAGAGGACTATCATCAAAGAAAAGTTTAGTTGTTCTGTCTTCAGTGCCATCTTTCTTTCGAGTTATTGATAGTAAATTAGACATGGATTCATGTTTCAAGAACATGGCCAAGTCAGCTGCAGTGTGTCCAGTGGGTGTTAAAAGCTGAGGAGATGCTCCAAATTTCAATAAAACCTCCGCAACTTTGACAGTTCCAATACTAGCTGCAACCATTAGAGGTGTCCATCCACGAGCAGCTCCATTACAACCGATCGGATCTCTTGCATTTATGTCATGTCCATCTGAAACAGTAATTTTTCTTACTACATAGAACGCTCAAAAGCAATCAAACACAACCGTTTATTAGCTGTGACGACTACACAACACTGTTTTACGCCCAAATTTTAAAAAACTTGCAGGAAATTAACCAAATTCAAGTAGACCCCCACCCCTTACACAAAACCCTAATTCGCCCCTGCTTTACATGATCACTAGTTTGGTGAGGATTATAATAGACAGTCATTTCAAAATGATTAAAAAGTGTAGATTTTTAAGTTGATAAAAGTGAGGAGTTAAAATATTGTCAAAACCTTTGACACTAGTGTGACCTAGTTGACAGTGGTTTGAACGTAGTTGACAATAGTTGAAACGTAATTACGGTAACAGTTACCCCTAGTAGACAGTGACTTGAACGTGGTTGACCCTAGTTGACAATGGTTAGAACGTAGATATCTTAAGTTTTACAGTGGTTTGAATGTAGTTGACCCTAGTTGACAATGGTTGGAACGTAGCTACCCCCAGTTGAGAGTGGCTTGAACGTACATGTAGTTGACAATGGTTGGAGCGTAGTTACCCCTAGTTGATAGTGGCAAAGAAATACAATTTGTCAAGGAACATTTATCTAATGAAGCAGTAAGTACGAACAACTGGTGCTATGAAAATGGCATGGCTTTAAGCTTTTAAAAAACCAAAGCCATGTTAATTATATCAAAAGCAAAAGAATCACGTTTAGCTGAAAATGAAATAGACATCAACATAAATATCAACGGCAGACAAATAAAAAATACCAAACAAGAAAAACTCTTAGGTGTGGTTATCGATAATAACTTAACGTGGCATAGTCAAGTAAAAAAAGTTAAACAAACAATTGCTTTCAAGCTGTCTATTTTCAGGAAAATAAGACATTATTTACCTACAAAGACGCGTATTTTGTATTATAACTACTATATAAAACCACACCTACAATATTGCTGCACTATATGGGGACAATGCAACAAAACCGACATATATTCAATAATAAAATTGCAAAAACAGGTCGCGCGCCTTATTTTGGATGCAGATAAGTATTCCCCATCTAGTCCTCTATTCGATCAACTTGAATGGGAAACTTTTGATAAAATTGTTCAGGAAAAACAGGCCACAATGGTATTTAAAGCTTTAAACAACCTTACCCCTGATTATATATCTAATTTATTTAAAGCAACATGCACAAACACAAATCATTCTTTAAGATCAAAGACAAGCAATAAGCTCCATGTATCAGCAGCTCATCACAAAAGCCTGAGGTTTAATGGTCCAAAAATATGGAATTCTTTATCCGACAAAGCACGCAAAGCAACAACATTAAAAGAATTCGTACGCGAATACAAAAACGGAAATAAAAATAGTTAGAGTATAAATAACAGATTTGTAATAATTGTGTTTGAAAGTAAATATATGTTGTCTGCAATTGTGCTTTAATTGTACTCCCAAATGTAATTTATGTATGTGTGTTTGTAGTTGTCATTTTTTTTACAATGTATATACTGTATATATATATATATATATATATATTTCAATACTAGATATTATTTTATAAGTCAAGTAATAGTATGAGGTTAAGTACTATTATGAGTTATATAAATATACCTCAATATATATGAAAAAAAAAAAATGTCTATGTTTATATGTTTTTTGTCAATTATTTCAATATATACACTTCAATCATGTAAATTGTTTTACTTCAAATGATGACTTCTCATGTAGATGTTTGTAAAATTATATGTTTCTCCCAGATATATTGTCAGATTTACCATGTACACGAATTTAAATATATGTTATTATTACTGTTTTATATTATATAAGTAAATGGATGATACGAGTTATCTAGATATCATTATATTATTTAAATAGATGTATATCAATGTATGTTTTTTAATGTTTATGTACGAGGGCCCCACGGCGGATGAGCTATGCTCAGTGGGTTGGTACATACATGCATGTATGTTTTTAATTTTTATTGATTTTGTACGTTGTTGTATATACCTGTACCCTCGGTAAATAAAGTCTTTATTATTATTATTATTATGTTTAAAGTAGGGTTCACCACAGTGCCGACACTGCCGGTTGTCCGACCGGATGAATTCTGGTTTGAAGGTAGTTGAACATATTTTCTGCTATATATTACTGTATTTGACCCTAGTCAACCGCGGTTTAAATGTAGCTTAGCATACACTAGTTAGTTGTGCGTGGTTCAACGTTTTCCGTGACTGGGCCCTATGATGCCTTTCGAGTCCCACCAAATATTTGTAGTCTGGTGGCCACATTTCTGTGCTATGAATTGAATGAAGGCTTTGATAATGGTTATGATAGATATATTTTTATTAACAACAGAAAGTCTAAGCAGACGTTATTATAATTTGACTGATGAACATGATGAAACAGCCACCAGATTTGTGCTCAATCCGCTTACGATGAATTTATGAGGATGAAACATGTGCAGACATTAATGAAGCTGACACAGAATGTGCTATGTTACAGTTACATCGCAGAGATCACAATTAAACATAACATATCATAAACTAAGATTAACATACATGTATACCACGCGGGTGTCAGCTATAAGCTCGCATCAAAATACGTACATTGGCACTTGTACTGGTCTATTTGTTTACGGTTGTGCAATACTTGCATTCAATTAATGAAAGTGTATCTTACAAAACAATGTTAACCCTAAGCACAACAGTTGCCATTGTCAGCATAAGAAATGAAGTTAAATAATGATGTATGCAAAAAATAGTAGTGAGTCTAACATCGATCCCTCTTGTGCATCTGTGTTAAATAGGAGGTACATTTTATTAGATATGAATTTTTATAATTTCAATACATTGTTTTTTTGTTAGATAACATGGATAATTAACTGTGTGCTTAGTAAATTTAGATTATTATGGTTTATACCAAAAAGTTTAGGGAAATTCAGCACCAAATACGGAATACGGCGTTCGCTCAACGGTTTGTGCTCGATCACTGAAGTTAAGCAACGTCGCGCACGGTTCATAATTTGATGGGTGACCGTCTGGGACTGCCAGGTGCTGTATACACTCGTGGGGCTCAGAGAACCACGTAAATCAGATGGCCAGTCTGACTGACTTTGAGTTGGATGTAAAAGAACCTCAATGGACGTAGGCGCAGTTTCCATCCGGCGAGCCCCCCTAAAAAATCCACAACATGGAGTACTTGGCACATATATAAGGCCATGAATGATATCATGAATGATAACAGGCCTTGCTAAGTTACTCCCGTGGCACGATAGCACAATAGTGCGTACTGCCACGTAATATACAGATACAGATACCAAATGCTTCAGATATTGTCAGGTATGTAACGATGGCTGAATGATCACTATCCATGGCACCTGATATCCTAATCGATTACTTCAAGTACAGCAAGTCCTGTTAAAGTATGAATTTTGCAGATGAATTGTCTTTTCAAATGCTTTTGACATGCTATTGAGAAGTTAAAGGTCAATAATTACTGATAGTGGTAGAATCACCTCTCAGTGGTATAACAGTCAAAAACTATCGTAGTCATCTCAGTTTCACAGAACCACCCGTCGTCATGTTATTATTTTGGTGAAACATCTCACGATACAAAGCATACTCGGTACCACAACACTTCAAGAGGAAGATGTTCTTTGTGTCACGGACGAGGTTATAAGGAACATCCAAGGCCATATCCTGGGGGGGGGGGGGGGGTCAGAAATGTAGCTTAAAAAGTGAGGAGTTAAAATATTGTCAAAACCTTTGACACTAGTGTGACCTAGTTGACAGTGGTTTGAACGTAGTTGACAATAGTTGAAACGTAATTACGGTAACAGTTACCCCTAGTAGACAGTGACTTGAACGTGGTTGACCCTAGTTGACAATGGTTAGAACGTAGATATCTCTAGTTTTACAGTGGTTTGAATGTAGTCGACCCTAGTTGACAATGGTTGGAACGTAGTTACCCCCAGTTGAGAGTGGCTTGAACGTAGTTAACAATGGTTGGAGCGTAGTTACCCCTAGTTGATAGTGGTTTAAAGTAGGGTTCACCACAGTGCCGACACTGCCGGTTGTCCGACTGGATGAATTCTGGTTTGAAGGTAGTTGAACATATTTTCTGCTTTATATTACTGTATTTGAGCCTAGTCAACCGCGGTTTAAATGTAGCTTAGCATACACTAGTTAGTTGTGCGTGGTTCAACGTTAACCGTGACTGGGCCCTATGATGCGTTTCGAGTCCCACCAAATATTTGTAGTCTGGTGGCCACATTTCTGTGCTATGAATTGAATGACGGCTTTGATAATGGTTATGATAGATATATTTTTATTAACAACAGAAAGTCTAATCAGACGTTATTATAATTTGACTGATGAACATGATGAAACAGCCACCAGATTTGTGCTCAATCCGCTTACGATGAATTTATGAGGATGAAACATGTGCAGACATTAATGAAGCTGACACAGAATGTGCTATGTTACAGTTGCATCGCAGAGATCACAATTATACATAAAATATCCTTAACCCTAAGCACAACAGTTGCCATTGTCAGCATAAGAAATGAAGTTAAATAATGATGTATGCAAAAAATAGTAGTGAGTCTAACATCGATCCCTCTTGTGCATCTGTGGTAAATAGGAAGTACATTTTATTAGATATGAATTTTTATAATTTCAATACATTGTTTTTTTTGTTAGATAACATGGATAATTAACTGCGTGCTTAGTAAATTTAGATTATTATGGTTTATACAAAACATTTAGGGAAATTAAACACCAAATACGGAATACGGCGTTCGCTCAACAGTTTGTGCTCGATCACTGAAGTTAAGCAACGTCGCGCACGGTTCATAATTTGATGGGTGACCGTCTGGGACTGCCAGGTGCTGTATACACTCGTGGGGCTCAGAGAACCACGTAAATCAGATGGCTAGTCTGACTGACTTTGGGTTAGATGTAAAAGAACCTCAATGGACGTAGGCGCAGTTTCCCTCCGGCGAGACCCCCCCAAAAAACCACAACATGGAGTACTTGGCACATATATAAGGCCATGAATGATATCATGAGTGATAACAGGCCTTGCTAAGTTACTCCCGTGGCGCGATAGCACAATAGTGCGTACTGTCACGTAATATACAGATACAGATACCAAATGCTTCAGATATTGTCAGGTGTGTAACGATGGCTGAATGATCACTATCCATGGCACCTGATATCCTAATCGATTAATTCAAGTACAGCAAGTCCTGTTAAAGTATGAATTTTGCAGATGAATTGTCTTTTCAAATGCTTTTGACATGCTATTGAGAAGTTAAAGGTCATTAATTACTGATAGTGGTAGAATAACCTCTCAGTGGTATAACAGTTAAAAACTATCGTAGTCATCTCAGTTTCACAGAACCACCCGTCGTCATGTTATTATTTTGGTGAAACATTTCACGATACATAGCATACTCGGTACCACAACACTTCAGGAAGATGTTCTTTGTGTCACGGACGAGGTTATAAGGAACATCCAGGGCCGTATCCTGGGGGGGGGGGGACGGGGGGGGGGGATTTCGGGTGTCTCTAACCCCCTTCCCCCTCCCCCTGCATATCCCCAAAATGCCGCGTTTGTCTTAGTCTGGGTACGGCCTTGACATCAGTGTAGCAGGTAGTGCAGCCGACACAACTACGTGACACGCAAGGAATATTTATTGCCAGAAAACAACAATAACTAGAGGGGAGTTGTGACTCTTCAAGTAACAATAATGTTTGGACTGAGTTTTATGAGTGTTTTGGCTTGCCATTTTGAAGTTTGTTATTTTTATTATGACAGATTGCGTGGAATTTTGATTATGTTTTTTTCTTTAAAGCCATTTTTTAATTGGAATTTTGGACTTCTGGATTTTGACTTCTTTGTTGGTTTAATGCTGTATCACTGTCTGCGACACTGGCCAAACTTTAAAACAACATTGCGTCAACGTTTCGTGTTTGATGGAATTACAACTTTTAGTTCAATGTTAATATGTAGCATTTGAAAGGTTCTACTGTTCATATCAAAAAACCCAATGTTGGTTCAATGCTGAGCTGCTCTCTGCGACGCTGGTACATTGAAACATTATTGGATATATGCCTATGTATTTAATTTATTAAAAGTAGAGGGTGTTCAAAGGGTGAAGTCGGTCGTGTCGCCTCTCACAAAGGACCCCTAGTGACTAATCAAGATTCATTTATGGGCTTCTCCCGACATGTAAATAATTGGACCGACATTGATCCACATAGTGATCCAGAAAATCCTGAATAAACCCGGAAGAACAAGAGGCACACCTCCCCAAAACGATTGGATAAAAACTCAGGGAGAAATAACCCTCGACATAGAATAATAAAAGTGTCGAGATCCAAACAAAACTCAATATATTTGGACCAAAGGGTCCAAACATAATAAGACGTCGCGTGGGCACTATATATTATGTGATAAGTTAGGCACGATTTGCATAAAAAAATACAAAAACTGGTAAGTCGAAATCTTGACATTTATTTAACTATCAATCCTTCATTGGTCAACTATGTGTCTGTGATTCCAGATATTTCTGACCAAGACGGAATGTTTGTGGTGGACACTGATGTCAGACCGTTCTATAACAAACCTAGATATAGAAAAATTACCCTGTTTGCCAAGGCTAACTGGCAAACAATAAGGACTGAGACCTCGAGATTCTGTGAAAAACATCTGGTCGAATGTGGAAATTAGAGCGTAGAGGAGAACTGCTCCGCCTTGAAAGATCACATTGAGACCACAATGAAACAAGAGGCCCAGGGGCCGTGACGTTTGTCAACAGCATAGCAAAAAATCAGCTATAAATGTGTCAGGGAATGTATATCTATACTCTAAGATGCATTATCATGAAAAGATGTATATCCTTTATATCGATCATTGGCATTTATATTATTATGTTCGGTTCCCATAATACATTTTGCTGATTTTACACACGTTGTGAAGCACTGCACCTAATGAAATATGCTTGACAAAGAATCATTTCACAGGACTACAATGTTAATATTACAAAAGTGCTATTATTACTTCTTCTGGGTCTTTTATAATGCCCCAGTTAGCCAGAAATTTTCACGAAATCTTAAATTGTCAATTTTAATTCTTCTGTCTAAAATAGGCCTAACAAAGTTGTAAATTATCAGCTTTTAATGTTTCTTACTCAGCCATGAAATATACAGTAGCCCTAATCCATCATTATCACATGTGGACGTAATGCCCTTTTACTGCATCCTCTTACGTAGTGCCAATTATGGAAATAACAATACACACAGTAGACCTAAGGAGAAGGACCCATGAAGGCTTTCTCAACTCACAAGATCTTTGCTGAAATGTTGCTGTAATGTTGTCAGGCCAACGTTGAGTCAGGTGTTAGTTGTCTGTATCAAATGCTATGAAATGAAATAAATGGGGTTCTATACCACATTTGTACACATATAGGCTAAACTGGGTGAGGAGAACCTGAGGATGGTGAGATGAATGAGGTGTCACTGCCCTCCAGACACAGGATTCGAAATTGAGCCCTGTTGGTCTACGGCCGAGCACACTAACTCTCGGTCACGTAGGCTGCCCACAATATTTAATATTTACAATTGAACAGGGAGGAAACATTTTGTTTCTTTGAAACTTGAATGCCAGAGCAGGAGACGAATCCGCGATCTCTGACTTTCCTAGCAGGCACCAGGACATCCCCCCCCCCCGCCCTTCGGTATTGTTATTACATATATACAAACACATTACCTGTAGATTTAATATTGGTTCACCGTCAGGGGCGCTGCCCAACATTTTTCATATTTTATTCTGCACAACATATTAAATGTGCCTAATATATATGGTTATGTCATTGCTATCCATTACCTGTTATAATTGACAGGTATGTTTTTACTCTGGTTCTGCCATAATAGTGTTCCCTGCTCCACTTTGATTTTCATTTATTGCAAAAATGAAAAATATATATTTTAAAGTTTTATAATCCACATGCACGGCTGGTCCTCGTCTTCATCAATGACGGTTGTCCAGTAATTGGTAAAAAACAATCAACGAATGAAAAAACATGGATTCAACTATGATGCTGTGTCATTAAAAAAAAACACTATTGGCCCAGCTGCTTTATAGACACTTTATAGCCCTACATATAATTACTTCGAGGCATGTTTTTAATATACATATATCCACTTCTAGAGTATGCATACTTTTAGGTGCATCCCAGCAAATACGATACGGCGAACAGTGGATCAACACTCAAAGGTTTCGAATTTCAGAAGTTTAACCAGACCAAATATAGAGTTAACTCTATGGCAAGACACGTGTGATTGTACTCCAGCGGTATTGCCTCATTGTAGTAGTCAACGCGATGCGTACAAAGCATTATCTCATAATATATTACACTGGCTATATACGCTATACTTTCCACAGAAGCTACCTCGACTTAATGTTAGTTTAATGTTGGGCCAGCAGTGCAGACGGTGGACTAGCATTAAACCAGGTATAACTGGATATTTAGTTTATTGTTGTGCCGCCCTCTACATCGTTTACCCAGCATTAAAGGAACATCATTTATTAATAATACTACTATTTGTAAATTCAATTCAAAATAAAGTTATGGCTTTGGTACCACACATTTTAGTAACTTCTAATTAGATATTTGTGTTTTTAGCATAGACTACGAAATCTACGTTTAGTTTAAAGGGACTCGCCCAGGCTAAAATCATGAAAAAATCGGTGATTTTATTTCGGGTTCTTAATATGACATATGATGTAAGTTCCCATGTACATAGACTAGAACTGCAATTTTTTATAATTTTTGTGCTGCGCATTCACTAGTTAGGCTAGATATAGAGACGAAATTTCTGATTTCTAATTATTGACAACCATGTCAAAAATAGGAAATGCGGGAATTTCGTCTCTATATCTAGCCTAACTGGTGAATGCGCAGCACAAAAATTATGAAAATTTGCAGTTCTAGTCTATGGACATGTTTACATCATATGGTCATATTAAGAACCCGAAATAAAATCTCCGATTTTTTATGATTTTAGCCTGGGCCAGTCCCTTTAACTTGAATATAGCCCAAACATAGGGACGCAGACGGTTAATATACGGCAATATAAATGGTTAAAAATGTATGTATGAGATTGGTACTATTACATATTCAGTGCCCGATTTATAAATTGGAGAGAGGGGGCCAAGGGGCCCATGATATTTTACGGAGGGGGGGGGGGCATTGGCCTTAGACGATGGGGCATGTGACCCATTATTATTTCAAAAGGGGGGCATTTTCCCAACAACAAATAAAACACTTATATATCACCTCATATTCCATATTAAACGTTCATGTTCATGCTGATAGAAATATCAAAAATTCATATTGGCGGTTATGCTATTATTAAAACCGGAAGAAGAAAAAATGGTTTAACATTCAGCGTTTGCAAGTAGGCCCAATCGACTTCACGTCACCACGCATGAGTTAATATCACTTGTGTCAATCAATTGCGTCAACAATATCGAGTGTTATTGGAGTCGATAACATAGCTGGAGTGCTACTCATTGTCTTCCTCGGGTGCTGTCGGATCTCTTCTTGGGGCAGTGTCATCAACTTCCTCTGTTGTTACCGCTAGGCCTACACCTATTCACCTTAACCCTTTACATGCCTTTCCCGGACCGGGTCCGGGAATTTTAATACTGACTACAATGCCAATCCCGGACCGTGTCAGGGCTAGTCTACAGTTAATTGTTTAGGTACGCTTGCATGCTGAATAGTCGCCAAGTGAGGTCCGAGGCATCCAGCGTGCATCAAAACAGTATGGGCGTATACTACAGTGCCATCTGGTGACTGTTTGGCGGGTACCAACCGCTAAGTACCCTTTGGTTATGCCGTGTATGGGTATTTCGGTGGTGTGATTCACAAAAAAGTGGCGGTGTTGATGTTTTGGCGTGATTTAAAACAGTTGGCCTGTATTTGTATGTTCATTAATAGGAGTATCCCACCGATGACAATCACCAGATCACAATGCCATTAAAAACTAGGCGAGCAACAGCTGAACAGTTCAACAGTGTATAATACACTCTTATTGATATCTATGTCGATTCATCCACGTTCTGCAGCAAACACAAGACGTTCAGTAGCGTATCCAGAAATAAATTAAAGGGGGTGCGCAGATTTTCAAAGAAACCATTCAACAGCAGGGACCTATAGGGGGCATGCCTCCGCAAAATTTTGAAAAAAATAAACATGAAATAGTGCGATTTCGTGATATTTTAGCTGTAAAACGAAGATATGAGATACTGGCTGAAATGTCTGTTTTAACTCAATGACAGATTAACCTAGCCTACTCTAGTCCAACTATTTAAGCTAACACAACCACACAATCTGACAATGGAAAAAACACACGTAAACATGATCATTAGCTCATTTAGTAGTGAGTGCGAACTACTAGGCATATTAAATGAGCTAGATAAAAATAAACAGCTGTCGATCCAATGTTGCGTTAATGTTTGGCCGGCGTAGCAGACGGTGGAGCAACAATAATATTAATCAAACGTTGGGTCACCCTCATTGTGATAATAATTATGCAACCTTGTTTGTGGAATGCCGAGTATGCAATTATGTGGGGCCAAATTATTCAAGAATCATCTATTAAAAGTGATAACATGTCATTGAAAAAAGTTGTGGACCATTAAAATGCTTACAACGTTTACTAATGATCACTTAAAATTCCTGAGATATTTATTTTCATTTAACCCTTATTAATTTGCCACCCTCCCCTATGGTTGAATATTTTTTAATGCAAATGTTATATTCCAGTTCATCATCAGTTAGGCCTATATCAGATATTTGTGTTAGTATTGGTTGTAGTTCCACATTTTTAAAACAACTTTACTGCCAATTTTCAATTCGTATTCTTGATTTCGTCTATGGTAAAAAACTGTTGAGTCCCAGCTGTGTCTGAATTATTTCGTGTCAGTGGCTATACTGGAGGTCTATATATTGCACTTAGAAAATACGAAAAATTCAAATAGGCCCTAAAACAATTAAATTTTGGAAATTGAAAAAGCGACCCTGTTTTTTATCCATTTGTTCTCAAGACTGAGTCTCAGAAATGATATCTCTTGAGAAATAAATTCGCCAGCACCCAGGTGAAAGAATCATGGTAATTGAGGAATAATCTTTATCCCGTGGTCCTTATTATTTTATTTTATGCAACGCCAAGTGCTTGAATGAGAGGGCAGCACGTCCAACTCTAATCTAAGCCGTTGTCCGTTTCAAGCGATCCCCATAGCCTACTGTGGATTGTGCTTTTGGTGTGTTATAATTATCATAGGGTAGGATAGTCTATGATAATTACTATCAATCTTAGCATATCTACTTTGGAACAACGTTGTTTCAAGGTATTCTATGATGATTATTATCATGAATCTTAGCATATTTATTCTCCATAACGTTGTTTCAAGTTTCGCTCAACGTTTCAAATATTGGCTAAGACTAACACAAAGTTGATATATTTTACTCTGTTTCTTTTCAAAAAAAAAAAATGAATGTTTGAAAAATATGTCTATCTCACACTAATTAAGGGTGGACAGGAGAAAGAAAACCATTCGCAACAAATTCCTACTTTTAGGTGATCTGAATGGTCAAATTTGAAAGATTTGCATTGTAAAGATTTGCTTCTGTCGCCACATAGGGGCTATGTGGCTATCATTTATTTGACTTCTATTTAAAAACATGCAAAAATAGTACATTATCATTATTATTGATAGGGTATTTTTTGGAACATGTTATTACCTTTGGTTGACGGGAACAGGTCAATACGACCTCTACAATGCCTGTCAATCATATACTAATTAGTGAATTAAAATTATATAATAAAATAATATGACAGTATAATATAAAACCAACTGTTCACTGGCTATAGGTGTTGCCATACTTATCATGTAAGGCAGCATCATAATTATATCCAGTGTTTAAAATAGCAATGCTTTTATGTACATGCTATTTAAAAATGTACATACATAGTATAGATTATAAATTTTGCGATATGTACACATAAAATAAAATAACCGACAATTGTCTGTCATCTGTTTCCCGCACCAAAACCAGAGATAAAATAGCTACACTGTGCTCTACACAGTGTACATAGCAAAAAAGGACACTCTGGAAAGCGTAGAAACCTAATTAAAACCTCTAAATCCTTTAGTTGTTTATTATATAAAAGGACAGACAACTAGGGTATGTGTAAAGGAAAAAGAGTAAAAACTAATGACACTCCTAATTTTAGCCTACATACATCCCTAAATAAAAGTAATAATATAAACCTAGAATGCATCTACTGACCTCAGCTCATATAACCGTCGCGCAGACGAAATATGCTGAGTAGTACCACATATCGTCGGCTTAGAATCAAAAGTGCGTATCTCCAAAATTGCCAATTTTGATTTTTTCAAATTTTCTGAAAATTTATTTATTTATTTGACTTCCAGTTAAGAACATGCAAAAATGGTACATTATAATTATTATTATCATTTTTTGAACATGGTATTAACTTTGGTTGACGGGAACAGGTCGAGACGACCTCTACAATGCCTGTCAACCAAATAAGTGAATTTAAATTATAGAATAAAATAATATCCATTGTTTAAAATAGCAAAAGCAATTTAAAAATGTACATAGTATAGATTATAAAGTTTACTATTTGTACACATAAAATAAAATAACCGACAATTGTCTGTCATCTGTTTCCCGCACCAAAACCAGAGATAAAATAGCTACACTGCATGTGCTCTACACCGTGTAGCAAAAAAGGACACTCTGGAAAGCGTAGAAACCTAATTAAAACCTCTAAATGCTTTAGTTGTCTACTATATCAAAGGACATACAACTAGGATATGTGAAAAGGAAAAACAGTAAAAACTTATGGCACTCTTAATTTTAACATATGTCTACATACATCCCTAAATAAAAGTAATACTATAAACCTATATAGCCGTCGCGCAGCCGAAATATGCTGAGTAGTACCACATATGCAATTTTAGACTGGAGGAAAAATAATCCCAAACTCAAGAAGTAAATCAGTTGATTAGAGATCTTCGAAATTCAGCATAAGGACCCACCTGGTCTGGAAACAAAGGCTACTGAAAAATCACTAAACCTAAAAATAAAACAGAAAAAAGACAAATAATAATTTTGAGGGGAACAGCCATCCATGTCATGTGGTAATACTCTAAGTCAGATCATGACAAGCGTGATCATGTAGAGTGATGTCGGTCTGCTCCGAACAGTATCAGAGACTGTCTCCGGCCTGTATTCGAGCCAGGCAGACAACACAATGCAACATTCGCAGATTATCGTTCATAGGTCGATCACTTAAGGTGCCATTTGTGCTAAATATATAGATATATATTCAATACACGAGTATAAGTCGGGCGGGGCGGTTTGTCATCTGCCAACACATGCGTATCGACAACGGAGCCCTCCGTCTTTAGTCATGAGTGGCTGGTGACAGCTCAAATAGCCGTCTCACAGCTGATTCAAATTGCACAGGTAGTTTAAGACAAGCAATGTTCCGCTATATTCGACAATTTACACAAGCACAAGCCAGACTCCAGGTACATCGATTTTTCACATTTTCTTAAAAATCTGCAAGCTACTAGCATCTCGGATAACAAAAGGTAAAGTGTTCCATAAGCGAGCAGTGCGATAAAAATAAGTACATTGGAACTGAACAGTCTTGCACAGAGGTAATTTGAATAGAACACCCTGTTGAGCAGATCTGAGGCCATTATGCGGACAAGCTAACTCAAAATTACTAGAGTAATCACAATATAGTTTACCGTGAAGGCAGCTGTATAAAAAACACAAGTCGATTATTTCTCGACGGAAGCGCAAAGGCAAGATAGATAATGCTGTGCATCTTTCGTGATAGGGTGAAACATAATCATTGAGAATGAATTTTGAAGCTTGACGTTGCACCTGTTCTAATTTGATTATGTCTTTAACATGATTGGGACTCCACATCGGACTACAGTACTCAAGAATACTTCTGACATGGGCCAAATATAATTGGCGCTTAACATCAATGGGGCTATTAAAGCCAACAGAACGTTTTATCATTCCTACCATAGAATGGGCTTTTGATGAAACAGTTTTCACATTCTCACACCAAGATAATTTACTAGTGATGGTTATTCCAAGATCATTAAATTCAGTTTCTCTAGATAAGATATTATTATCAATGGAGTAGTCAAAATCTATTTTTACTTTACGGCATATCGACATGAATTTACATTTTGATATGTTGAAGTTCATTCTCCAAATTTTGCTCCACAGAAACAGTGCATTAAGATCATTCTGAAGGGAAAGTACATCTTGTCTTGACTTTATATTTCGATAAAGTTTGGCATCGTCAGCATATAATTTCATAAATGATGTACAAACACCGCAGATATCATTTATGTATAAAACAAATAATAGTGGTCCAATAATGGAACCTTGCGGTACACCTGATGTTACAGGTAAAGGTGATGATACCTGACCTTCTATCATAACTGACTGATACCGACCTTGCAGATAATTTTTAATCCACTGCAATAAGTTACTGCCAAAGCCAAATGTTTTAAGCTTGTGAACTATCAGGTTGTGCGGTACAGAATCAAAGGCTTTAGCAAAGTCAAGAAATATAATGTCTGTTTGACTTCCAGAGTCTAAATTTCTACTGATATCAGAATATGTATCAATTAGTTGTGTGGTAGTAGAGCGATGTTTCATAAAACCATGTTGAGCCGAATTAATTTGTGGACTGACAACGGGATAAATGTGATTGAAAACAAGTCGTTCCATAACTTTACTCACACTGTTGAGAAGTGATATTGGTCTGTAATTATCGACTTTGCATTTCTTGCCTTTTTTGTGAATTGGTACAACATTTGAATACTTCCACACTTCAGGTAATGTACAAGTTGACATACTGAGGTTAAACAGTGTGGCTAGAGAGGGGGCTAATTCATCGGCACACTCTCTCAACACCTTTAGGGGTATGTCATCAGGACCAGAGCCTTTGTTAACATCTAACCCTTTCAGTACATTGATTACATCAATTTCAGAAAAAAACTATATTAGCAAGCATGTTGTCTGACTTAACTGAAACAGCAGGTAGAGCAATTCCTGTTTTTGGAGTGGAAAATACAGAGTGAAAATAATCATTAAACATTTTTGCTTTATCAGCGGCGTCAGTGACATCGTTTTGGCCATCAGATACCACTGCAGGTATTTGGCGAGAATTGGTATTCAGACGACAAAATGTCCAGAAGCGCTTAGCATTATTCTTCAGTGATAGGGCTAGATCAGACATAAAACTGTTACGTTTATCTCTGAGCATTAGTTTTAATTTGTTTCGCAAATATTTAAATTTGTTCCACATCTGTACATTGTTTGTTCGTTTGGCTGCAGCCCAAGCAGTGTGTTTACAGTTATGCATGTGTCGTACTCAGTATTGTGGGGAGCCTCCGTGACCGAGAGGTAGCGTGCTCGGCCTCAGACCGCCAGGGCTCGAATTTCGAATCCTGTGTCTGGAGGACAGTGTCATCTCAATCATCTCACCATCCTCAGGAGGTTCTCCTGGCCCAGTTTAGCCTATATGTGCACAAAGGTGGCCTAAAGCCCGATTCATTTCATTTTTTGCATGTGTCGTACTTCACCATCCATCCATGGATGTTTAGAACTATTTTTCACTGGTACCCGTGGTATACATTGATTAATATGTTCAGTGACTGTTGAGCTCCAGATGGACCAAGCTTCGTTCATATGGGTAGAATGATTTAGTGAAGTATTGAGGGACCTATTACTATTTGTAATCAGTGATCGCAGAGCACTAAAATCAGCTTGTTTAAAATTATACACTACTCTGGGTATTTTTCGTTTGTTGCAGCCTGAAAGATTGAGTTTAAACGTAAGTATTGAATGGTCTGTATCAAAGTCGATGGGACATTCGACGGGCTCGTCCACTAGATTTGGCTCAGTAGTGAACACCAAATCAAGAAGACTGCCATGCTTATTTGAAATTACGTTATTCATCTGAAAGAGGGAGTTCTCTGTTATCATATTACAAAATGAATTACCAGATTCAGACTTTGACGAGTAATTAGACCAGTCAATATTTCGCATGTTAAAATCACCCAGTAAGCAAACGTTTTTAAAGTTGGATGTAGCTGCTTTTAGTAAAGGAGAAACGTTACATATAAATTGTGATACATCTCCATTAGGTGGCTTATATGCGAGAATGAACAGAATTTTACTTTGATTGTTCGGTTTAACTTCACACACAACAATCTCTTCTTGAGGTTCTAAGTCATGACGTCGACAGGATGATATGTTGTTATTTATACATAAGGCTACACCGCCACCAATTTTATCACTCAAAATATCATGCCTGTCTCGTCTGTACACACTATAATTTGGGTGCATGAGCTCACTGTCATTCACCTTGCTGTCTATATACCTCAGCGGGCACCTCGAGAAAAAATATTGGTGACCATGGCAACGTTGCTACGTGTCTGTGGCCGTTTTTCATAAATGCGTATCTCCAACTGCTCAATTCGCAGAGATTCAAAAATGCCTATGTACAGGATCTGAAGAATCAAAAATTCGAATCTGTCATTTACGAAGAGTCATAATTGCGTATGTCCATTTATGTGTGTAATGTGGACATAGGCAGTGGAATATGAATAATCAAAAGTGCCTATGATGTGTAAGGATTCGCGCGAGTTTGTAGTAAAATGGCATGACAAAATTATACCGACCATTATCTTCATTTTGATTCAATGGATAAACATTGTACTCATTTATAAAACACGAAATTACCAGGATTTAATTCATACACAGGATAGTCATGCATTCGACGATGAATTGCCTCATCTGTAGTTGTGGTTTGCATACTCCTTGTAGTACAGGTGCTAAGGTCCAAAAATTCATGTGCAAATGATTTTCTTCATTGAAGATAAAACGTATGTAACCAAACACGTGAATTATCCTAATCTGCATATTTTCAAAATGGCCGCCATGAGCAAAGTGAAATGAAGATATTGTGATTACATCTTGTGATTTCACAAAAATTGTCAATTCTGGCATATTTTGTATCTTCATCAATAATATCTTATCATCTTTATAACATATCTAAATATTCAAGTTTATAACCGCAAACAGGCGATCGAGGCTTCACTTACAAAGTAACGGGTCCCCGATTTTTAGAATTTTCAACAAAAACATACACAATAGTGGGCCACCAATTTCGCCTTTCGTTAGGCCCACAGAAAGTGCGCAAATTCCAGATAGCTTTAAATAGCCAGCTACATATACGGTGATGCTGTGGTGACACAATTCCCCCTGAAGTCTCTTATTCTACCCCCTAATTTAAATAACAACTGGATGACGGTGGTGATTAGCCGATCGCGTCATGTGACAGGCCGAACCACTCTTCGATTGGTCGGGGGTATAATACAACACCTAGACCGACATGCCTGCTACAAGCTTGTGATATGCACATTGATGTTTGTTCTCTCCTATATAATGTGATGTCTCCTATATGTATTCTACATCAAACTTGAGCTGTACCTGTCTGGTGGTTTTAAAAGTATTACAGTAGTTAAAGCTTCAAGTATATTTTATGATAAATTGGCTCTCCCTGACTCTCTGAGGCTTTTTTACCAATCCAAAGGTTGACATAACTGGAATTTGAGATGGATTAATAATAAGTATCTTAAGTTTCAAACGCAGAATTTTCATTATCCCCTAAATCCGCATCTCAGCTAGACAAGAAAGTATAATATAATATATTGCCTATAAAAAAGAATAAACGAGCTAGACCGACACTATGTACCGTGTACTTGTTTTTATGTTAATTAACAAAACTGATGATGGTGTAAAATGTTATTTACACCAACAATTTTAAGTAAAAAAGTGCAGACCTAGTTTATTTTCATTAAATTTGTGTTATTAATATTGTTAAAGTTTCTTAAGAACTCTCATTGCAAATTTAAATGCAATCCCACACACAGTTGACGAGCGTTTTGTGCGGGCATCTTATATAAAAAAATGTACCTTGATGTGTTCGTGTCAGAAAATTATGAACGCTTTACATAATTATAACAAAAATATCGCGGATGTTTGATTAATTACATAATATTTAGCTTCAAATTAAGTAGTGTATACAGTCCAATAAACTATTATCATGAATAAAAACTATTTTCATGAAGATTATAGTTTGACCTAACTTTTCAAATATGATAATGTTGGCGGCCATTTTGAATTTCGTTATCCAAATTGGCAGATATTCGACTACTTACATGATATTGAGCTTCAATTGAGTGATGTCTATAGGCAAATAAACTGTACAAATTAAAATTATAACTTTAATGAAATATTTGAATATGATAATTCCGCTATGCTAATTCGGGCGGTTTTCGGGTTAAATAAGCATCAGAAATATATCAAAAGATACTGAGACACAATTATAGAAAACATAGAAGCAAATTGAATCACAAAATGCAGAAAACAAATCTAGATTTCTTAAACAAACCCGATTCAATTTGATTTCGCGGCCATTTTGAAACATGCAAATTAGGCCATTTTACGGGTCAAAATTGGTTGTAGTGTTCCTCTTATCTCATTCAAGACATCAAAATGTACACGTGTGTGAAATTTGGTGCTTTTATCACAATTTGAACTCCACATCGCCTTAGCACCTGTACTATTGTTTGTACAGTAAATGAAAAGCATGAAATATAGTTATTGTTGAAGTTTTGTAGATCTGTAGCTCTTGTGTGTTATACGCTGAGATCGTTGTTTAGTGTTTAATTTTTTGACTTGCCGATTCAGACTGTGTCATAACATAAAAGAAAAAAGTTCTATGATGATTTCAAGCAGTTAAAATCTTTTAGTTATTGTTGAAGATTTGTAGATCTGTAGCTCTTCTGTGTTATACGCTGAGATCGTTGTTTAGTGTTAAATTTTTTGACTTGCCGATTCAGACTGTGTCATAACATAAAAGAAAAAAGTTCTATGATGATTTCAAGCAGTTAAAATCTTTTTTGCCTCGGGATGTTTATGCATTCAACGATCGTTTTTTAGAGTTTAAAGTTTTGATTCCGTCTGTGGGAAGAAATACAATTTTTTACTGACGAGTACAAACTCGTATTCATGTGTTCATGCATGACTGTGTCATGTAGCGCAGGACAATTTGGTTGTTGTTAATTTTCTTCAATAAAGTTAGACTCTGCAATAGATACATACTTTGAATTGACTGAATAAACATGATAAAAATATCACTGTTTTTTTAATACTTAAAACGTAACTAGTATTAGAAGTACGGAACTTGTCTATCTACATGATCTATTCTACATGATCATTGTGACCTTTAAGTGACTCGCAGAAAAAACAATGATTTAAGTCCATTTTTAGTCTCAGCCCCATCCATCAAGAAATGTTCTCCTAATCACAGTAAGTCTTTTTTCTAAAATGTTTGAAAGCATATCTTTTGGTCAGGCTTTTCCTACTTAGCCCTTCTTCTTGCTCTGACAATATACGAGGAACATGACTTAATGGGGGTTTGGGGCTTATATAACCTTTTGTGCCAGACGCTAGATGGAATGCGTTTCCGAGGGCATGCCCTCCTACCCGGGAAAATGTGAAATATAAAGGCCTTTCTCCTGAATTTTAACGCTTTTTGTACCCAATTCAGATTCAGCAGGCCATCAAAATTGTTGTTCTGCGACCCAAGATGACACTACCCCCCCCCCCCCCTCCTGTGTACACCCTTGCGTTATATGGAGCTGGTTCTTCCGACACACACTAAATAATTTGTTTCGATTGTGTTTTTATTGTGTTTCTCAATCATAAGGTTTCCAAAAATATCGTAATCCTAACGTTTTTCAATGGTACTGCTTGGTTGGTATTATTGCCTATCTCCATCAATCAGTGTCAATGTCGTCATGCACAAATTGCCTATCTCCAATTTTTCGTCCTTTTAGCGCGAAAAATCAATTTCTATTTTAAAAATAGTTAACATGATAATTTAAATCGTATTGGTCAGGTGCGTTTGAAATTTGACAGAGAAAACATTAAAATTGCAAATATGCTGAAGTTTTTTGCTTCTCCTGAAAAATTAGCATTTTGGAGATACGCACTTTTGATTCTACGCCGACGATATGCAATATTAGACTGGAGGAAAAACAATCCCAAACTCAAGAAGTAAATCAGTTGATTAGAGATCTTTGAAATTCAGCGTGATGACCCACCTCGTCTGGAAACAAAGGCGACTGAAAAATCACTAAACCTAAAAATAAAACAGAAAAAAAAAAATAAGAATTTTGAGGGGAACAGCCATCCATGCCATGTGGTGATACTCTAAGTCAGATCATGACAAGCGTGATCTCGTAGAGTGATGTCGGTCTGCTCCGAACAGTAGCAGAGACTGTCTCCGGCCTGAATTTGAGCCAGGCGGACAACACAATGCAACATTCGCAGCTTATCGTTCATAGGTCGATCACTTAAGGTTCCATTTGTGCTAGATGTATAGATATATATTCAATACACTAGTATAAGTCAGGCAGGGCGGTTTGTCAGCTGCCAACACATGAGTATCGACAACGGAGCCCTCCGTCCCTATAGTCATGCGTGGCTGGTGCCAGCTCAAATAGCCGTCTCACAGCCGATTCAAATTGCACAGGTAGTTTAAGACACAAAATATTCCGCTATATTCGACAATTTACACAAGCACAAGCCAGGCTCCAGGTACATCGATTATTCACATCAAATAAGTTTACCATGGTGAGATATAATTCATTCAGGTTCTTCTTAAAAATCTGCAAGCTACTAGCACCTCGGATAACAAAAGGTAAAGTGTTCCATAAGCGAGAAGTGCGATAAAAATAAGTACATTGGAACTGAACAGTCTTGCACAGAGGTAATTTAAATAGCACACCCTGTTTTTGATCTGTTAATGGCGCCAATGATGCATCCCAGACACCAGCCCTTTAAATCGGAAGGGGTATATATTTAGGTGTGGAGGGGGCTGGAACCAATATGTCGGACACTAGTGGATTAATTGTATATAAAAATTAATGGTTGGAAAATTACCACTATGGAAATTAAGGGGGGTGCTCGAGCACCCTGAGCACCCCCCTGGATACGCCCCTGACGTTCACCAGATGCTGGGTTAATGTTGGCCCAACCTTTGCGACGTTGGACCAACATTAATCAAACATTGGTGCAAATTATCCCGACGGCTGTGTCTGTTGCACGTCTCGTCGTTATATGATGTCTGATAGGCTATATCTGGATACGTTGCACTATTTCTGGTTGCCGTGTAATTTTCACCTCAATGTGAGAAACAAATTTTATCAGTTTGCAGGCTCACTATTCAGCATTATTCAGCTTCTGACTCATATCACTGGCATGCCCTCTTGTTCTGAATATGTGTTATGAGAGCTTCCGAGTAGCGCAACGACTATGCCTTTCGGAATCTCGTCCCGCACGAATAAAGAGAGATTGTGGAAATGCACGAATGAGTGGTAGTATGAAGAATTCCATTTAATATATGTATCAATTATAAAAAAGATTCATTATTACTACTGCTGCACACTGTTGAAATGCATGCGGTATGCGGTAACGTTAGACAATAGACAATAGTTTTATTTCATAAGATCTGCATAAATGTAGCCCCCCCCCCCCCCTAGCCTATATCAATCTAGACATGTATGAGTAGTAGGCCTATACTACTGTCCTACAAATCTAAAAGGCAGTACAGTGGCGGATCCAGCATAGAGCGTACCCGGCGTACCCCCCCCCCCCCCCCCATGAAAATATTGAATTTTCATGCATGTTTTTGAATAAAGTGAAGCTAACACCCCTTTTTTCAGCCAAAATGTGGCTTACGCCGCCTCCTATTGCACATTCTGGATCCGCCACTGCACCAGGGGAGGGACGGGTAAAGCGGGCCGTGCAACTGTTTAGGCACATAGGATATATAAATTGACGTCCATGGAATAAATATGTGCACCCATGATGTGAAATATGCATGTGGTATGCAATGCTAGCTTTTTTTATTCGGTAACGGATAATATAAATTAAGCAGGTTAAATAAATAGAAATGAACAGAATGGCCCACTTTGCCCAAGGCTTAGGCAAAGTGAGACAGTATATAGGGCAAAGTCGGCCTGGGCCCACTTTGCCTGCGTCGGAATTAGTATAGTATATAGTTGACGCGCTTAGCCATTACTAAAAGTGTTTTTTGATAACTGAAATGATCAAAATATACATTTCATATGCAACATACCTTGTTCGTAGATAGACCATACTAATGTTGTTCTTTGAATGTATTACAGATGTCGTCATCAAGTGGGACTATTTTCTTTGTATAAACGCGCTAATTTTAATTGTGACGTCATTATAACTTCAGTGTCCCTTTTTGCCCAATGTCTCGCTTTGTCCGTCCCTCCCCTATATATAGTTGAGTAGGAGAAATAGGTTCCCGTGCACCCCCCGGACAACTAAATTCTAAAATCATTTTCAGCACCCCTAGGATATCTACTTGAAGAATTTTGATGTTCACTTTGAAAAAAATTGTCCCACGGGGGTCTAATTAGCATATTTCCAAGATGGCCGCCAACCGCTCTATGTCTAGGACATACTTATTTTGGTAAATCTGTAGCGCATGTTTTTCATCGATTTGTCCGTCAATTATCAACCAATTTTTATGAAATTTTGTACATCTCCAAGTCATGTTCTAACATCGGTAAAAATTTCGTAAACTTATATACAGTATTTTAAAAGTTAGACCATTTGACATGTAATAAATTAAAATTATGACGTTCCTTTATAAACCCATTACACTAATTCTGGAATTTTATTACATGTCAAATAGTCTAACTTTTGAAATATTCAATATAATTTTTCTAATTTATTACCGATGTTAGAACATGATTTGGACATGGCCTGTACAAAATTTCAAAGAAATCGATTCAGAATCGACGGATAAATCGACGAAAAACATGCGCTACAGATTTGTCAAAATAATTGTGTCCTGGATATATATAGCCCATATAGTTTAGCAGATAAGGTAACCTATTGTGCATTTTATGATTAAAGCATGACATTTCTACCACTTGTAAGGGACATTTTTAGATGTGGAGGTAGACTGGATTTGCCCTCTGATGACCTCTAGACGTCATTGACGTGAACTTATATACAGTATTTCAAAAGTTAGACCATTTGACATGTAATAAATTAAAATTATGACGTTCCTTTATAAACCCATTACACTAATTCTGGAATTTTATTACATGTCAAATAGTCTAACTTTTGCAATATTCAATATAATTTTTCTAATTTATTACCGATGTTAGAACATGATTTGGACATGGCCTGTACAAAATTTCAAAGAAATCGATTCAGAATTGACGGATAAATCGACGAAAAACTTGCGCTGCAGATTTGTCAAAATAATTGTGTCCTGGATATATAGCCTATATAGTTTAGCAGATAAGGTAGCCTATTGTGCATTTTATGATTAAAGCATGACATTTCTACCACTTGTAGAACATATCCTAAGGGACATTTCTAGATGTGGAGGTAAACTGGATTTAACCTCTGATGACCACTTCGAAAATATTCACTGCTCTATATCCCAAAAGTGTGTCAAATATTCGAAGGTCAAACTGGCAAAAAATAGTTAAAATGTCCACTTTTTATCAATTTACACACTGTTGTGGTGCAGTCATTTGTTACAAAAGACTGGTTTTGACTTATTGTCCTATATATTGTCAACACACATTTTAGGATATTAAGGATAGTATCAGCCTTGAGAGGGGGGGGGCTATCTCCTAGGTATTCCACTTATTACGCTCCTTCTTCAACATTTAGTTGAACGGACCAAATCACAATAATTATGCACCATTGTAGAACATCAGCTTGGGCTCCCATAGCAAAATATTGATAAATAATTGGGATATGAAGTTTGAAATGGGTTTGGGTAGTGTTTTACTGGACTACCATCTGAAAGCAATTTGAAGGTCATGTCAAGGTCATTTCAAGGTTAAACCGACAAAACCTGTTTTTATGATCACATGTCTTCTTCAGAGCTGTTTCAATTTCTTTTTCAAACGTGTCTTCACTGTATATGTGCTCTGAGACTAGAGAAAACTAAGAGGAGCCTGAGCTTCAGTGTGGTGGCATGTATAGGCCTAGATTTTATCCAAGAATTACATTTATCTACATCAACCTAACTTTATGTAAGTGAGCCATATCTGATAATTGACAGCTCAGTTTTATTATCGTGATTCCCATTAATGTAATTGGTTGTATGCCTACATTGTTGTCACTGTTTACTATCCTACATGTAGCAATCATGTCTCTTTCAACAAGTTTGGTCAACAAAGCAATGTCTTCTAATTCGGGACCACATTATTATCTATAGGCTTACTGTAGATAGATGAATAGTGTAAGCCATGTGAGCCAAAAGTATGGCGTTGATGTCATCACCTTTATCTAGTCTCTCCAGTCTAATGGTCCAGGTAGCTGGAAGTTGTTAAAAAACACATAAATTCAGAGAAAATGACGGCTTCCTATAATTATTTATTATAACTGTTCGATTCGACAGTTAAATTGTATATAGACTATATTCTTAGCGTGACCCTAGTATCCTAATGGAAGTAGCGAGCAGGTTTTCATCCCCCGTCCGTAGGAGAAGGGGGGATTTTAGTTGCGCCTGGATCTATCACACGTGAGGCTCATGCATCAGGCGGTACTTTGTTTTTGTGGGTACAATAAATAAAAAAAATAGTGGTCATTTGTTTTAATTGAAATCACATTCTTAACAACATGGTGATGTGTAAGTGATTTAAAGGGACTGGCTAAATCTAAAATCGTCAAAAAATCGGTGACTTTATATTGGTTTCTTAATATGACGTAACCATGTCCATAAACTAGAACTGCAAAAGTTTTAAAATTTTTGTGCTGCGCATTTACCAGTTAATAATAATAATAATAATAATAATAATAATAATAATAATAATAATAATAATAATAATAATGATAATAATAATAATAATAATAATAATAATAATAATAATAATAATAATAATAATAATAATAATAATAATAATAATAATAATAATAATAATAATAATAATAATAATAATAATAATAATAATAATAATGGTGAGTTCTTATATAGCGCACATACAATGCTCTGTGCGCTTCACACATATTACCCCTGGTCACTGGACCTGTTCCTTCATGTACCATTTCAACTCCCTTTTTGGAGCATACAGCACTTGCAGCCATTTCGGCGCTAGGAACTAATCGCACACATTGCCATCTCTGTCCTACCAGGTACTCATTTACAAGTAAAGCATGTGAGGGTAAAGTGCCTTGCCCAAAGACACAACATCGAAATAATGTCCCAACATTGAGAGGGGAGAAACATGATATTTCTCTGAAAATCCTGCACCAAGCGGGATGCGAATCCGCACGGTAGGCAGCGACATTGGCAAAGCTCTGCGCTCTAACCATTGCGCCATTTCCCTCTCTGTATAGCTAGGCTAGATATAGAGAAGAAATTCACGTATTTCTTATTTTCGACATGCATGTCCGAAATAAGAAATCAGGAATTTCGTCTCTATATCTAGCCTAACTGGTAAATGCGCAGCACAAAAATTTGAAAACTTTCGCAGTTCTAGTCTATGGACATTTTATATCATTTGGTCATATTAAGGAGCCAAAATAAAACCACCGATTTTTTAAATATCATTTTAGCCTGATTGAGTCTCTTTAAGACCCTGTCACCATGATATATATAAAACCAATTATTCGACCATTCGGTATTCAATTCATACTGAATAGACTGTATTATTTTCTACTAGGTAATGGCGCTTTTCCATGTCCTGTCGACAACAGTTATATTATAACTAGACTAAACATTTAACAGCCACCAAATAGGATATCTAATAATAAAACCGCTATAACGGTCTACTATTTCGTTATAACGGTCTAGTATTTCGTTATAACGGTTTAAAAATCCGGTATAACGAGCTACTATTCCGCTATAGCTGTGTATTATTTCGTTATAACGGTCTAGTATTTCGTTATAAGGATATACTTATCCGTTAAAACGATCTACTATCCCGTTATAACGGTCTAGTATTTCGCTATAGCGGTCCAGTATTTTGTTATAACGGTGTATTATTCCGTTATAACCGTCCAGTATTGCGTTATAACGGTCTAGTATTTCGTTATAAGAGTCTAGTATTGCGCTATAACGGTCTAGTATTCCGCTATAACGGTCCAGTATTTCGTTATAACGGTCTACTATTTCGTTATAACAGTACAATATTTCGTTATAACGGTCTAGTATTTCGTTATAACAGTCTAGTATTCCGTTATAACGGTCTAGTATTTCTTAAAACAGTATACTGTTTCGTTATAACGGTCTAATGTTTCGTCATAGCGGTCCAGAGTTTCGCTATTATGGTCTACTAATCCGTTATAACGGTCTTCTAATCCGTTATACCAGTCTACTAATCCGTTATAACGATGCACTAATCCGTTATAACTGTATACTAATCCGTTATAACGGGACAGTAGACCGTTATAACGGAATATGAGACAGTTATAACGAAATACTAGACCGTTATAACGGATTAGTAGACCGTTATAACGGATTAGTATGCCGTTATAACGGATGAGTAGACATTATAACGGATTATTAGGCCATTATAACGGATTAGTAGACCGTTATAACGTTATACTAGATCGTCATAACAAAATACTAGACCGCTATAACGGGATAGTAGACCGTTGTAACGGGCTAGTAGACCGTTATAACGAAATAGTAGAACGTTATAGCGAAGTACTAGACCGTTATAACGGTATAGTATACCGTTATAACGAAATACTAGACCGTTATAACGAAATACTAGACGGTTGTAACGGAATAGTAGACCGTTATAACGTGATACTGGATCGTTATAACGTGATACTATACCGGTATAACGGGGATAGTAGACCGTTATAACGAAATACTACACTATTAAAACGAAATATTAGACCATTATAAAGGAATAGTAGACCGTTATGACGGGATAGTAGACTGCTATAACGGATTAGTAGACCGTTATAACAGATTAGTAGACAGCAATAACGAAAAACTAGACCGTTATAGCGGAATAGTAGACTGTTATAACGAAATACTAGACCCCTATAACGGAATAGTAGACTGTTATAACAAAAAACTTGACCGCTATAACAAAATACTAGACCGTTGTAACGGAATAGTAGACCGTTATAATGGGATAGTATACCGTTATAACGGATCAGTATACCGTTATAACGGATTAGTAGACCTCTATAACGGATTAATAGACCGTTATAACGAAATACTAGACCGGTATGACGAAATACTAGGCGGTTATAACGGAATAGTAGATGTTATAACGGGATAGTAGATCGCTTTAACGGATAAGCAAACCGTTATAACGGAATAATAGACCGTTATAACGAAATACTGGACCGTTATAACAAAATAGTGGACCGTTATAGCGAAAGACTAGACTGCTATAGCAGAATAGTAGACCGTTATTACGAGAGACTAGACAGTTGTAACGGATTAGTAAACCGTTATAACAGATTAATATATCGTTATAACGGATTAGTAGATCGCTGTAACGGATTGAAAAAAAGTCTTATTGTCATAAAAACTGTGGAAGCAGTAAGGCTGCATCACGTCTTATGGAAAAATACAAGACGACTTCTCTCATTGTGGACGGAATGGCCTATGAGCTCGTCTCCTCAAATGGACACGTAAGCAATATTACACCACATATATATGTCTTATAATATGGGCTTACATTGATATTAAAGGTTTAGTTTTCAGTGTTCTTATTTATGTCAGGTCACTGTAAACGAGATCTACTCTTTGCGATCAGACCAGGAGGAGACCGACTCACGGATTGTCCTATATCTTACCCATGCAGAGAATCTTAGATTTAAATCAGCAGTTGTGCATACTCCGGATTCAGATATATTCTTCATCCTACTTCTCCATGCACATGACCTGACCATCACTATCTACCTTGACACTGGCACAAGAAAGCACAGGAAGCTCATCAACATTGGTGAACTGGCTGACGAACTAGGAAAAGATTGGTCTGCCACTATACTTGGTTTCTATGTCTTCTCAGGGGAGGACTGTAGCAGTGCTTTCAAAGGGAAGGGGGAGGTAACCCCGTTGAAAAAACTCCATATAAAATATTTCCATTGTTTAACGTTGTAAACAACTTAGGGAGTCGTGGACCGTGACAACAGAGGTAAATTAGCAGCTAGAAGTATTTACTTGTTTCATGTATGGTAAGCCCTGTGAAAGATCTGTGAATGTGGTCAGAAGCAAACTACTCAAGGATATGGTTGGAGAGGATGATACTCTTAGCTCAAAGTCAAAGGTTGATATGGTTTGCTTGCCTCGATCTATGTCAGGACTCTCTCGTACCACATATTCAACGAGTCAAGCATCATGTAAAAATGAAATGAATCGGGCTTTAGGCCACCTTTGCGCACATATAGGCTAAACTGGGCCAGAAGAACCTCATGAGGATGGTGAGATGAATGAGATGACACTGTCCTCCAGACACAGAATTCGAAATTTGCGCTCTGGCGGTCTGAAGCCGAGCACGCTACCTCTCGGTCACGGAGGCTCCCCACAATAATGAGTTTCACACGTGGATGGGGAAGAAACATTTTTGTTTCTATAAAAAACCGCCGAGACCGGGAACCGAAACCCGTGAAAGGCAGCGGTGCTAACCACTACCCTAGGGCCCCTGCCCCCAATCATCATGTAGGCCCTAGCTTGTTACAAACATGCAGCCCAAGCAATTTTTGAGAAACCCGAGCCAGATTCTGAAAGTCAAGGGTGGCTGAGATCTGATAATGGAGTTGTGGAGCCTGTATGGTCCATTGGCCCTATATTGCCATCATCTTTGATTAAATTATTAGACATTTGTGACACTGAAAATGATAATGACGAGAATGATTGCACAGATGATGAGCCGAATATGAAAGAGGATGTGGAGATAAACTATGTTGATATGTTGACAGAGGATGACTACCAGACTTTGCTTATTTTTTAACAGAAACATATGATTTACTAGTACCTATCATTCTGTGATATTTCACTGAAGAATTAATAGCATGATAGTTTGGATTAAGCATGCATTAATGCTCATTTTAGAAAACAAATCTGTCAATTTTATCTAAATTACATGAATAAAAATATATCATTCTGATCACTTTTGCATTCAATTCAGCATCCCGGAAAACCATAAAATTGACACCAAGATCATTGTAATCGGTCCATTAGTTGCTGTTTTATGACATTTAGCGTTTCGACTTTACTATAGGACACAATTATTTTGGTAAATCTGTAGCGCATGTTTTTCATCGATTTATCCGTCAATTCTGAACCGACTTCTTTGAAATTTTGCACATGCCATTTCCAAGTCATGTCCTCACATCGGTAAAAAAATCGCAAAATTATATTGAATATTTCAAAAGTTAGACTATATGACATGTAATAAAATTCCAGAAATAGTGTAATGGGTTTATAAAGGGACGGCATAATTTTAATTTACTACATGTCAAATGGTCTAACTTTTGAAATACAATGAAATCATCCTGATCACCTTTGCATTCAATTCACCATCCCAGAAAACAATAAAATTGACACCAAGATCATTCGAATCGGTCCTTTAGTTGCTGTTTTATGACATTTAGTGTTTCGACTATACAAAAGGACACAATTATTTTAGTAAATCTCTAGCGCATGTTTTTCGTCGACTAATCCGTCAATTCTGAACCGATTTGCTTGAAATTTTGCACAGGCCATTTCCAAGTCATGTCCTCACATCGGTAAAAAAATCGCAAAATTATATTGAATATTTCAAAAGTTAGACCATTTGACATGTAATAAAATTCCAGAAATAGTGTAATGGGTTTATAAAGGGACGTCATAATTTTAATTTATTACATGTCAAATGGTCTAACTTTTAAAATACTGCATATCAGTTTACGAATTTTTTACCGATGTTCGAACATGACTTGGAGATGGCCTGTACAAAATTTCATGAAAATCGGTTTATAACTGACGGAGAAATCGACGAAAAACACGCGCTACAGATTTACCAAAATAAGTGTGTCCTAGACATAGAGTGGTTGGCGGCCATCTTGGAAATATGCTAATTAGGCCCCCGTGGGACAATTTTTTTAAAGTGAACATCAAAATTCTTTAAGTAGATATCCTAGGGGTGTTGAAAATGATTTCAGAATTTAGTTGTCCGGGGGGTGCACGGGAACCTATTTCTCCTACCCAACTAATATGCTTACTTGTAAAGTAATCGGATACTGCCTTTTGGCTTTGCACGGCAGTATACGGACATGTGGAGTAAATACAACTATCTTTAATTAATTGCCCTTAGAACATTTTGATGGTGATTTCGTGCTTTTGTATTGCACAGCAGAACTGGAGAAGGAAACCCGAAGGGGATATCACTCCTAGCTGCCCCAAAACCACTTGAGACACCTGCTGAAATGGTCATTGACCCTGAATGATTCAAATACAGTCATTACACCTAGCTCACACATAAAGCACGTTGGAAGGCACAAAATTGATATTTTTTGTATTTTTTTTATCGAGTTTGACCTTCATATGACCTTGATATGACCTTTACACGCTACCTCAGTATAGCGGAACTCCAACCCATGTTACCCTTTACATACAGTCATATGTAAATTTGTTGCAATTCATGGCATAGCTGAAGTTCCACACTACTATATTTGGTCACTTTTGGCATTCAAACTTAGTCCTGGAGAAGGGGAATTTATCCGAAGGTGAAAATAAGGGAAATCCGAAGGGGCTAGGAGCCTATCACTGCTCGGGTACTGTTCTGACTCTAATACCACTTAAGACACCTGCTGAAATAGTGCTTAACCCTGAATGATTCAACTACAGTCATATATAACACTTCGCTCACGCATAAATCAAGTTGGAAGACATAAAATGGTATTTTTTGTATTTTTTATCGAGATCGACCTTCATATGACCTTGACATGACATCGGCATGACCTTTACCTTTAACCCCAGTAAAGTGCAACCCCAACCCGTCCCACCATACATTACAGTTACAAATATGAGAGTTCACTTTGAATGATGTCCAGTAGACCTACTGATGAATCTTAATGGGGTTTTTCAGCCAAAATTACCATTATGCTAGAGTAATTAGGCATTGTATAAATTGGCAGGGGCTAAATTAGTTGGCATGGAAAGGGTTAAACCGCTAAGCGCGACTGTAGTCGCTTTAATCCGTTTTATTAGCCATTTAAACATCAAGATTTGTAAATTGCTTAGTCTTAAATTACAAACTAATCAAATACGAGTTGTTTTCTCTCACTTAAAGTCGTGGGTCAAGGTAGTGAGACACAACTCCAAGTGCGTGAAAATTTAAATTATTTAATTCAGCGGTTTAAGGGTTAATATATTATTATTATTAGTCACAATGAACAAATTTTCTACAATATTTGCTGTACAAAATAAATTTGTAGGCCTATTATTATTCGCTATATATTAGTCCATTTTTTTAGAATTTTTTTTGCTTTTGATTTTATTGGCACATATAGTCTACGTCTATATAGATAGTTACACCACGTTCAAGGTAGAGATTTCCCTTTGAAAATACATTGATAAATGTGGATACAACAGGTGTGGCGAAGTTGTAGCGAGGTTACTTAGCCCCATGTGGCGAGGTTACCAAAGCTGTGGCGAGGTTACTCAGCCTTCTGTGGCGAGGTTACCCAATCTGTGGCGAGATTACCTGTGGCGAGGTTACCTTGTGGCGAGGTTACAATCAGGTTACAGGTGACAGTCCAATATTTCGTTGGAATCAGCAACATTTCAACTAGATTTTGGTTTCAGTAGCTCGTTTTCTGCCATATTTCATTTAAATTGTATTGGTAAGCATATAGGCCTATGTTTTGGATCATGGGATGCCGAACCTTGACTCTGTTCTAACAATGCTGAATACTAATACTGAAACTAATACAGCGATACACAGCTCACAATTTGACAGTGTGCGTCGTAATGGGCATTTAGTGGTGGCAATACCATGTCAAAAAAAAAGAAATACGGGAATTTCGTCTCTATATCTAGCCTAACTGGTAAATGCACAGCACAAAAATTAAAAAAACTTTTGCAGTTCTATTCTATGGACATGTTTACATTATATGGTCATATTAATAAGCCAAATAGAATCACTGATTTTTTTATGATTTTAACCTGAGCCAGTCCCTTTAATTCAGCAGGCAGGGCCTTATCTTCAAAAATCCCATGGCCCACTAAAATTAACTTGTTGCGTCAAAAACAAAGATATTGCTCAAAGTGTGGCGCAGCGATAGAATGATATGGGCCAGTTTTATTTTTTGTGGGAATCCCACAATTAGGCTTACTCTTTATAAGTCAGGCACTGGGTATTCTTTACATCAGGCGCCAGAAACACCAGATAACACGATACATTGGCCCAGTGCTGATGTAATGCTGGGCCACTGTCTGCGACGCTTTGCCAATATTATTCCAATCAAAACCCTTTACGGTCTAATCACTATATTCTATCATGAACATATATTTTATCTGAACACTTCTTAAAGACGAAAGTAGGCCTACCTAACCTAGGGACCCCAAACGTTATATTGGACATATTCACAAGGACTGGTGTACAGAAATGTCAACCGTTTCTCACACACAGCACCCCTATTTCCCCTAAATAAGACATAAACTCAGGCAAAATAAACTTAATAAATAAAAATGTATAGTTCACCATACTTTGTCCCCTTTTCATGTCAGATGGTCGTGATGAAAGGGTTAACTTACCACATGATCGGGCATTGCAATAAATTACATTATTTGGTCATTTTTCACCCCAGAAGTGTATAAATTATATCAATGTGCAATGCCTTTTACCGCCGAGTCCAAAAAATCTAATTTTAATAATACAAAATTTGCAATTTTTGGAGATAAATATCTTAGCCAAGACCTAATCGTTATATTGCGTAACATAACAGGTAATATAACAGGTTGTGTCAAGTGAGGCAGAGAGGGGTGGGGGAATAGCCCTCCCGCGACAGACTGCTGGCATTCATGAACACCTACCCAGCTATCACGAGGCATCGACCCAATGTTGTTTTAATGTTGTGCCGACGTCTAAGATGACGGGCCAGCATTAGAACAACATTGGGTCAATGCCTTGTGTCTGCTGGGTTGCAGTCACAGCTGATCAGCAAACTCGAGTCATTGACACAATGTTAGCCTGATAATGGCCCACCGTTCACAGCACTGGGCCGACATTAGCCCGGCATTGGCATACCAGTATATAGGCCTTAACAATGCTAGCTCACTGCTGGCCCATCGTCTACGACCATGGCTCAGCTGTAAAACAGCATTGGCTAAAGGTCTCATTTTTGCAGGGAACACCGGCAACTCAATACCCTGACACAATGTTGGTTCAATGTTGGAAGAGTGTCATAGATGATGGCACAACATTTAACCAACATTGGGTCAGTGCAAGCCAAAAGGAGGCAGTGACATCAGCGGAAAAGAAGTATATACTTCATTTACAAGTGAACAAATACGGCCTTTTGGCAGCGCTATGGCAGGAAGAGACGGGACGCCAGTCAAAAAGCAGTAAATGCCTAGTATACCAGGGAGCAGATATTGCCTTCTGACATTGCACAGACAGAACAGATAGTAACGGAAGTTAACGACAGACGTTTGTGTGAAAAACTAGCTTAAAAGTTTGTCGAGTGGACAAACTAAAAGTGTAGGCCCTATAGGCCTATTTACAAATTAAACAACTAATTTCAAAGTAGGCCCCTATCGCTATAATCTTCTATGGTTTGACAAGCATGATTAATCCTTAGTTAGGCGTAAGCAGACATTATATAATCGTGCTCGTGAATAAAGAAACAGGTTCACTGGAACGAGTATAAATACATAAAAAAATGACTAATCAGCACTTGAAGAAACAGCAACAAAGTTATATCAATAAAGGCTTGCTAGCACATTTGAACATAATGATACTATTAAACCATTTTGGAGTTTTGCTAAGTCAACCCGCAAAGATAATGTGGGTGACTGGGTGTCGCCCTTATTAACAAGATATCCCCCACCATTAGGCCCGTAATAAAGTCAATAATGGCCTCAAAGCAAAAGGTTAAGAATTAGGTCAAAGGTCATAGGGCCTAACCCCCAAAAAGGCACATCTACACCCCCTAAGGGATGTGTGTTTGCAATATGAAAACAATCCACATATCGTCCAGAAACTGAACTTATCATCCGCCATCCACTAAAGTCAATAATTACCTCAAAAAGTCAATAATTATCTCAAAATCGAAGGCTTTCCGAGATATCGTTCGGAAACTGAACTTATCATCCGCCATCAATTAAAGTCAATATTGGCCTCAAAATCGAGGGTAAAATATTACGTCAAAGGTCATAACCCCTAAAAAGCACATATACACCCCCTGATGGATGTGTGTGTGCAATATGAAAACAGTCCAGTCACCGCTTTCCAAGATATCATCCGGAAACAGAACTTATCATCCTCCATCAATTAAAGTCAATAATCGCCTCAAAATCAAAAGTAAAAAATTAGGTCACAGGTCATAATTCCCAAAAGGCACATCTACAGCTCTGAAGGGATGTGTGTATGAAATATGAAAGCAATCCGGCTACCGGTTTCCGAGATAGCGTCCGGAAATAAAACACGGACGCACAGACGCAGGGCAAGACATGGTGATGACAAAATGACAACATCCCCCGCCCCTACTTCGTGGGCCGGGGATAAAAAGGGCAGGGTTTTACATAATACCTTCAATTTAAGGCCGAACCACTTAACGACCAGTTCCAGTCTGTTTTTGAAAAGGGGGTATCCCCTCCGACGTTCCAAAACTTGGTGGTGACCCATTCTCCTGTATCGGTAATAGCTATCACCATAGCTGGAGTAGAAAAAACTATTATCACATCTCGTTATATCCAGAAAACCTATGGTCCTGACCAGATCCCTAACCGTTTCCTGAAAAAAACTGCTAGAGAAAGTGCTCCTATATTGGCAAATACTAAGGACATGCGTTTTACCAGCTGACTGGCTACTTGCCAATAAAGTCCTATTTTCAAGAAAGGTGATAGCAAATAGCTTCAAACTACAGACCAGTTTTTAACGTGTGGCTGTTGTAAGCTCCTAGAGAATATTATAGTGAAATATCTACTAGGCTACCTGGAGTTTCACGACATACTGACAAATAAACAACAGCGTGGTTTCCGCTCGGGTCACTCATCTGAGAACCAACGTTTAATCACAACCCACGGCCTATTGACATCGGCCGATTTGGGAGAGAGTGTCAATATGGCAATACCGGTACATGACTTGTCCCAGGCCTTCGACATGGTCCCCCATCGTCGTTTGATGTCAAAATCAGACTTTTATGGAATAAGAAGCAATACACCTGTACACGTACATGGATTTCCACTTTTTAATGATCAGAAAACAGTCTGTTGTCATTGACGGTTTTTCATCTCCACAAATACATATATAGTTGTTGATTCTGGTGTCCCGCAAGGGACCGTATGTAATGATTCCTCTTATTAGTCTTGCCCTAGTTTTATATTTAAAATAGGGGCCTACATGCTGACGGTTTCGATTTCTACCGCGAAGCCGATCAGCACGAGCCACAAAGGTGAAGCCACAAGACTGTAGCAGAATGACATGAGGAATCTGGGATGACGAACGAAGCACAAAGCATTCTGCCATAATCTTAGTTCCCCATTATGACGTAAGAGGGCGCACAGAGCAGTGAGTTGGGTATATTACACCCAGCATGCTTGTAGGCATTTAGCCCTATACATAAACTCCAGCCAGACGCCTGGCCAGCTATTCCTTTTTTGTGTATACATAAGTTTACATGTACAATTTTATTTGGGACTAGTGTCCTTCTAAATAAGCCTTATATTAGGGCTTAAAGCGTCCTGTTTGGCAACACAGTATAATGAGTATAAAATGTCTATAACAGCATAAAGAATGTAAAAAATGAGGTGGTAATAAAATGATCAACGTATGAAGTCAATATATCTCTATGATATATGATATATGATATATCTCTATATCTAAAAACATATAATAAAGGTTACATTCCGTAGGAACTAAATAATAAAACCTGCAGGGGTGTCCCTAAATAGTTCAAATAGGGAATTAAATGAAAAATATGTCCTTCTAATGTGCACATATTTCGCACACCTGAGAAGGACATGTCTTACAGTGAGCCGAGTATTGCAGCACTTAGGTCGCAATTCTCCTCTCAATAAATAGCCGTTTGTGAAATAGGCATGGCCTTTTTTGGCCGTGCATAAGGCTACGTTTCCATAGGTAATTTTTTTTAGCGGCGTGGGTTCACCCGCGCGGGTCCTGTGCGGGTACCTGCACCTGCACGGGTCGTCTGTTTCCATTGCGTTTTTTATATAAATCCACATGTGACACCCTCGCGGATAATAGTAATCTCCTTGGTGATGGACCAGGTGATGATGATGATGATGATGGTGGTAGTGATGGTGTTGGTGATGTTGATAGTGGTGGTGAAGGTGATTATGTTGGTGGTGATGGTGGTTGTGATGGTGGTGATGGTGGTAGTACTGGTGGTAGTGGTGATGATAGTGTTGGTGTTGTTTTGTTGGTAGTGTGGTAGTGATGATGGTGTTGGTGGTGGTAGTGGTGATGGTGATTATGTTGGTGGTGGTGGTGATTGTGCTGGTGGTAGTGGTAATTGATGGCGTTGGTGGTGTTGATGTTGTGGTATTGGTGATAGTGGTGTGATGGTGGTGTTGGCGGTGTCGGTGGTGGTGGTAGTGTTGTTGGTGGTGATGATGGTGATGATGATGGTGATGATGCTGATGGTGGTTGTGTTGGCGGTGATGACGATGGTGGTGATGATGGTGGTTGTGTTGGTGGTGATTTTGGTGGTGGTTGTGATGATTATGATTATGCTGCTACTGCTGGTGATAATGATGGTGGTGGAGGTGATGATTATGGTGGTAATGATGGTGTTGGTGGTGGTGATGATGGTGGTGGTGGTGATGATGCCATTAATGGTTGGTGATGATGCCATTGATGGTGATGTTGTTGGTGATGATGATAATGGTGGTTGAGGCGCCCCTAACTGGGGCACATGCAAGTGTCTGGTAGTGTGGGTTCACGCATCTGCACCAGTCCAGTCCTAATACACGCAGAGCATAGCTCAAGCCTGGACAACTAGTGGGTACGGGAACTGTATATTAGAGGGGGGTTATCTTAGCATGAATATTTATTAGTGCCTGTGAATGACGTCAGCTATGACCACTCACAATGCGCGGCACAGATTTTCGAGACAGTCACACCCGGGGTCAGGCGATTTGTTTACGTTGCTTACCAATGTGATTGGTCCGAAGATAAATTTGTATCTAGGCAGATGACAGTATAACGTGAGGCCATGGGATTGCGTGCCGCAAATCACATGGCGAAGGGAAGATGGGGTTCACGTTATTTTATTTCTTCCAAATAATTTTAAAAGTCCTCTAAATTTGCCAACATATTGATTTTTCAATACTGGATCCGCCCCTGTCTGGATACTGTGTCAGATTATCTGCAATAGGCTTGTAGCGGGAATAGCACTTCAGCCACAGTTGAGTATATAGTTAATTTCGATCCCTGCCCACTAGGGTTGGTTATATAAATAGTCCTACCTGTCATTCTTTCTACGTCTAGCTTCTTAGAAATTTTCTGCCACACATTTCTTGTCCAGATTTGGTCTTTGTGTATCTTTTTCGTTTGGTTGTACAAACCGGGGTACGACTGAACAAGCTCTATAAGGTCTTCCATCTTTAATGGTGTTAAAGATGGGGTTTCGTTTGCCATATTTGCAGATTATCAGGTGATTATATGTCCAAGTTAGGTTTATACTCAAAATTTTGCAAAACACGCGGCGCTACACGGGAATGCCCATTTGTGTGACGTCATTTTGTGGAATTCCCCAATGAGGATTTGCCATGCAGTGCGGAAAAAATCTGATATGGTTGGATTTTCTACCAGCGCGGCAAATCACCCGCGCGGGATCCGCTTGAATGGAAATGATACATGGATCCAGGGGAAGGCTAGATAATATGGCACCCGCGGGGGTACCCACGCGGGTTAAACCTTACCAATGGAAACAGGCCCTAAGACAGCGTTCTCTCTTCTGCGTCCCATTGGTGTAAAAGATCGCTTAATAGTTGGTTGTACCTCGAATAACTTGCTGGTGACATTGATGTTCCATTCACTTTGCAAAATGTCATCAAGGTGGACAGAGATGTTGTACTTAAATCAGTATAATATGGTAGGCTCCTATATAGCAAAACTGTTTTGTCTTATCCAGGGCAGCCATGGCCAGAACATCAGCCCGCTCATTGCCCTGTACTCCAATATGGCTGGTACCAGGCAAAAACAATGTCTTTGTAACTAGTAATGGCACATATGTAAAATATTTGAAACAATTGGGTTGTTGAGCTTTTGACTCTTAAGAGCCTGCAATGAAGATAAAGAGTCTGTGATGACCATTAATTCCTCGTCACTACTTTCCCAGATGTATTCAATTGCAGCTTCAATAGCTAATAGTTCTGTTGTGCAGATTGAAGCCGCATGGTTAACAGGTTAATACGACAGCTAAATTCATGATCATCACAGATAATAAACAGATACAGATCACAGACAAAGGACATAGCTGTCCTCTTGTCATCCTTTGATCCGTCAGTATACACCCTCCGGTGCCTCGGAAATCCACAAAATAATCCAAGCAACCTGCTGGAAGAAAAGGTGCCAGGTGTCTCCCTTCCTGAGATCTGAGAGGTTAAAAAGTATATTAGGCTGTTGAAGATTGAAAAAGCCAATAGGTGGTCATGCTGGTGAACGCACAATGCTAATTGCGTCGAGACCTAACTCCATGTCCTCCATATGGGGTTGGAATCTTATACCCAAAGTAGACGGGTTCTCAGGATTAGCTTTCATCTTCATATAGTATTGCAGGCTCAGCTTCAACCGGCGAGTCACTAAAGAGGGCTCGCCGGTCTCCAACTGAAGACTTTCAATGGGCGATGAATTAAATGCCCCTGAGCATAGTCTCAAACCATGGTTTGCTATTGGATCAAGTACCGCTAAGTACGATCGTCTCGCTGACCCATAAACAATACAACCATAATCCAGTTTGGATCTGATGTGTGAGCGGTAAATCCTCAGTAAGGTTGTCCGGTCACCACCCCAATTCTTGCTGGATATCACTCGTAGTAGTTGTAATGCTTTCCTACACTTATCTTTGATGTTTTTGATATGTGGAATTAAATTGATTTCCTTCGAAGAAAAGACCAATGAATTCGACCTTCTCTTCAACAGAAAGCTATTGCCCATATAGTTTGAGACTAGGCTCAGGTTGTAAGCCATTTTTGTTACAAAAAAGTACACACAAAGTTTTGTAAGAAAAATTTAAATCCGCTTTCATCCGCACAAGTCACCAACTTATCGAGGCAATCTTGCAGTCGTCGCTCGATTATTGTCATATTGCTGAACTGGCAGTAAACTGCCAGGTCATCAACATATAAAGATTCCCCAATACCTCATGGTAAAGCATCAACAATACTGTTTATTTTAATTGTAAATAGAGTTGTTGAAAGAATACTTCCTTTTGGGACACCCTCCTCCTGTGGATTTAGGGAGGAGTGAGCGTTGTCCAACGGACTTTGACTTTTCTCCCCTTTAAAAAATTCTCAATAAGTAAGGGTAATTTACCCTTCAGGCCCATTTCATGGGGATCTTTCATGATACCACCCACCCTTCCAGGTGGTATCATAGGCCTTTTCTGAATCAAAAAATATTCCAACTGTATGTTGATTTTTAACAAAAACTTGACGGATATAAGTCTCCAATCTGATCAAATGGTCTATGGTACTTTTGCCTTTTTGGAAACCACATTGATATTTAATAATTATATTATGTCTTGCAAGAACCATATGAGACGATGATTAATCAAGCGCTCCATGATTTTGCAGAGACAACTTGTGAATGCAATTGGCCTGTAATTATTAGGATTTGTTTGGTCTTTTTAGGGACAGGGATTACTGTTGCTTCCTTCCATCCATCTGAGAAATCCTGAGATTGCCACAGATTATTCAAGAGTAGGCCTAGAGGCAACAGTTCAAATGATACACCAGGCAAATATTTCAGAAACTGGTAATGAATCTCATCAGGCCCAGTTGCCGAATCAGTAGTCTGAGCGATTGTAATGAGTTCTCGTTTTGAAAAAAAAACAATATTGTACTCATGTGTTTTCCCTATCCCTGTCCCTAATAATTATAAATTTCTCTTGATAATGATCTGGCGATTATTTTGCACCAAACGATGTCACCAGCGCTTGTGCAATCTCCGTTTTATTATTTATTGTGTCAGAATCAGTGACAAGGTACTTGATAGTTTTATCTTTCCTCTTGCCACTGATTCTGCGCAACATTTGCCACGTATATTTTGCCGATGTATTATTACTTAGTGTGAAGACATACGTTCTCCAAGATTGACGCTTGGCTTCACTGATTATTATCGAACTAGGTTTTATCGATTTTTTAAGGAACTGTCTAGGTTTTGGGTATGTTTTTCTCTGCTTTTTTGCTTAACTTGTCTGTAAAAAGGGCTATAGTGTCATCAACACCCTCTTCACTCTCAATTGAGAATTGACTGTTGGAAGGCCTTCCAATCTGCTCTGTGCAACCTCCAATGCAGCTTTACTGCACTCTTTCTTCAGCAACAGAGTTGTTGCTCTGTATGATTATTGGATAATGATCACTGCTATAGAGATCCTCATTGACCCTTGTGTAATCCAAAATAAATCGAGATCACACAAGGATAGGTCGATGGCTATTACAGATCCTGAAGCAGGATGCAAATAGGTGGTGGATTCATCGGTAAAAAATGCATAGGTTTTCATCTGAGAGGAAGTCCTTAATTATTCTTCCACGTGGGTTGATGTCCCTACAGCCCGACATTGTGTGGTGCCCGTTAAAATCACACAGTTGCATGAAGGGTTTGGGCAATTGTTTTACCAACTGTTGTCCCAATTCCCCAATATCTACTGAGCGGTTAGGTGGTAAATAAACATGGGATATCCTCATATTGGCCTGTGAAGTTCATGTTAACCTACACAGTCTGTAAATTCGTGCTTAACACGATATTTTGATGTGGTGTTCCATCATTTACAAGGATAGAAACACCCCAGCAGGCCCTTGCATTATTGGCAGTGCCGAAACAATTGACTATTGAATAGTTTTTTAAATGAAAACATGAAGACATATGATAAAAATATTATTGTTTTCTTTTTAACTTTTAAAACGCAACTACAGTATTAGAAGTACCTACGGAACTTGGTGCATGTAATACATGTATATGTCTATCTACATGATCTATTCTACATGGTCATTGTAGAAATACTTGAATCGTCATCACGATGTGACCTTGAAGTGACTTGCAGAAAAAGTAAATTTTCAGTCTCGGCCCCACCGATCCAGAAATGCTCTCCTAATAACAGTAAGAAATTATCTAAAATGTTTGAAAGCATATCTTTTGGTCAGGCTTTTCTCCTACTTACTTAGCCCTTCTTCGTCCTGGATGCTCTGTCAATAAACGAGGAACAGGACTTAAGGGGGGTTTGGGGATTATAGACCCTTGTGTGCCAGACGCTAGGGAGGGGTGGAGTGCGGTTCCGAGGGCATGCCCCCCTACCCGGGAAAATGTGAAATCTAGGCGCCTTTCTCTTGAATTTTAGCGCTTTTCGTAACTAATTCAGATTTAGCAGGCCAACTAAATTGTTGTTCTGCGACCATCCCGTTTAATCCTAACGTTTTCGAATGGTACTGCTTGGTTGGCATCTCCATCAATGACGTCAATTTGTCCTCTCTACAGCGCAAAAAAAACATTAAAATTGCAAATATGCTGAAGTTTTATGGTTCTTCTGAAAAATTAGCATTGTGGAGATACGCACTTTGGATGCCATGCCGACGAAATTACTTTTTTTTATAAATGACGTCAAATCACAATGTCGCCTTTTAAGTTTTTGTACATGATTGTCTGTTTTACAGGATAATTAGGACACTGCATGGACGACTCTCTAACTTCAACATGACCTCAATAGTTTACAGTTATGGACAGAGATATGGGGGATGAAATTTAAACAAATAAAATGTTATAGGCCTACTTTGTCTACTGAAAAAGCCTTAAACCCATACTTTCATATATTAGAAGATGTTAGGACAAACCCCTATTTGGAGGGTTATATCTTCTCAGAGGACTTATCATTCTCTGCCCACATTTCCACCAGCACTAAAAAAGCAAACCGCATGCTAGAGTTTATCCAGGCCAACCATACAGGTTGCCCTCAACGCCCTAACGGACTCGGCTACGTTTCCATGGTGAGGTCTGGTCTGGAGTAGGCCCCTATCATATGCTTCAACAGTTTGGGACCCCAGTTCACAAATTGAAATCAACAACCTGGAGAAGGTGCAGCACAGACTGAGAGCAGCACATTTTGTGACACGCATAAATCTTAGGCCCTCACGATGCATTAAAGCATCATTTTACATCCTTGAAAACAGACTTAATTTTCCTACAACTAGGGGTTTTAGAACGAAAATTTCCATGAAACTGGTTTACCAATACATGTTAATTTTCTTTTATTTTTAAACCACATCAAATCATCTTCATTCACTACAAGTCGAGAATTGCGACAGCAATTCGCGGCTTGTAGTGGATGAAGATGACAATGGTAAATTCAGGCCTGAAAGGGTTAAGCCGACATATTGGTTCAATATCTTGTGTCTGCTTCATGTACTGTTTGGTATTTATATATTTGTGTGGGCCCTATAAGGTACCTGATGAAGTTAAGTCCAAACCTTGAATGATACTCGAAAGGGTATCAGTATTTCCACACCTAACAGCCTCAAATACATCTCTCATGACATCAGCGGCTGTATTGAATTTGGTTGTACTTGAATGAAATGCTTGAAACCTTTGAGAAACAAATAAATTATATCATTTAGATAGTCCTTGTACATGATTATTGACTATAAAAACAAGTTATACATTTTTCACACCTGAGCTATAGGCTATCTAAATATTGTTTTCATATTACCTGATTAGTACATGTATCTGTTACAGTAATCATGGAATCTAATTAATGACCTAGGTTGATTAACAGTCAAAGTGGTCACTAAGTTCAGTTCTGAGTAGTCTTCATAAAAAAAATGTAGAAGGTAAAGTTAAACACAACTGATTATACTGTTGTGATACTGTAGTTCGATCAACATTAATCCTATAACTTCGAGTAAATTTCAACACATTTTTTTTCAATGTGATAGTTTTTGATACACTGACGGTGTAAATGCAGTGGCAATTCACAGTGATATATATGTGAGTACCCTCAGTGAATAAAAAATTCCCAATTGTAAAAGGAATGTGGGTAACTGTACATGATTTTTTTTAATTTGGAGCAATAATGGTTAGAGCGTGACGCTTTGCAATTTCCCGCTGTCTGACATGCGGGTTCAAACCACACTTGGTGCAGGTTTTCAGAGGAATATTATTTTTCTCCCCTCTGAATGTTGGGACATTGTTTCGATGTTTATGTCCTCAGGCACTTTACTCTGACATGCTTCACATTCGATCAAATTGTAAATGAGGACCTGGTAGGACACAGATGACAATATGTATGATATGGTCAATACAACATAATGGCTGCGGGAGTTAAATGGAGTTGAAAAGTAGGCTTACAGGTCCAGTAACCAGGGGGTCAAATGTAAAAAAAATGCATGATAGGTCTTCAGATTTTATATCAGACAATAAAAAACCTACACCTCTACATATATTATTGAATGATGCACTCCCATTAGCTACCATCATAAATATATCATCTACGGCCCTGAAAAATAACTCCAGAAGTTTTGATTTAAATGAGTGATGGTGGGCTAATTTTATTCAAAATATATATTTAATGAGTCAGGAGGAAGTAAATAGTTGAACACTATGTACAAAAGTCACTCTCACGTATTAACACTTTACTCTCTTAGTTATCTATTTTAATTATCCACACACTTGAAAATGTGCTTCGCTTAAGCGATCCAAAAATTGTAAAGCTATAGCCCACTCTCTGTATGTTTCTGGTTTTAGTTGTACCCCATTTGCCTCTATCATTGTAATCAATGTAGAGCTTTCTGAGTAGAGATATGTCCCGCTGTTGGTACACAGTGGACTTAGTGAAAAAAAATCAAAAGTCTACCGTTATTGCTGAAAAAAATTGAGAAATGGCCCATGGCTAGGTACATCACATGACGTCATTTTTATGTTTTTTTCGTGTTTATCAGGATTTATGTGAATTTGTGAGACACTGCACTAAAATAAATATTTTCCTGTGTTTGGTTGTTCTTTTTGCTCACTAATACTGGTAGAAATGAAGCCATTAATGTATAATTAAAAGCATTTGTTTTGAATGGCACTTTTATCACCTTTCCCAGGGGTTACCATCATTAGATTTCTCGCAATTACGAACAAGGGTGCCAACTCTTGCCTTTAATTCCATAAGTGTTGCAACAAATGATTGAAGAGGTAAGTGGAACAGTCATGTTGTGGTCCCTTCTGATGATTTTGGTCACACAGGTGCCATTTTTTTATTTTTTGTAAAAAAATGCGAAAAATCAAAATAGACTATGGCTATGACAAAGTTCTGGAGGCCATAATTTAAATATTTAAGGCCAATTGGACAGAACAATATGGAATTCTCCAAGAATTGAGCGTACGCTTCCTCATGTGGCGCACCGAGGGTAAAAATGGAAGTTTATTAGCCATAAGGATGCAAATCCATCAAAATTGTTCCATGAACCCCTTAATTGTATCGGGTATCTAAAAACTAAAACTCTCAATGAGGTTCATCTCCGTAGTTTTCTTCAGCTGCTTCAAAAAGTTCAAGTGTCTGGGTGATTTTTTGGATTGTGTATCGGCCTGCCAGGGTGTGACATTAACATTTTGTATCACTAGACCAGCAGGTCTAGTAAATTTGGTTTATCACTAGACCTGGTGACATGTCACTAGACCAGGTAATCGAGAATCTGATATGGTACTATGGATTTAAAAAAAAATTCTGAACATATGATGTACAACCCGTAATCATTGAGATTGTTTGTGGGAAATTAGTAGACAAATATACCGTAGGGGGGCTACTAGTACCATATCATTTCTAAAAAAATTAATCACTTGTTGTTTCACATTTTTACAATTTAACGGGGACACTGAGAGGGGGGGGGGCTAATACATAAGAATAATTTATTATGACGTTGAAAGAAAATAGGCACAACAATAAAGCTTCGACAATGTTAGCGATGTTAAGAAAATATCAAATTTAATACTCACCACATATGTATACACTTAATTTGAAATGAAATGAAAAAGTTCAGTTCTGACAATCGATTAGTTTGGTGCCTCAAATTCCAGATGCCAACGCCGTATCACGTAAATCCCGCCACAAATTTTAGAGACCTAGTAAGAACAACACGGCAGGGTCAACACGTCAGGGTCAATTAGTGCTGGTTGAAGACCAGCCTCACAGACAGTGCATTTGGGTATAGGCCAGCCAGCCTGTCCGTGGTACACACAGCTAAGTTAAAACATTCACCCACAAGTGTTTTATTGCTGTCCAGCATTGCAGATATTCACCGATTATGACATTTTAATTTTGTGACAGCTTGGCAAATTGTGGGCCAACATTAATCAGTTCTAACATCATTGGATGGACACAACATGATTTTTTCTGTTTTGGCTGGGGATTATAACTGTGCCTCACAGACAGATCTAGACAGCATGTGACGACAGCTAGGAGCCATGCCAGTGCGGGGCCACCTTCTCTTATATATCGCCTCACACAGACAAGGCGCCGTGTCTGTTTGATAAAACCCTCTCCCCCAACACGCCTGTGTTGTCTCAGCAAACACAAGACTCAATGTTGATTTGATGCTGGTCCACCATCTACGGCACTGGCCCAACATCTAATCAATGCTGGTTAATAGCTTGTGTTTGTTGGGGTACAAGGGTACAGGTCTAGACAACGGCTGCAGTAGTCTTTAATTATACCGCTACAGCAGACTATCCATGCACTGGTCAGACATGCTAACAGTACTGCTAGTAACGTTACATAAGCTGATTTTAAGCTTTTAGAATATACTCTACCAGCAGGTTCAGTGGCTGAGAATGTGTACTCGCCCAGTGCCATAATTACTTAGTTAGAACAACCTCGCCCTCCACTACGTTCTGGGTAAAAAAGCAGCATGTACATGTATCTGAAACGTAAGATAGGCCTACTCACATCGTCACAAATGGTAAAAATGGCCGAAATATTTTTCGGGAGGTGTTTTAATAATGCTCTGACACGATAAATAACTGAGCGAATGTTTCGAAATAAGCTGAGTGGCTTCATAAAAGGTCAGTAAGTTAGGTGAAGTCAATTAAAATGTACGTACTTCGAGGGTGGTAATAGGGGTTAAATTGATCGCGTGTCACATATGACACTCAGTCTTACGGTTCAGATAGGTATTGCTTGTTTGTTAACCCGAACATGTGGAGGCTGAGATTTTGCAACTATGATTACTGGACTGGGTCGAGCGTTTATCATGTTTATGTCGCACACTGCTGCTGAAACTTGCAACATTACCTTTAAAGGTGTAGTCAACTGTCAAAATTCGCGGGACAAGGGTCCCCCAGAAGGCAATAGTGCCCGTGGGTAGGCCAAGGCCCTATACCATAATAATACTAAATATGCGTTTCATACCCAAAGCCTCATTAAGAGCAAGTTCTCAAATCACAGCAAGTTCATATATACTTGAGCGACATCTATGAGTAACAATTCCATCGAATCTCAAAGCCCTTTGTCCTGGATCTTAGCTGGGCCTTGCTTTGCAAACAAGCTGACTGTATTACTGTGGGTATTTCGAAACAGGTTGACCCCATGCGTGTACCGACACCCTGTGAACACAACACATTTGTATGACTTTGTACAATGTTGGACCAACGTCGAAGACGTTGGGCCGACGTTGTATAAATGTTATAGAAATGTTTTGTGTTTGCTGGGAAGGAGGACTTTCTCTCAAACAGTGTACATTTTTGCAATGTTGGTTCAATGTTGGGCCAGCGTCGCAGACGTTGGCCTAACATTAAAACAGCATTGGATCAATGTCTCGTTTGAGTAGTATCTTGTAATCAGTTCAGAGGCTATATTAATGCCGTCAATCTGTACTCAATAGGCTACTGTTGGCCTACACTTGACCGTCCCAGGCATGCGCGTTTTGAAGCTGAATGATTCTTTAAGTAGGTAGATTCAATAAATTTTAAAATTGTCCAATAAAATTATGCTGAGCCTTTTTTCTTAACTGCCGACATGCTAGAATAAATATTTGACCACATTCCACAGTCTTTACTGAGCAAGAAAAATGCTGTGCCAGATCAAAATCTGAGCTAATGATAAAAACATCCAAAAGCTGTGACCTTAATTTTGCGAATTCCGGCAGGGATACAGAAGCCAAAACATCACCCAGACACTTGAACTTTTTGAAGCAGCTGAATAAAACTACTGAGATGTGCTATCCGTATATATCAGGTTTTAAGATACATCAGGGCACCCAATGAGTGCCCTGCAATACTGTAACAGAGCAAATACATCACATAACAATCAGAAATTTGGCCATAGTTTTTTTTTTTTTTTTCCCCGGGGGTCATGGAAGAAGAAAAATTTTGATGGTTTCTCATCCTTATGGCCACAAAACTTCCATTTTTACCCTCGGTGCGCCCCATGAGAAAGTGCAGGGTAGGCAAACAAAACTTCACCCAGGTTTTACCATGGGCAAACTAGTGCAGCCTTCCCCAGGCATCTCAATTCGTCGAGATGCCCACATTGTTCTGTCCAAGCGGTCCTAATGATGTCCTCCAGAACTTCCTCATAGGGCAGTGGACATAGTCTATTTTCATTTTTCGCATTTTTTTACAAAAAATAAAAAATGGCACCTGCGTAAAAAAAATTATCAGAAGGGACCACATCATGTCTGTTCCAATTACCTCTTCAAGCACTTGTTGCAACAATTATGGAATTAAAGGCAAGAGTTGGCACCATTTTTCATAATTGCGAGAAATCTAATGATGGGAACCCCCGGAAAATGTGATAAAAGTGCCATTCAAAGCAAATTACTTTTTGAATTCTACAATGATGGCTTCATTTCTACCAGTAATAGTGAGCAAGAAGAACAAACAAACAGAGAAAAATATGTATTTTATTGCAGTGTATCACAAATTCACATACATCCTGAAAAAACACGAAAAACCACATCATAATGACTGTTTGAATGTGCCTACTTTAAGACGTTTTTTAAATTTAGTTCAGATTTTGATAATGCACAGGATTTTTCTTGCTCAGTGAGAACAGTGGAATGTGGGCAAATATTTCTCTTATCAGCTACGAAAAAAGGGTCAGCATAATTTCATAGGAGAATTTTAGAAATTTTGTGATGTACCTACCATGCCCAAGGTCCATCGCATAGCCACAGGCATACTATGCGCCATAGCCTTCCCTAGGCTATACTAGTATATAGGCCTGGCCCTAGGCCTAAACCGTTTGAATGATATTATCACCAGGCTACACTACATTGCAGTTGGAAAAAAATAAAGTCCACTTTCAACTTTGGCGCTCCATAACTTAAAAGAGACAGTAAACTTGCCTCAGTTTGTTGTGGTTATGAGAAATGTCACTCCCCACTAATTTGTAGTGGGAAAGCGATCCATTTGATCTTCTCAATGAGACTCTTAAATAACACATATACTTCAACATATTCAATAAATATACAGTATAATCATCGGGTTTTTTGGATAAATACAGCAACAGTGCCAGTGGCTGTTGGCGAAATAATGACTATTCCAAAGTCCATGCGCTCTCACGAGACCGCTATTTTTCATCTAGCATGCAATAGTAAGACCACAGGATTCTCTAGAGAGGATGTAGGCCTCTCCGAGCATTGCTATGTACCCTAGCAAATGTGTCTGTATCCACGCTTCTGTCCCCCATTGAGTAAGACGATCCGTATGTACAGAACCCAGAACAGTTTATTTGACCTCTTATAAATTATTATTGTACTAAATGTCTGCTATATAAAATAACAACACGCACAATAGTTGACATAATCACATAATGAAAAACATTTTTATGGTAGGCTAGAATATATAAAATAGGGCTTATTCATTGAATCAAATGTAGGCCTATACATATATGGGTAAAACCAAAAATTGGGGTAATTTTATGTAAAATTAGTGTCCCCAGGACTTAAATGGCCCGCATTTTGATTTAAATATGATAATATTAAAAATAAATGGTTCAACTTCACGTTGAATCATTATTAGGCCTACTTAAAAATGTTTAGATTATTTGTAAAAAAAAAAAAATATATAGTCTATAGGCCTAGTCGCCGTCAAATTAAAAATGATCAACCAGGATCCTATAATTTTCAGCGATTTCAGAAATTTTGCAGAGGCCATTCTCTATTAAAATCCTAACAGGGGTAAAAATTTCGCAAAATAATATTTAATATTTCAAAAGTTAGACCATTTGCCATGTAATACAATTCTAGAATTAGTTTAATGGGGTTATAGAGGGACGTCGTAATTTCAATTCATTACATGTCAAATGGTCCAACTTTTGAAATACGCTATATAATTTTACGAAATTTTCAGGGCTGTTAGGATTTGAATAGAAAATGACCTTTGCAAAATCTGAAGAAAATCGGTTTAGAATTGACGGAGAAATCGCAGATAATCATGCGATCCTGGTTAATTTGACGGCAAGTGGAAAATGACATGTCCCCAGAGAAAATTCCACTATTTGAAACTTCACTGTAGGATACAAATACACAATATAATTCTAATAATTACATTTCATGGCTAGACATTGTTCACTTGAACTAATCAATGATCAAAATTCGACCTAAAATTGATATCGATATAATTGTTATGAATAGGGGCCTATACATGTCCCTACATTTGCGCTCTACTCCGTTAACATCATTTTAGCATGCCCCATCAAGTAGATAATCATGAACTAAAATTATATCAAGTGTAGTTTGACACAATCAAGGGCCTTCTACGAGTTTTTCTTCTTGAAAGAATTGATATTGTTGAGGGACAAGTTATTCGAAGCAGGTAGCCTATTACCAAAACGTTAGAAAATATGCTTTTGTTTTTACTACTCCGTTCCTAGCCTTCTGGGTCTAAAAACGAGTTTGGTTTTATGCTTGCATGCTTGGAACAGTTGCTATGAGGACTATTTCCACCCGTATGATACATCTTTGAATTAAAAATTTATAAATTTTCATTAATCCCAGGAATATTTTAAATTTTACTACTCCGTTCCACTCTACTCCGTTACCAAGAAAAGGGAACGGAGTAGTAAATTGCCAAATTTTATGGGTTTTACAGTCATAATGATAAAACATGGCTCGTTGTCCCCATATAAATAGAGCACCCATTTATGATCGATGTTATGATAAGAGAATTATACAGTTTATATTTATGTCGAGCCAAACATTTGGTAACGGAGTTACTTATTTTTTGGCTTGGTAACGGAGTTGAAATAAGGATTTTTGTGCATCCCATCAAATTTTCTTAAATTTTTGCAGTTTTGAGATACGATTGTTCAGTAATATGCTTCAATAAGAATATCACGCTTAAAAGTGTGATGTCAAGCTAAACAAAGTAACATTATTTTGAAATAGTTTGGATTTGGTAACGAGTAGTAAGTGAAATGGGTTTTTTTAAATTTTGCTTTTAAAGCGAAAATAAAAATTTCTAGCGCAGCCAGTGACTTTTTTATGCTCTATTGGGATCAGTGCACCAAACCCATCAAGTGGTTTTCCTCCTCTTTGTTGGTCACCTCACTGCCATTTTTGATGCTACAAAATTACCCCAATTTTTTGTTTTACCCATATATCCAAGTGATATTTGAGCTGTATTTGCGTTGTCAGTTGTTTTTTATCCTGTTTACCAGATGAAAAATTATAAATGTTCCACTGGTATATTCTAAAACTCGCTGAGCCTATATTCTACACATGCAATTGTTATTTATATATTATTTGCCAGTAGTAAACCCCTTATATAATTACCGGCAGGCCTACACTAAAAATCTGGTGAATGTCACAATATTTTTGTCAGAGACGTTCGTCATGTTCGTTCTTTATTTTTTTTAAGATTTCCCGTGGACCATACAGGTCTAGCATGGTCCATCATATAATCGAAACAAATAGAATAATGTTACTGTTGTTCATTAAAATATAACAAATGACAAATGCTTTAACCTTTTCACTACTGGCAGCTATGTTCCCCCCAGTACTGGGCCCAAATGTATGACGTCATATAATCAGGCCTGTCATGGCGACGGCCCACGTACTTTAGGGTAGCCTATACCATTTAGGCCGTTGTGGCGACGGCCCACGTACTGAAAGGGTTAATAGGCTATACATGACTTGTAGTTCACATGCACCCATCACCAAAACGTATGCAATATAATTTCAATACTGAGACATCTGAATCGGTACGACAAAACCCCATAATAACCCGGAATAACCCATAATAGCCTATAATAACCTCATAATAATCTATAATAACCTCATAATAACTCATTACAGCATTTTTTATTGCTCTGAATAACGCAAATAATCGAACAAATCGATGTTTTATTAACAAATTCGCGCTGATGCAGACAAATCAATGGGCTGGCCTATCACAGGATGGTGCATAGCCATAGGCATATATGTCTTCTGAAACTATCAATAAGGGGTAACCCCCATTGCAACAGCCTATAAAATACAATAATAACCTAGAAAAACTCATAACAACCTGTAATGACCCTGTAGTCGTTAAGCCATATACAATACAGCCATATAAATGAACCAGTTTATCATGAGATCTGAATAAATGAAAGTTTTCTTGTAGCAGGCTGTAGGGCCTACCAGCATGGATTGGAATAGTTCCCTTGGTTGTATGTGCACCTCCCCTAAATTAAATTCATTAAAAAATGTTCATATGGCTATCCCTCTCATTCAAATGTTTGTATGTTAAATAATAGTATACATTTTCTTGCACTCCCAACCACATGTCAGTACGCAAGCAGAAATAACTCTAGCTTATAATGTTGCAAATAGATTACTTCAAAGAGAACATAATAAGTTCTTCATCTCACTTCTTAAAGGAAAAAAATGCTTGACAATTTTTTTTCCTCACGGAAACTAGTCTGAAATTGCATTTATCTCTGGCTAGTACATTAAATATAAATTAACCTGAGAGATTAAATCCGTGCTCACCAATTCTATCTGATTTATTGTCAGCAACTGAGGAAGAAATCACCGAAATGCTACGCTCATCTAAAACTTGCGATTTAGACCCAACACCAGCACAGTTACTAAAACAATATAAAACAGCTATTTCACCTGTATTAAAAGAGTGGTCAACAAGTCTCTTTAAAGGGGCATATGCCTTTAAAAATGAGACATGCAATGGTGGTACCTATCTTTCAAAAATCGCATTTAAACAGTGAAGAGCTCAATAACTATAGACCTGTGTCTAATCTGTTTTATTTATCAAAGCTGACCGAGAAAGTTGCTGCTGGACGTCTGATTTCTCACCACTAACGTAATAATATCCAGAAAGCTTCACAATCAGCTTATCGACAGTACTGAAGCATTGAAACGACCTATGTGAAAATACAAATAAAACCTCGTCTGTTTTCCATCTATTCCACTAGCCTGTATCATCAGAAGACATGTCATATATTACCATCTTTATGCCGTTGACACACAAATATACATGGAGCCCTGCTTTGATAACAACACCACGCACGAAGATGACATTCAGAGAATGGATGAGAACAAACATTTTAGTGCTTAACGATGAAAAAACTGAGCTACTTGTGTTCCATTATAAAACCAGTGAATGCGGAGAGCGATCGAACTTACCCAAGCTACCTTCTATTTGGTAATGGTAAAAAGATCATTATATGAATCATGTTTTTAGACGTTTATGCACCTGAGACAAGTAATGATGACTTAAACAATAACCAATTTCCTTTAATTATTCACTCTCCTTATTATGACAGCATCACTGTAATAATGTTGGTAAATTTTCTGTTTTAAGTGTTAATATACAATCGTTGAGAGCAAAGTATAATGAATTGACTATTTTATTTAAACATTTACAGAGTCAAGGTTGTAACTTTAGTATCATATGTACTGACGAAACGTGGTTATCTGATAAATACGATACTACTGATTTATTATTAGAAGGGTTTAACTTAGTTACGCAAGGTACTAAATGTAGCTCTCATGCAGGCCTGGCTATTTATGTTAAAAAACATTTAAATTTTACAATTCTACCAATGTATGACAGTTCAGATGTTTGGGAAGGTCTATTCATTGGGTTAAAAAATAATTTTCATAAATCAGTTGTTATAGGAAACATTTGTAGACCTCCACGCGATAATAATATTAATTATCAAACATTTATCAGAGAATTACCACCCATTCTATCTGCTTTCGAGAAACGTAACGCTGAAGTAATTTCAGCGGGAGACTTCAATATAGATTTGTTACAAGTTAATCGAAAATCCATTTTGTGTGAATTCTCTGACTTAATGACATCTTTCAGTTTTTACCCGAAAGTGACTTTACCTACTAGACTTTCTAAATCCAAAGGCTCCCTTATTGACAATTTTTTCTTCATACTTTCTGACAAAACAAATTTTAGTAGTGCATGTATCCTTACCAGTGCATTATCAGATCATTTTCCCTATTTTATTGCCTTCAAGTTGAGTGTTAAAACTGAAGATACTACTCAGAAATATATTAAGTTGACCGACTCTTCAGCAATGTATCTAGGAAAATTTAGGGGGGAGATCAAAAATTCACATTTAAAAGATATAATAACATATGACAGCTTTACTGATCCTTACTATAATTATAATATCCTAGATGGGATCCTTAACCACGCTAAGCAGAAACATCTTCCGTTAAAAGAAGTTAAATTCAATAAATCTAAGCATAAAAAATCTCAGTGGATTACCAATGGCTTAATCAAATCTATTAATTTTCGTGATAAAATGTATAGAGATTTGAAGAATTATTCAAGTGACAGCACAGAGTACAATACATTAAAACTAAATCTTGGGACTTATAATTTCATTTTACGAAGGAATATATATTTAGCAAAAAAATCTTATTATGCTAATCTTTTTCAAAAGTATAAATCTGATGTAAAGCAGAACTGGTCAGCCAATATACTGAATTAGGTGGTGTTAAGTCGAATCTGTTTAATATTAAAACTGGTGTACCACAAGGCTCACTTTTAGGACATTTGCTGTTTTTATTGTCTATCAATGATATTGCTGATATCACTAAGTATTTAAAAACAATTATTTTTGCTGATGATACAACGTTCATAGCCGATTTAGATAATATTTCGAAAAACGAACAAGAGCGCAAAATAAACTCTGAACTTCAGATAATTCATTTATGGCTAAAATCAAATTAACTTTCTTTAAATTGTAAAAAGTCTAAATTTATCGTTTTCTATAAACCACCTATTTCAGAGCTTTTAATTAATGACGAGAAAATTTGTTGTGTTGATGAATTTAATTTTTTGTGACTTACAATTACTAAACATTTGAGTTGGAAAAAACATATTGATAAAATATCTAATAAAATAAGCAAAATAATCGATGTACTAAATAAATTGAAGTTCATCATACCAGATCAGATTTTACTTACTATATACAACTCGTTAATCTTACCTCATTTAAATTATTGTATACTGGCCTGGGGATATGATTCAAAGCGATTATATAAACTTCAAAAGAATGCCCTACGAATAATAAATAAGAGTCCTTATCTGGCCCATACTGATCCCATTTTCATAAAATATAATGTACTGAAAGTGAGAGATATTCTGGAACAAAATCATCTAAAATTTCTTATTAAATAAGTACATCGCTCATTACCTAATTATTTTTATCACTTTGTATCTGCTACTGGTTTTGATGTTCACACACATAACACTCGCCATCGTCATAATATTCGAACACCTAAAATAAAACACGAATTCAGAAAAAAGTGTTTACGTTTCAGTATTGTTAATACCTTTAATCTTTCTCCTAGTATCATTCTTGATAAAATATATACACATTCTTTTGCTGAATTTTGTCAATATGTTAAAAAATATTATCTTGCCAAGTATGATTCTACCTGCATTATTCAAAATTGTTTTGTATGTCAAAAAATTATTACCCAATTTTCTCACCTTCACTCATTTATTTCACACTTGAAAATATATTTACAGTTAGTCTTTTTCTGTTTATTTCGTATTCACACTTCAATTTTTTCTACATTTAACAGTGTTTAAATGTTATACGTATGTTATATTATTGTGTCTTTTTTTGTTTGTTTGTTTGTTTGTTTCATTTCTAATACCGCACTGATAATAATTATATATTTATTTTCAATACAATGTTTTAGGTGGCTATCATGTGAGCGACTTTGAAAGTCTTAATGATGGTCTCCTACTAAATTAATTATATATGCTTCTTATTATTATATACTGTGTTTATATGGCAAATAAATGTTATGTTATGTTATGTTATGTTATGTTATGTTATGTTATGTTATGTTATGTTATGTTATGTTATGTTACGTTACGTCACGTTACGTTACGTTACGTTACGTTACGTTACGTTACGTTACGTTACGTTACGTTACGTTACGTTACGTTACGTTACGTTACGTTACGTTACGTTACGTTACGTTACGTTACGTTACGTTACGTTATGTTATGTTATGTTATGTTATGTTATGTTATGTTATGTTATGTTGCAGTTGGCTTTGTCCATAAATCAAATACTTTTACTTTAAGAAAAAGTAGCAAGCCTTATGACTGTGTGTTTGTTGATGGTAAAGACATTTGCATTCCAAAATCCGGAATACAGCTTAATATTGAATAACTGCTGATTCAGTCAACTTTTTTATACATATTTTATTTCATAATTAGGTAAAGACATTTTAAAAATAAGGCCACCTGTCATGACCTGCAATAACGTAGGTCTAATTATAATACATTAAGAGGTTTTTAAAAAGTCACAAAACTATTTGTAACAAATTAGATAAAAAGAATAATTAAGAAAAGCCAGAGGCTATTCAAAATTCACAAAAAAGCAGAAGCACCAAATTAAAGCAGAGACTTCAGAAAATCAGTGACAGTCTAAAATACAAATTAAAGGATGAATACAATAATTATTTGACAGAAATGCTCGAAGGTGAGGATGAAAACAACACAAAAAAATATCTACAATTTTTTGAAAAACCGGAAACGTGACAGTTCTGGAGTACCACCATTAACCAATAAACAGAGAGAAACCATCCCTCCTGTAAGTAATCCAAACTTAAACATGCCTGACATCAACTTTACAACCAACGAAATTTTAAAATGATTGTCCAAACTAAATAGTCAGAAAGCTAATGGACCTGACAAAATACCAAAAAGATTCCTTAAAGATTTTGCAAATTCCTAAAAAATAATTTTCCAAAATTCTTACAATACCGGTGATCTTCCCCAGGATTGGCTCACAGCAGATGTCATACCAATTTTTAAAAAGGGCTAAAACTAGCCTCAAATTACAGACCCGTCCCCCTCACAGCCATCACTTGCAAACTTGTGGGAACAAGCGTCTTTTCCATCAGCGAGACTGTTCGTGTTTCGGAGACTGACAAGTCGACCCCTCTCCGAACCGTCTCGCACACGCCACGTTTTTCCGCTTAATCGCCCACTTGCCACCCAACCAGCGGAGCAGGCGGATCTGCCTCCCCCTGTTCCCGTAGAGTCAGCTATGAGGTCGGGGCCGTCGCGTCCATCCGAAATGTGCACGTTCTGTCAAGATGGGAATAGAGAGAGAATAAGAGAAACAAGGAGTCAGCTAAGTTATTCCTAGTTATTTGTTCACCGTTGCCCAAACGGTAAATGAGATGATAGAAGATCGGAGGTTGGGATGGGCAGTCAACCAACGTGGTGGCTGACCAACCCAGCCGTTCGACAATGGTGACCACTACGCTGAGACATTCAATCAACCTTTCTGATTTGGATCACTGTCACCAAGCAGCTTAGCCGTTCGATAATGGTGACCTCAAACGTTTGGTGTGAGCACGCACCCTTCCGAATTGACAGCCAGAAGTCAGATCAGCAATTCACAGACATGACAGAGACCAGGATAGTTTTTTCAACCGATAGGGGACAATAAAATTAAATCTCATTTTAATAAGATATGTGATGATTGTAGGTCATTATACAATAAATGCCAGTAGGTTTAGTTTAAAAAGTTATCTAAAGAGAGGTATACGCGTTTTCGCAGAAACAGCAAAAAAACCCACGTGTTTCCACCTCTTTTTCAAGATAGCGGACATAGTGGCTTACGCAACAAATTCGACTGAATAGTCTAGTCTTTAACAATTAGGAATGTAAAAAAAAATTCCATTTACGTCAGCTTAGACGACTTGGAAAAAACTGTTTTTAAATACATAATAAATCGTTAAACATCATATTTGGGTGACTCGATTTTTAACAACCTCCAACCGATTTAAAAAATATTCAGCATTTTTCTGATATAAATCTAAAATATTGATTTGAAAAATACAACCTCGACTCAAAGAACTTTTAATAGGGATAGAGCCAATTAACTTTGTTCGCTTGAAATATATGTCAATAAAAGGTCTTATTTGGTCTGTAATATCATAATGACAGGACTGTAGGTCAAAACCTCCAAATAATAATTATATTTTTATTTCAGGGAAGCAGTTTGTAATACTATGTCTTATACAAAGTAGACTAGTAGGCCTACTTTTCTACAAAATTTGCCATCAGAAAATTGCTAACCTGTGCAACAGTCCTCTCATGGCTTTTTACTGACAGCCAGCGAATTTACGCTAGAGACGGAATTTCTGTTTAGAAAATTGCCATCCCTATCCCACCCTATTTACGAATACCCCTCAGAATTACACGCCACACCTCAAACATAAACGAAAACAGCTACAGATACAGACAACTCAACACATCAACAGACACATACAAATACAGCTACTTCCCCCGAACAATCACAGAATGTAATTCACTACCACCCAGTCTGTGTGCGACTCCAACGGTACAGGCCTTCAAGGAAGGCCTAGCCCACCATCTCCTTCCCAGCCTGTAATTTACATGTGAACCCCACTGTATACCCTACCGGTATAGGCCTATATCCACTGATGCACTCTCTATCCACTTTAATTATATTTCTGCACTGCACTGCAAATGTCTTTTTTTTCACCATGTCACGTGTGATCATAATGCCATAGAAAATAGTGAAAGCTTTTTGTGAAAATGTTGAAGACATGTTTTCACCGTTTTTGCTCAAATATTTTGAAATTGGCCCATCAAACAAAAGGTGATTTCAGCGATTTATGTTTTCTTCCTCACAAACTACGATGCTTCTATAAAATTTGCTGAAATGTTTCTGTTACCTGTTATATCAATAGGTTGGTTTTACTCATATATTTACTCATATGTGGACGTATAAGCATATAAGCATAGTTTAATCACGATATATAATTATATTTGGGCTATGCCCAAATATATTGAGTTTTCAACGGAACTTTAAACTTATTATTCTTGGCACGTTTTTGTAAGACGATATTTCTCCCTGAGTTTGTGCTTAATCAACTTGAAATTTTGACACAACATTCCCAGAGTAGTCTTTTCTAAGACACCCATCGTGTTCTTCAGGATTAATCCAAGATTTTCTGGATCACTTTGGAATGGCAAAAGGCAGTTTCTGCTTACTTGTAAAGTGAGCAGATACCGCACTATGCTGCTCTTCAAATACAAAAGGCAGTATCTGCATCTTGTAAAGTGAGCAGATACCCTTTTTTGGCTTGCATGGCTTGCACGGCAGTAGGCCTATAATTGGGTCCAATGTTGGTGCAATAAGAGGACATGTCCGGTGATTCTCCATTCATAGCCAGGAGGGTGAACAGGGTGCCCCTATGTCCAGACCTACTCGACCCATTAGTCTCTAGATTTGATAATAAAAATACATTTATCTAATGTTTCAATTCAGTATTGAGCCAATCCAGTATTGAACCAATATTGTGTATTTGGTATGGACAGTTGAAACCTTTCAAATGCTACAATTAAAATAACAGTTGCAATTCTTTTCAAACACAAAACGTTGAATCAATGCTGTTTTAATGTTGGGCTAGCGTCGCGGATAGTGATACAACATTAAAGCAACAGACAAGTCAATGTATGCACTGTGCACCCTGAATGCTATCCCATTTGACAAACAAATATATATCAATTTGAAACCGCAAAAGCTCAGTGGGGACTTCTGCCATTTGAAGCCTGAAGTCGGAAGTCTAAAATTACAGTTCAGAATGGCTGCCAAGAAACTCCTATGCGAAATTCCAATCAATCTGTCATAATAAAAATAACCCAACCAAATTCAAAATGGCCACCATAAAAACTCATTAAACCTAGCCAAAATATTATTGTTACTTGAAAAGTCACAATTCATGTCTAGTTTTCACATTAAAATTTGTGCTTTGTGAACGCCTAGATATAGTTAAAAACACTGAAACTGTCACCACCAGGTTTAAAAATGTCTTTACCTCAATTTTTTTCTTTAAGAACTGTACACTAATTTTAAAGTGTGACCACCATGAAGGTCTCGTTGAAAGCTTTCAATAAATGTATGGTTTGCCAAATGCACCTTCAGGGATTATACACGTTTTTCGCTGTGGAAAGAGCAAAAAACAACATTTTTGCCATTTTATGTATGTCCAAATCAAAGGTGTTAAAATGGACATGATAATAATTTTTAGTTGGAATTTCTCATTAGTTATTTTTATGTTATTCTTCGTTTTTAGACCCATGACCTCAAAGATCATACAATTAGTGATTGACGTTGGTGAATTATTTTATACATTTATGACTGGAAATTAAATGTCCAAGATAATTGTGTTTTCTACGTTATCTAAATTAATTCTTTACCAAGTCTATCAAATTTACGGATAACAGGGTTTAAATTGCAGGAAAATAACTGGGTTGTAGACAATTTATATTTAAAAAAATATATGTGTTATGAATCATCTTCATTTCCCACATATGAAGCATGCAATTCGCAAAAACACAACGTCATCGTTAGGGATGTTTTCTACACTATCAGAATTTCACGGATCTGGTGTGTTCATACAGCTAATGAAGTATATTCCGACATAGAATGCTTGCTCCTGAGAGCACAAAAAGCAATCATTATCACAAGCGACGATTTTATTTTATAATGTGCCTGTTATATATCAAAATGTGTATTTTACATATAGGTTTTCTACGTTATCGATGGAGGTATGGTTTATAAATCATGGAATGGCCAGTTTTAAGACATGGTATTTTCGTCTTTTGTGGTGGTGATTTATCAGACAGTATGCATTTTTAGGGATTTGTGGTACATTTATACAGTTTTACTGAGGTATATCATAAAATTTTCTTAATGACAATAGAATCTGTACCTGTGAAATGTTCGTGTAAAGCAATAAATTACATGTAGTGACTAGGCCTAAGGCTGGCTTGTTCTTTAGGAGTATACCTCCACAAACTGTGCTTCTCTGTTATCAGTTACCTCAGATAACGTAGAACACATACGAATTTTGAAATAATGCAAAACATGTTTTTAAATATAATATTTCTAAGTTATGTCCAGGTGTACTCTATGTTCGTTTGTGAGATTTTATATATATATAGCATAGATTTAATGGATGGTTCTATAAAATTCAACGGGGTGTGAGAGAGTAGCCTACGATATTAAATAAGGCCGATATTTGAATGTATGCAGTACATGTGTCTTTAAGTTAAGAGTAAGTCAACATTTGGAAGTTATGATTGGGTGTATATAACATACATGTATTGTTTATTTATTTATAGTATATTATTGGGCACAACATATACAGAATTTCTTTCAAATTTTCCCCAGTCACAGGTAGAAAAATGGTGACTTACACCAAGAGGTGTCTAAGCACACGAACGGGATATATGATCCTGATTTAACGCCGATTCATTGCTTGCAAGACCTCCCACAAGATTAGTTAGGTCATTCACTAGGTCGCATAATGCCTCTCGTAGTAGTTACAGGCAAAGGTGCCGGTTAATAATCTGATATCAAGTCTGACGACTCATCAGCCGACTTTAAATTTTACCCCCCTCGTCACTCTACCTGTTCATCCTTGTGCCTTTTTAACTCTGCGGAGGGAATACAGTCCTGCAGCCATTTCGGAGCAATGTAATTATCGTACATATTGACATCTCCACCCCACCAAGTACTCATTTACTCCAGAGTCAAGTGAAGCATTTGAGGGTGAAGTTCCTTGCCCACAGACGCAACATAGAAACAATGTCCCAATCCTGCACCAAGCGGGGTTCAAAACTGCACAGCAGGCAGCGACATTGGCCAAGCTCGACCTTCTAACCATTACGCCACCTCTTAAATGCAAACTTTTCGTTGGCTGCAATTCAGTCACACTCATTTTGTGTTTTCTGAATTCTTATCGAGCTGACACCGGACGTTGCACCCGTACCACAGGGTTAGGGGTAAACAGAGACCAATTCTCCTAATAGCGACTGGCTCGCCCCATGCATGCACACTAGTCACGTAGCTTAGCATCAAATTTTAGGATTATCGTTACCGGGTTGATAAAAGCACCATTTTTTAGGGTTCAGTAGCCTATCCTGAACAAAATTACTGATGGAACCAAAAATTATATTGTACTTAAGACGCCAAAAAATGACAAAATCCAAGATGGATGTCATTTGCACAAGATGAAACAATGAAATTATATTATTTTAGACAGAATAGACGCAGATTCATGATGTTGGGTTTCAGTTATTCCTGACAGAGTGATGTAGTCAGAAAGTACTTTAAATATTGCATTGTGAATAAAATCAAAGATGGCAGTCATTTTTGCAAGGTGAAATAATAAGTTGATATAATTTTTAACAGAATAAAAGCAAAATCATAAATTTGGTGTGTACCATAGGGTTGCTAAGCATGTCTGACATATGGGTATGGCCAGAACGTACATTAGTCATCGTATTGTGAGTAAAATCCAAGATGGCCGTCATTTGTGCAAGGACGAACCAATAAATTGATATTATTTTTAACACAAAATAGAAGATGCTTCACGATTCAGAGGTCTGTCGTTGGTGTTCCAGGTATGGCCGACTCAGTTGTGTGGCCAGAGAGTAGTTTAAACATTGCACTGTGGGTAAAATTCAAGATAGCCGCTATTTGACAAGGGCAAACAAAATTCCTGCAAACATTAAGTCAACGTTGAATCAAAGTAGGCCTATTGTGTTGGCTGGTGATGAATAAACGCCATCCAAAATGTCTATATTGGAGGAGTGAACGAGCTCATGGGGTAATGATCACAATAAAATGATTTTATTAAAAAGCAAGTTTTAAATGTAATATATTTCTATATTATTTATATTTCTAAAATGGCTAGTGTTACAAATACAATAAACCAATGTTCAGCATCATTGTGTGTCAAGCTCTACAGATGCCAGGAAGCCTGGCAAACAGAAGACGGTAAACCAATATTGATTTCATTTGTTGCGTTAAACATGCCATATCTGCTGCAGCAGTATGTATAAATAACGGAAGATTATATTGATATTCAAATAACCCTCACGATGTCATAAAAATATCCAAAATCATTGGAGTAAAATCAGCGAAGCTGACTATTATTCACATCGCTTATCCAGGGGTACTGGGATGGTTGATATAGTAGTAGTACCTTTCGACCCCGTGAGGGCATTTTGGGTAGGACCTTAAACTACTGGCAATAGAGTGATTGACATCAGGTCTCCCACGCGGGATGATTGGAATCATTCTCAACTATTGTTTCTCTGAGGACTATCCGATCCCAGGAGTTGTGCAAAAGGCCATGGTGTTTCATGATTAAATTGTCCTGCAAGACACAAGTCTCAGGCCATATGGGCATGTCTGAGGGGGGGGGGGGGTTAAAGGAAGATACTGTAAATAATCCACTATGCCCTATCACGCCACTATCACGTCATCATTCTGTAGGCCTATATTATTCATTTCGTCGACGGACTGCATTGTTATTAACGTATTACAAGTTAATTAACTGGTACAAAAAAGTGACATAAAGCATTGTTTTGCTACTACTACTACTACTACTACTAATACTACTACTACTACTACTACTACTACTACTACTACTACTACTACTACTACCACTACTACTACTACTACTACTACTACTACTACTACTACTACTACTACTACTACTACTACTACTACTACTACTACTACTACTACTACTACTACTACTACTACTCACCAAGCTCTAGGTTATGCTATGGGGACCCCTTCCAACCCACAAACCCCTCCACACTTTTATAGTGGAGGGGAGGGTGGGCGTGGAAAGAGATGCCAATGGTTTTACATATCTCACTTAACCATGTTTCTCGAGCTAAATCTTCTAAATTCTTCTCCCAAGACTTGTTTTGCCAAGATGTCTGCATTGACATTTTTGTTATGCGTTAAACGTTATCCATGTGTTATACGTTACACCCTCTCATTAATAAGAATTATAGCATTCTCATTGTATTGCGCACCTTTAATGACATCACTAATTGTCACACTATTGAAGCAGGTGCATATCTGCTGTTTTAATTACATACTTGGCATAGTATATAAAAAATTACAAAGTCCAGTAATCATGTTTTTTAAATTATATTTGATATTATCAACAAAAAGTATTAAACAACCTTTATAACCTTACCAAACATTCTCTATATATCCCAAATGTGCTACAAGGAACGATACAGGCCTACATAAGAGAAACGTAAAATCTGGATTTTCTTGTTAGCAAGCTATAACCATATATCATCACAAATGTGATGTTTTGTACGTTATCCACATATCATGGATCATTATTTCATTATCTGTGGCTGGTCCTCCATCGCATAACTATATAGTGATGTACAAACCAAAGATAAGGATTCAGAGTAACATTTTTAATTGAATCAAATAGTTTGTCTTCAGTCGGTTTAACAGCAAAAATTCCGTAAGTAGGCCTATGGCATTTTATCTTACAGTGGTTCGCCTTATTTTCTAAAAAATTCGGTGTTGATTTAAAAGAAAAATATTAGGTTTTTCATAACGGTTCACCCTTTTTTGAACATTTATCACTTATTGTCTCATACTTACAATGATGCATGGTATGCATTTTATCTTTGGGACTTGTTACTTTTATGCATTCTATCAATTTCATCAGAGAAAGTCACTGATAACGTAGAAAACATGGATGAAATATGTAATAAATTAAGCATTAGTTCACCGTGACATTAAAAAAGCAGAAAAGATATTGTATGAAAAAAACAATTGTACAGGAAACCTTGAGATGTTTGCTGATATGGAAACATCAAGTAGCCACAACAGAAAATCTATTTATTTTTAATTTTTTCAATTCCAGTGGTGACAGTTTCAGTGTTTTTAACATATGTGACTTTAAACACGATATAGTGCCAATGTAACGTTAGCAATGTTAAATCTGTTGTAGACTGCTATGATGCTATATCCTCTAATGTGTGTTACGTTTCATCCATTAAGTGATGGACGGAGACATAGTAGGCCTCGTTGTGTGTTCATGGGACACCTAAAACGGATTTGGTTTAAAAAAAACGAACAAAAAAGTGTCTAATCGTGGTTCTGAAACTTTCCAAATTCACCACATGTAATTGAAAAATTAATTTTAGTGCACCAAGGAATTGTAAGATCTCTGTTTTTATATATCGATTTTCAAGAGAAAATGTTTCTTGAAGAAATGTGCACGTCAGAATCACAATAATTTTTTTTGTTTCAACTGTTCACAGGTGTGCAAAAAACAACGAAAAAGTGTCCTCTTAGTGTCAATGTATTTCGTCACGTTAGCATGAATGTAAAACTCAGAAACAAAACAAACAAATAGCATAACAAATATTTCCGATGGGTATGAAAGTGTTTCATACTTTGATTTAAAAATGCCATCTTTTAATATATATTTGTGGAATATGCATATAAATTGAAGGAATGGCATATCTTACAATGCTATCGTGACAGTGTCAAATCCTTAAATTCGTTCAGGTCTCATAAGTGCATTGATATAAGAACAATATTATACTTTTCTGACTTCCTACCATCATGGTAAGGTGACGGAAAAAATGGCTAATGGGGAAATTAAAGTTTCAGGTTAGTTGAAATTACTTGCTCTGATTTTTTTATGGTCAAATAAATCAGGTAATAATATAGGCTGTAGCGTTAGCATGGCACAGTACTGTAAACATAATATTAGGTGTGCAATTAAATATTAAAACGCTATGATGCTGTGCACAATATTATGCATGATCCATTCACACAACTCACTGAACATAGACTGCATTTGTACATGAGCCACAGCAGTCTTAAAAATGTGCTAACGTGAGTTAGGTTTTGACACCTTTGTTGTTAATGTGAAAATATTCTTAACACATACTAGTGTATCGTGACATGCTCTTTGACCCTTCATATGTTAACGTGACACTTTGTGTGACACTGGAACTGTCAACATGACAGTGTCATTAATAGGGTAAGTGAGATCCTTCTTCTCATCCCTCAAAAATAAGGTGTACAAATGGAAAATCCAAAGATTTGTGTTTAGTCCAATTGTGTTTACATATCCAGTATTACATCAGTGGTTGGACAATTTTCTCTAACAACAGAATACTTTGGGTAGGGTCATTAACATCTGTCACGTTAGCACTTGATGTTTATTCCAAACAGCAAGAATAAAATACTGTAGCACTTCTACAATGCAACAATCTGAAACCAGCCATTCAAGTGAATATTTCTAGCTGTGTGCATATAAATTCTGGGCAAGAATGTGACTTCTATTAGCAATGTTGCTAACGTGACACTAGCAACATGTCAAAATAAACGTCACGTTAGCATGACTTAAATGCAACGAAAAACACACTCAGCACTCAGAAATATAATGTTATGTATTTTAATTTTCATTTGAAGCTGCTTCGTCCCTATATCTTTTTATTTTACTTATATTACTTTATTAGTATAATACTTTGTATCATTGACATTCATCAGATATCAAGTGTCTTAACTTCTGTCACGTTTGATGTTGCTTTTAATTGCAAACCGTCGAAATACAGTTATATTAGCCATTATACAATGCAATAATCTAAAACAAAAAATCCAAACACTTATTTCTGAGTGGGTGCAGAAAAATTCTAGCCAGCGAAGTGGCTTCTAGCCACACTGTTGCTAACGTGACATTACCAAAGTGACAACAAAAACGTCACGTTTGTATACTTTAAATTTAATAAAAATGGCACCTGGCATTAAGCAACCTCCTTGTCTGATCACAAATACAATATACAGTCTTTTAATTTCAATTTAAGTATTGTTTATTGTTGCTTCATCGGTCCTAATTCTATCAGGATATTTTATAGCAATTTTAATATTTATATTTTTTTTACAAAAATCACTTTTTTGTTGTATTGATGGTTTTAATCCAATTTATCCCATTGACAAAAGTATCTGACAACTAGCATAGTACTGCTGAAATGAGTGAATTTTGACAACATTTTGATCAAATTTACAAAATATTATGGTCGGGAAGTCATGTGGCACTTTATCGTGTTTTAGAGGAGCGGCAAATCGGTAAAAGAGAGGTGTTTTTTCAAACAAAAATAAAAATTGTCTAGCCTCGATTTTGTGTTAGTGTATAATCTTGGGTTTCAGGAACTGCAATCCGTTTTGTGTGCAGCTTTGTGCATAACCTTTAAAATTGAGCATTTGCAAGACAGGGTATGCAATATATCAATAAATGGTAAAAATCACTTAAATTCATGCCAGGGTCTTAATATTGGTCAAATTTACCCATTCACCTACCAAATTGTCTAGAATGACGGACCGAGTCTCGTTATAGGCATTAAAAAGACATAGGTACCAGAATAATTCTTAGATTTTGTGAAATGGGTATGTTTTGACCTGTTTTATTGTCGTTTTAGGTTTCAAAAATGTTGCAATGTCAATATATCTAACATTTTTGAAGGTTTATATGGCCTGAAATTGTATTTTCAAATTCTCATACGCAAAAGCTTCATAAAAAAAATTTCACGCGAAGGTATTTCAAGATAAATGAACCTTCAGGGACCGTTTATGTATCCACCCCCCCCCCTTAAATTACTATTCCGGCCCAGTAAAACAGCATCCTAATTTTGCTCTTGAAATGTGTTCCAGCTGTTACAGTGGAGCAAGTAAAAACAAGTAAAATTTGGCATGATGGTTCCTTAGAGGATACTTCAGAATTCCATACGACAGCTAGCCCATGGGAAATCCCATGAAAAGATGGCGATTATTTTTCAAGATGGCTGCCAAATGAATTTCTGATTACCAATTTTCTAATAAATATGGAGCTAATTCATGTATTTGATTCATTTTAGTGTCAAAACATTAGTTGTCTCACTTGTCGAGTTTATTTTAATATTCTTAGAATCCAAGATGGCGACCATTTTTTAAGATGGCCGCCAAATGTACTTCTTCATAAATTGAATTATGTGACTTGTGTGATCTTTGTGTTAAACTAAATCTGTTTTGTACGCCACGTTAATTTTTCCAAATTTCGAAAAAGTTACCATTTTTTCTCACAAATATGGATCTTCTTAACCGGTTTGAATGATACAGGTGTCAAATTGTATATTCTTCTGGCACCTCAAATTCCCTTTTCTAGTGCCAGATGACATCGACAGAACAATTTTTGTCACAAATAATATCTATTTCAGTGGTACTGGTATCAAATTATACTTTTATATACAGTATGCATCAAATTATGCTTGTAATATTCTGAATTTGTTTGTTCTAGTTTGAATACACTCCAATAGGCGTTTTTTCACAATTCAGCTAACCACAATGCATTTTAGATAGTTATTGAACTTTTCAATATTGTCTGTTTACTTCGAAGCACATAGCAATAACTGTTATAGTATGGGGCTTAAACGCGTTTAGTGAGGTATAAAAGTATCTATTTCTAACAGTCAGTCATATATCCTCTGGCTGGACTGTGGTACTGGTGCCTAGCGCTTGCCTGCCTTTCTGTAAAATTGGTGACGTTTATCACGAGCCAATAAATGGAAGTGAGCCATCCGATTAATCAGTGACCTATGTTCCACTTCTGGTGAGAGGAGTTGTAATGTAGACATTGTCTCTCCTGACGTGCCAGAATTGGCGGAGCCGCATCGGCTGGTACAATTTAAGATGGATCACTTTTACAGCAAATTAATTATAATTTCAACTACACTTGGCCCAGCTCTCTCACAGAGTTCAATCACTGGAATGTCTAACAGGGTAAGTGGATAATACCAGCTAGGTCTACTCAGAGATTAACTTTGTCTGCATTTGAAACATTCTGAAACTCACTCCTGTTTTTTGACTGCATTATCATCCAGGTAAAGACTGAAGATTATCAGTGGAATGAGTGACATTGCTGAAAAAGTGTATATTTTGAATTGATTATTCTTAAATAACTGTTATCCACCCACCCCTCTTTGAGCTGAAGCACATCAAAAAGGGTGAAATGTTCTGACATTTAACCCGTTTGTGACGAGGCCCGGAGATCTCCGTGATTTAGGGAGACTATTCAGATACGAGCCCCGGAAATCTCCGGGTCTGATTGCATGAGATAACTATGACGTCATAAAATAATCTCGTATCAGAAACAGTGCAGTAGCATAATAATCTCGTGTTCAACGGGTTAAAAAGAATATAGACCAATTTATCTCACAAGCTCACATACAATTTAGTTATCCAAATGCGAAGTTTGCTGAAATAATATGACGTGACATGTTGAAACATAATTTAAAAAAACACTCCATGCTAGATTTCTTGATTATGCAGTCCCAGCATCGCTACTAATAAATATGTCTCTATAATAAAACATGTCACTGGTATCAATTCCATGGTACACAATGTTGCTGACCACAATAATGTCATCGGCATATCATACAATTAAGCCCTCAAAATCTTATCCCAGCCTGGAGAGGCTGTAAGTGGCTCAGTATGTGAAAGGTGGCGTTATTCCAAGATCCAGTCATTTAAACGTCGTGTATATGTGTCAAAGAAGAGAAGGTATAGCGGACCTGCAGCCCTTCTTGGAACATTTGTCCATGGTAGCATTGTTCCGATCCGCTTCGGAATTAAGTCGCTTCACCATGAGGTAAATTATGTTCCTTGACCAGCAGCATTTAAAAGTAGTGTATTAGGTCATATCACGTTTCAAGGATAAAGCTATTACCAGCAATTTCACCTGCCGTGACGGTTTTTGATAAGAAAGTTTAAAGAATGCAAGCAGTATTGAAAGGGAAACCTTTTCCAATAGAGTAAGCTGACGTACCGGTAAATGACGTAACATCAAAAAGAACGAAGTGGTGTTTGTTGACCTAATAACCAGCAGCTATAGGCCAAAAACGTCTGGTCCACTTTTCAGTGTTCCTTAGTCTACAAGCATGACAATGTTGCCAGATGTTCAAAGTGCTGAGAAGTGCTGAAAGATTACTGCCAACTCTTCTCAAGATTATTCATGTCCTGTTAGATCAGACATTGTGAATGGCGGGACTCCTTCAAGCACAATAATTCAAAAGCTTCTGCCTGGCCGAGTGCAGAAGCAAACTGACTCAACTAACTGTAATTCTTCGAATGCAGAAGTGACTTCACAATATACAGGGAGATGTCATCATATATTGATTGGTCAGCGGTTGTAATTTCCATACCTCAGCAGTGTTCCAACTAATTTCATAACTATAGCAGAAAAGACATTCTGCTGAAGGCTGAGACTATTGAAAGTCGAATCCAAAATTCTGAAAGCTCAAGCTAGATCTAAAAGAAGACAAGGTATCAGTGCTAGAAAGTAAGAAGACCTTGAAAGACTGCATATGACGACAACAACAATACTGTTTAAGGTGACAGAATAAACACTGTCGTCGTGACAATAAGACACCATCAGCAACACAATAAGAAAACTGGATGTAGTGGCATGAATCAGACGTAGGCATGCACGCCTTAGAAAGTAGCAAATCAGGTAGAGGTGCTTTAGTGGTTATTCCAAATGTCAGTCATGTCCCAGAAACTAGCAGTCCTACTTCGGGTAACTTGGATGGTAAAAAGTAATAGTATATTTCGCTCCCATATGGGGCAGCTCATTAGGAAGTTAGCATCACTCGGCTAGGAAGAAGCTACATCCCCCATGACCTGATGATCTGGCTATAATATTTGGGCGGATTCCCACATCGGCTGAATGTAGGCTACTTATTCTCATGAGCTTCCGTACGAATGAATGCTTGCGCTTGAGAGTGACGAAGCACCAGTTGGCAACCATTCGTCCGGCCAGACCCCTGGTTGAGACTATTCGACTCTTGGATAGCGGAACTGTTCGAAAGGCCATGGTGTCTTAGCATTAAAAAAGATGGCACGCTGAGACATTATATTTATTATGTTATGTTAATATTTCAATATGAAAGTATGAGTCAATTTTCAGCAGCGAGATCGCAACCTAAGCAACTTTCTAAATGTTTTAGTGTGTTAAGCCTATTATTTATTTATTAGTACGGTTGTCCCACTTATGTATGGTAGCTATATATCGAAAACAAAGAGACATTCACCCATCACTAGCGAGATCGTATTCTAACATAGAGGCCTACATTATAGGCCTACGGGGTATGATGTATTAGTGAAATGGGATTATCTAATTTGTATGTCAATCTGTAAATCATAACGATTCATTTCCTTTAATTCTATTTGTGAGTGTTTTGTGTATTGTGTTTTGTGTATGAATAAAAGTATTCTTAATTGGATTATTTTGATCATAAATGTATCTGATTAGTCATGTAGCATTACTCAGGATGGAGGCTTTATAAACTTTTAAAGGCAATTCAGGGGACAAAATCGGAAGTAAAATATATATAATATGTCGCAATTGACTATAAATAGCATTAATAGAATGGACGATTGAATACAGTATAACTACTGGTGCATAACGAGGGATCATAACCAACAAGATTATGTGGGATGACACATTATAAAACTGAGGTAATTCCAGTCATATAAGTGTAAGGTAGATGGACTATAATTGACAATTGTGGGTGTTCAAAAAGACTATCTTTTGGAGCGGGTTTAATGTAGCCTTATTGGGAAAATTACCGCTTTTTTTTTGGGGGGGGGGGTATTTAAAACCATAATTTGGTGGACTATAATTGACAATTGTGGGTGTTCAAAAAGACTGTCTTTTGGAGCGGGTTTAATGTAGCCTTATTGGGAAAATTACCGCTTTTTTTGGGGGGGGGGGGGTATTTAAAACCATAATTTGTACGGGCATGAATCAGTAATAATATGGGAATTTCATACCATAGTTTATACTTGGAGATGGTTCGATAGCGATGTCCGAATGGCTGCAACGATTTACGAGCCAGTGATGGGACCCTACACTTTTGTAAAAATAGCAGCCATATTGGAATTTTGACAGCATCACATTGTGTATCATAAAAACTGACCATATCGGAAATTACTCAGCATACAGAAAAATATGTATAAGTTTAAATTGTATTGGGCGGTACACTGCATAGGTATAAACCAGTGAGCATCTCAAATATTATGATTATTGGTACAAATTTGAATTCAGGAGGAGGGGGGCACTATTTCATACCTTGAGAGCTCCATATCATTCACATATATATATAGAATTAATCTTATTGTAAAGCCCATAGATAGGGCTACAAGAATAATGAACAGTTTAGCAATAAAGCATGAAAATCAGTCACATAAATGTAAAAAACAGCAATCTGAAAACAAAATAGATGGATGAAAAAATAGCCCATTTCCCCCATTATCTGATAATTGTGGTAATGAGTATTCCTAATGTAGGCTAATTCTAATGGTTCCAGAATAATTCAGGTTGTTATTCAAGATATTGTGAAACTTCAATGGCTGAATTTTGACCAGTAAATTTTTTTTGTGAATCCCATTTATCCTCTAATATAAATTCGCAATTTTGAATGTGATGCACACGGATGCACACAAAACGGTTTGCAGTTCCTGACACCTGTACTGATAGAAAATATGTTTTTATTTTTGTTTGAAAAAAACACTAAGATGTCAAATGTCTAATGTCTCAGTACGCATAAAAACTCTTTACAAGTTTAATTATATTGGTTGGAACACTTGGAAATATTGAAATTAATGAGTGTCTACAATTTTATGATAAGTGAGCTGAATTGGGATGTAGAGGGGGTAAGGTCACTATTTCATATCTTGAGAACTCAATATAATTCACATATACAAATGAGATATTATGGCAAAGCTAATGCATAGGGCTACAATGATACTGTATATTTAGGTGACGAGAACATCACAACCAGACACATGAATGCTAAAATAAACATTCGCAAACATAAAACAAACAGAAAATTGAAAATAATCTTTAATTTATTTACTGTAGTGGTTAAAGAGCATCCCAGCAGGCAATTTCTCGCATGTGACGTCGTTTCAACGTGGATATGAGGTTGAAATCACGTTGCGACGTATCGTATCGACGTCGTATTTCCGACGTCGTTTTAACAAGAAAAAACGACATCATTACAACGTCGTATCGACGTCATGCTTGAAACGATGTTGAAATCAGGTTGAAATCGCGTTGCAATTGCGTTGAAATCACGTTGAAATTATGACGTTGAAACAAATTTCATTTGAAACCTTTTTTCAACGTCGTTTCAACGTCAGTTTGCTATTTTTTCAACGTCGTTTCAACGTTGAAACAACGTCGTTGTGCCTGCTGGGATGTCTATGTGAGGGTATTGCTTACACGACTACTCAGCGTGTTATTACAAACAGTTTGGTACTTAAATTGTTGAATTTGGACCACTATTAAGGTCAGGACACGAATTTAAGTAATTTTCTTAATTTTTTCGATTTTGTGAAAAATCAAACACCCCCCATGTATAAAATCGCGTTTTAGAATGCTATGCACGACGATGCACACCCAACGGATTGCAGTTCCTGGCACCTAAGAACCTGTACTAATGGAAAATCAAAGTTAAACAATGTTTGTTTTTGTTTGAAAAAACACCTAGAAATATAGAGCTCTTCTGGAGATTTGCCGCTCCTCTATTTGGTGTCATATATAAATGGAGCGTCCAAAATAACGTGATCGTGCATCTCTCTATTTTCCAAGATTTGCATATCACATGATCAAACTGCCAGAGTGCCAAACATGGCAGATGATTTCCGTGTAGTGCTACAAATTGTTGACTCGGCCTACATTATCATATCAATATTCTCTCTTGCTAGTGCGAAATTTTGATTCGGGAGTTGATATAAACAGATTAACCACTTTCAATGTTTATTTATTTCGACAGTGTATGTATAGGACTACATTTACATATTGTTGATTTGATGTTGTCGTTGTCGTTGATTGTTGTTTATTATTTTCACCTGTCCACCACAGACAGGGCAGTGGCAGTGCAGGTGGCACTTAGTTGGGGTGCGTCCATACCCCGAAATATGCCGAAATATACCTATAAACCCCGGAATAGACCGAAAGAGACCCCAAATCCTTTACTAATTCACTAAATAACGGTTGTTTCTTGAGCATTGGCTCGTTATAAACATTTGTGCCACTTTTCAAATCAATTTATATTTTAATGAGTTTAACCCGACTTTTAGAAGCAAAATACATGGGTCTATCATGACTCTATTATCTATCTATAGGCCTAACAACTGACTGACGTTACAAGCCTATAATATACTGACTAGGGTCTATAACATTCGGGCCTATATAGATCTGTAGATAGCTCTTAGCGTGTCTATAAATTAACAGAAGAAAAAAAACTATTTCTAATGGAAATATCAGAGCACAGAGGAGCAAGTTATAGCCTGCATCATGTATAAATATTTACGCAACGATAGAGAGTATGTTAATAATTAAATACATTTAAATAATAATTGACACATGCCTATTAATTAAATTAATAAATCTTGTAAATGCTGTTTCTCTTCACGTACATCGTAACATTGTGGAAGTAACGCTAGGCATACAGTGGGTGGTGAGTGAGTGACTGCTGGCAGCCAATGACAACCATTGGTATTGCTCCCGGTTAGATACATCCTATTATATATATATAAATGATAGATTTAAATTTACTGTTTTGCCTCTAACTAGATGCACAGGTCAAAAGACATATTGTATTACACGTTTAAATAGAAATAATAACATTTAGCATGCCTGAATCGGTCTATTTCGGGGTTTATAGTATATCTCGGTACATTTTTGGGAATGGACGTACCGCTTAGTTGAGTATTCAACTCACAGGCTGACGCACGTAGTGCAGCGGTATCGTGAGTTGACAGCTTCAACTAGGGGCACTGAGTGACTGGCACTGTCTCTGACTGTGGCAGTGTACAGTACAGTGTAGTCCGTAGACTACCAGTACCATCATGGTCAATGACAATGTCTCTTGTATATGTTGTATGCAGATCTATGATTTAGTTTTATTAAGTAGAACAGCTACCAATGTGGGCATGGCTACTGGTAGATCTAACCGGTTTGCAACATAGTATAAATATTTTTTCTGATTATTGTCATCAATGGCATTTATCTTAATAAAGAGACTCAATCAGTCTGAAATCACCAAAAAATTGGTGATTTTATTTTGGTAAATGGTCCAGTTTTTGCCCAGATCTCCCTTAATATTCTTGCGCCCATTCCTAGAATAGACACAAATCCTTCTCACCCCCTTTGTCCATCCGAAAATCTCACATAACAGTTATACCTCATATCACAGATAACGGAAACAGTGTGTGCAATTTATCCACAGAATTACAATAGTCCTGTATTTTTCTTAATTCACCAGACGCGGAAACAACCCTTTGAAGTAGCAATTTGGGTAGGGACTCTCTAGTCAGTAGCCACCCCTCTTAGATGTTGGCTCATTTAGGGTGGTGAGACCCTAAATCTAGCCTAACTGTTAAATGCTCAGCACAAAAATTAAAGACTGAATTTTTTTTTAATTTTTGCAGTTCCAGTCTATGGACATGTTTACATAATATGGTCATATTAAGAAGTCGTAATAAAATCACTCATTTTTTGATGATTTTAGCCTGATTCATCCTTTTTGCACGGATACTATAATAAAAAAATGCTTTAAAATTTTATAAATTTGCATTAGGAGTTAATAAAAAAGCTACAAATCTAGCAGTGAGAGGAGAACTGGGTAAATAACCAATCAATTGGATATTTGGCATAGAGCTTTAAATAATTTCTTTAGAATATATATGTAAAATGAATAGTGTGATTAATGAAAATAATCTTGAATTGGATTCATAGCCTACTTACTTGATCATTTATTATTGAAAGAAGAACCGCCATGTAAAACTAGCTTTTTGTCTTCTATTAGAAACAATTTAGTCAACCTAGATTATGATGAAGTTTGGAATAACCAACATTCATATTCTGGTAAAAAAGTTTCTGATATATATGATAAGAATAAAGCTTAAAAATAATTTTAAAAGCACTTGAAAACATACATTGGCTCAAACAAATGAGAATAACAAATTAAAATAAGGTGTTATAAAGAATTCAAAAAAGATTATGTGTTGGAAAATTACCTGCTATTTTTTAGGATAATTTTATGTGTAGAAAATCTTTAACCAAAATTAGGTTAAGTGCGCACTATTTACATGTTGAGACTAGAAGATATAAAAGACCTAAGAAAATGCCCATTGAAAAGAGGTTACATGTATGTAGCTTTTGTCTATCTTTAAATATTGATGAAATAGAAGATGAAGATTATGTTTTTATGAATTGTCCCAGATATATAACATGTATAAGGCAGAGGAGGAATTTAGTAAACAGAATTTCAAGCATTTATATTAACTTGGATCTTTTTTCCCTGACTGAATTATTCAACTTGATATTACAATGCAAGGAATGTGATTACATAAAACTTGTAAGGGTTTTTTTTAAATCTTTTGTAGAAATTAGGGGTAGTTTCTAATTTATGTATTGTATAGTTTTTGATTGGCCTATTTATTTGGTCCTCACACCTTGAATATTACATGAAACAAACTTGTCTTAGATTATTATTATTTTTTGTGTTATGTATTAGTAAACATGTTAATTGATAATGTTTGTATGTTGATAGAACAGCTCTTAATAAAAGTTCATAGCCGAGTAATTATAGTCTAATTTATAATATTTTTCAATTTTTAAAATTTATATCGGAAAATATTCTCTTTTAAATATGGTCAAATTTTAGATACTCACACTTAACCCTGGCCTATGACTTTACGTCCAGAAAAAAAATATTGAAAAAATCAACAGCAGGGGTTCATTGTTTTGGAATTTTTCATTTTTGGTCGGAGGAAAAGTGTCACAGTAGTTATTTGGGGAAATTAGATTATAATGTAGGTTTATCGTTGGTCAGCATCGCTGGCAGTTTCGTTGTTTTTTTTACTCTGGCTTAGTGACCACTTTGTATTATATAATTGACCTTTTATCATGTTTATCTGTTTATGAATTCACTCATCTGATTTCGAAACATTAGATCAGTTATTTATTGTGTGAGAGCATTTTCAAAACACCCACGAATTTAACCATTTATGATGATGTGAGTACCGACCGGTTTCTTATGTTTCAGATTGTAGGCCTAAGTGCGTTTTAACACGAAACATAAATTGATAATGAAGAGCAAGATCCTTCTAACTATGCACAATGGTACACGGCACAGGCTTTCAGCATTCACCTAGTCAAATTTGGTTCTTCGACCGAGTGTCCCTACTTCAGTAGGGACACTTTGTCAAGGAACTTGGGCTAAATTCACCTACCAACAAAAGCAAAAAAATACGGCCCAAGTGTAGTTATCGACACCCATCCAACGAAAAAACGGTGTTTCACGTTACCTGGTGGTAAATTGTCAATCAGCACCGCCATTCAGTTTTGGTGTCGAGTACTATACTTGGGCCAAAAATACTACAAAATCAACAAATAATCAACGAAAAGCTCACTTTTTTGGGACGACCTCCACCGTTGGACAGACTATGTTCCATATCGTGTTGGGCAGACTATGTTAGACACCACATCTGGCCAGGTCTAACTAACACTTTCGCCTCACCAGTGATCTCTATGTCTAAACTTTTGAATTAGGCCACTATGGAATATTTTTAATGATTTTCAAGATAGATGCCACCCATGGACGGTATCCCTAAATACGTTACCTAAACCTTAGGCTAAAGATAAAAGTCTAAACATGCAGGCATTCACCAGATTAGGCCTACACTTGAGACAATTGCCTGAATACACCAAAATACAGGGTCGAGATATTTGGGTGTACCACCTGTAGTTGATGTATATACACACATATATGTGTGTATTCCTGTGAATGCTGTAGGCCTATTCCCAGGCCTCCGGGTAATAAAAATGCAGGCGAGTGAAAAATAGCTCCCAGTGAGGAGAGTGCTTTGCGGAATGTTCTACATTATACAAAATAAAAACTTTTTTTGAGGTCTGATCCGTTGTGGGCGAGCGAGAGCAATCACTCGTAGAAAAGAAGGACTGTATTCCAGTGTTTGAATACCAGCTGTATCATTGCTGAGCGACACATTGTCTCTCGTTCACCATACTCGCAGTCACTGTAGTGTAAGTGACTCAGTCCATCACTTACACTACAAAAATCAAAATAGCTGATTATATAGTGATTATTACTGAGAATGAAGACAACATGCAATTATTGCTAGACTACAAAAGATGGCGCATGAAAGTTAACACGAAAAAAAAACGAAGGTTATGCATGTACGTGGGGAACCATGCAAAAATACAAAAGCCATTTTTAATTTAGATGGCACCAAATTGGTATTAGTGTCAAAGTATATATATTTGGGTTTCTTTTTTAATGAGCATATGGATATGGGAGAGGGAATTAATATTTTATCTGAAGCAGCTGGAATGGAGTTTAGGTGGTATAATTGCAAAATTTGCCTCGTTTCGTGATACAGGATTTCAAATTTATACAAAACTTTATGAGAGTTGTGTCATGCCTATAATGGAATATTTTTCAGGTGTATGGGGCAAGCAGAAATAGGTTGGGAGGTAATACCTAAATACTGTCATTTTCTAAATATTTTTAAAAACTGGAAGAGGTATAACAAAATAGATGTAAACAGAATAGCCTGTCATAAAGTTTTAATTTTTGGATAGTAAACAAAAAGTTAAAAGTTGGACTAACGAACTCAGAAACATTCTTGAATGTCGCAAACCGAAATTAAATGTTCTGTATAATATCACATTAAAGAACTCTTGTGCAAGTTGCAAACTTCTAAATGGAAAAAATATGTACTGAGTAAACCTAAACCGAGACATTTAAAATCATAAAACCACATTTGATGCGGAGAATTACTTCTGTAAATAGTTTCCAAAACGAAAACGTTATCTGTTTGCCCAACTTAGGGTAGGCATCTTGCCCTTAAAGAGGTAGAGACAGGTGGATACAGAAATATACCAACGGAAAATAGATTTTGCCCATTTTATCCCCCGCCCGTGGGGGAAAGGGGATTTTAGTCGCGCCAGCATTCTGTCCGGCGTCATTTTTTCTTGTAGGTGCAAAAACTGCTGGTCAATTTTTTTTGAAATTTTAACATGACATTCTTAGCAACATGTGGATGTGCATTCGATTTTTCAAAGATGCTACCAAAATTCAAAATGGCCGCCAGAAGTCAACTCCAAAATTTTTTGTGGGCGTAAAAACTTTAAAAATTTACCATCAGAAATTATTCAAATTTCACAATCTCATTCCCCACAATATGGAGATGTGCAGGTAATTTTTTTGAGGTTTTGCTGAAATTCAAAATGGCCACCACGGATCAATTTCAATTTTTTTTGGAGTCACAAAAACTCAATTACTAAATTCTTCAAATTTTACAATCACATTCCCCACGATATGGAGATGTGCATGTGATTTTTCCAAGGTTTTACCTAAATTAAAAATGGCCGCCATGCATGAACTTCATAATTTTTTGGTAGGCTCAAAAACTTTAAAATTGAAGTCAGAATTAATGTGCAGGTGAAATTACTGAAATTTAATATGGCCACCACTAGTCGACTTTTTAAATATTTGTGACCGCAAAAAACCTAATTTATGGCGGGAGATGATATATGACTTCAGTCCTCTTGTTGTGTAAATATATCTGAAGATGAAAAACATTTTATTTGTGTAATGCCCAACCTATGCTGTATAGAGAAATAATGTACGACAAGATTACCCTCAATTCCCCAAATTTTACTTTACTTGATAACGAGAACAAATTGATGTATGTAATGTCTTGTAATGATAATTGTGTCCTGGATTTTGTAGATATAGCCTGGAGTGAGAGAATTGCATGTTTTTATACAACTGATTATTTGATCCTATATTTTATATGTCTACTAATGTTTGTAACCTCAGTAAAACAGTCTGGTAAAAAAATTATACAGTCCGGTGTAAAATAATGGCATTGCTACATGTAAATTAGTATTTAACCAGGGGTAGAATAAAACGTTGAGGGCTTTCCAATCCACAGGACTGGCAAGTCAAGGAAACTGCCATTCCTGAGTAAAAACTGTCATTCCTAGAAATGGCCTTTGTCCTAGGATGGCCTTTAATTTGCCAGTTCATCGGAATGCTTAATAACAAATGTTGCCATTCCTGCACATTTTTTGGCAGTACAGGACTGGATGAATGGCCTTATTTCGAGCCCTGTTTAACTACATGTATGTATGTTTTAATTTTGTATAGACAAATTATATTTAAAAACTCACGTGACATTATTGATTAAATTGTATTCAAACTGATGTATAAGCCCAAGATGAACTGGGTATTCTGAAAATATTATTTAAAAACACTGTATAAATGTAATATGCACATATCAGTATAATAAACAATACTACTAGTGGTGGGGTGGAGGTCCGGACCCCTGGTGGAAACCCTGCTGTATAAAATAATGCAACACATCAAGTTCTACGAGACTCACAAATTATTTTATTTTAACAGTCCTATCTATAACATGTGTTGACTTTGCACTTGTCTTATATGACTGAATGGTTATGCATTGTCTGATTTAACTTTTTAAATCAGAGAGCAACTGAAACATTCTGTGCAAATGGCTCTCTGAAAGGTGAACCATATAACTGGCTCAATCATATATTAGGTTCAGACAGATACTCTTGACATCGAGCAATCAGGTGATTCTGGGGGGAATTGTTTACTGGACATGACTGACAAACAGCCATGAACAATTACTGGTCCGTGGCGATCTTTACTGGTGATCGTGATCGGACTACCGGACCAGTGGGAAGTTTTTTACCTGCGTCTTGTGAAATAAATGCATTTATGACCTTTTTGTTTGACCGGCTGTATGGGTGGATGATGCCATAAGCAGATCAGCACTCTTTGTTTGCAACAATAATCCACCTCAATGCATCACTTCTGTGTGGGAACTAACCATACAATATTTTATGTAAATGTCACAAAGTAACCCACTGTCTTTGTTATGATATATGTCATTAAAAGTTGAATAATCTTTATATAATTCTTTTCAGTGCTCTAGGAGTAATAAAGGAATGACAAGATGAAGTTTTGGAAGAAGGATAAGCCTGTTGGTATGTTTGAACAAGCATGTATGGGGTAGTTTAAAAAATAGAAGGCGATTTGTGATGTCATCTCAAACATTTAACGATCAATGAGACTTAGACAATCATAGTTGTGGGTGACACTGAAATATCTAAAAAATATATTTATTATAAAGTATTTTACCGTTGATCAGGACTACAGTCGTTTTAAAACAATTTTACTAGGAGATTAAACACTGTCATGCAGTTAAACATAGAGATTTGCAAATGTTCAGTTTCAAATTTAAAAAATATTCAAAGTAGTTTTTACCCATTTGAAGACAAGTTGTTTCAACTTCAAATGCTTGAAAATTAAAATCAGATAAGCTCTGATGTCCTGCAAAATTTTAGTACTGGTAAACCTGGTTCAGAGATAGAAAGCATCCGAGAAGATTGGTGCATGAGATTATAGCACAGACACCTGAAATATGTCTGTGAGGAAAGGGTAAATTTAGGGTTAGCATTCATAATATGTGGCACAGGCAGCATGTTAATTTTGTGTTTATTCTGATATTTTCATGAATATTTATATATACCCTGTAATGTACTGTATATTTTTTACCAAATAATGCTACATGTACAGCATTGGTGTTCTAGTTTTATATTTTATATCCACAACCGGGGATTAGTTTGTTTCTGTGTCTAACATGTCTAACACTAAAATATTTTGTTTTGCGTTAATTCGTGTAAATACCAGCTCTCGTGTCCTGCAAAGATTTTGGTAAATCTGGTTCAGAGAGAAAAAAAATCAGAGAAGCTTTAGTACAGTAGAATCCCGTTATAACGCGGTAGTTGGGGTCCAAAAAACGGGGCCGGGTTATAAGTGGATCGCGATCCACTTATAACGCGATCTCGTTTTTTGGACCCCGTTATAGCAGGACGACCGTTCTACCGCAGATGGTCAATACATTGGGTCTATATGGACACGCTATACGCGGCAGTGGTAGATGCTATGTGCTAGATATAACTATGTATTTATTACAAATGAGCGGAATAAATAATGAATTGAATTGAATCATGTGTAGTTAACAGATTGAAGTGCGACTTTAGGCGTGAATGAAAGGTGTAAGGGATCTACACCGACCCTGTGAATGCTATGGGATCACACAAGGCGTGATTGGGTTGGACGTTTTTATAACAAATACACTCTTCTGTTTCATGCGAAAAATGAGGTGTATTCTTTAAACTAAGCCACCACTGGCCCAAATTGAAAATGTTATGCCAGCGTTGACACAACAATTAAAAAATTGTATGAATGTGGACTATATCACTGATTATTCCCGTGTGCATGGACAAAACCTCGCACTATCTCACGAGCATCACGGTGTTATGCGAGATAGAGACGGGCTGAGCTCTCCTACCACCAATCAACTGATCAACGCCTTGGAACAGTTTGATTGACAGGTATTACGAGAGGGTGGGCTTTGTATATTGCTGGTGCATGCTATTATTTAGATTCAGCTTTTCATCTATCTTAAGTCTATATTGCATACTAGTGACCCTTCATCACAGTTCTTTGTTTCGTAAATTGTATGTATACATGGTAGGCTATGCATAACATCATGCTTCACATATACATGTACACGGCATGTAAAGTATTATACATGTACTATATAACATGCAGAAGTTGAAATTTCTAGTTTATTTTGAGGCCTCAGCTAAAATTTGGTGAATGCCTATTGTCCACTTTTAACATTATGACACGTACTTGTTTCGCATTACTGGAATGCACATTAAACTTCACAATCATGACTAAAGCTCCATTGTGTTCACATTTGACATTTCTGTGATCTCTACGACCTTAATTTTTTCCCTGTAGGCAATTTTTCTGGTTCTAAAGCGCTATTCGCTCCAAAATTTATACTATTTCTAGTCTTTAGAATTCATCAATCTTTTTACTGGACATTAGTTCCAGTAACTACCAGCTTTTACTGGACCTCATGTACATGATTATCAGACCACTAAAACAAGAGATAAGAAACTTTCAGATATTACCGGAGATCAAAGCAGGCTAATTTTGTCGTTTGAATCAGATCATCACCTTTATCAATGACTGCATCTATATTTCACCGATAGCTCGGATGAGTTCGAAGATTGGCAGGTCCCAGCTGCCAAACTGGCCGAGTATTGGCAATTATTTTTTTAATATGCGTAATTAATATCTGGAGAACCGTATTAGATAACTAGACCATCACTATTTATGAAACAAAATGTGTGATGTCAGGGACGGAAAGGGCATGAAAAATTTCAACTCAATGAAATTTACAATATTTGGCTGATTTGCGGCCATTATTGCCTTCATATGCGTAATATCTGGAAAACCATGCCAGATAGCTACATGGAAATAAGTGGTAATGGCATATACTTTTTAATATCATCCGTTGATTAGATGGTTTATGATGAAAAAAAGCACCAGAAGTTACTCAGCCGGCAACCACACATGCTCCAAATCTAAAATATTTATTTGCCATCAACCTGATAGATTTTTTGGAAGCAAAATTGTGAGCATATGTCTTGGTTGCTGCATACATACATACATACATACATACATATATACATACATACATACATACATACATACATATACATGTTGTTCATGTATACATGTAAAATATGGTTAAATCAAAATCGTGAACATCTCAAGTGCTTCACTATGAACAATTTGAGAAAGCGTGAGCCATTATGTTGCAAACTAAAGTTGTATGTATACATGCTCAGCCTCTTTAACACTGTTCAACCCTTTCAGCGCGGGGACCGTCTTAAAGCTAGCTTCCCATGTACGCGTATTGCGTAATCCGTATACCGTATTGCGTAATGCGTATTGTCCTTTTCCATTTGTTTGTTCATTTTCAGTCCGTACTCCGTAATGCGTATTCCTTTTTTATATTTTTATTTTTCATTAATTTTTCATTAATTTTATTTTATTAGCTTCCTAAACAATCGACACGACGCCCAAATCTGGGTCCCCGGAAGCTAGCAACCCTCTGATGACGTCACGAAATGGAATTTTTTATCTTCCGTATACCGTATACCGTATACAAATCGCTCCTAGGAGCCATTTGTATACGGATGGTTTACGCAGTACGATATACGCAATACGCACACATAGAAAGACTTTCACTAGTTTACTATAAACTTGATTGAAACGCAATACGGAATACGGATAACGCAATACGCGTCCATGGAAAACTAGCTATACGTCAGCCTGATGTACATGTATAAAGACAGTCCCTTCGCTGAAGTATTACTACATACGTCAGATTCTGACATATAAAGACTGCCCCCGCGCTAAAAAAATTCTTCATACGTCAGATTCTGACGTATAAAGACGGTCCCCGTGCTGTTAAAATCTTCTCAGCTCATCGGATATATTTAATGTTAAAATTGCATTTCTCTAGTGTGTAGGAAGATTAATTTCCAGCTTTCTTCCAGCCAATCCTTGCGAACTATTGGTCGCTAGTAATATACTGCATTGAATGACGGCGCAAGGTACATGTATATGGTACATTTAGACTTCCTTAACCTTTACAACGCTGAAATATGTTTGTATAAAATATAGAGACCAAAGGGTCTTTTTAATTTTAAATGATATTGCCGCTGGTGGCTATTTTGGCATTTGAAATAAACAAATACTAAGTACTATGTATATATCTACATGTACATGTACTCTGCCGTGCAAAGCCGAAAGGCAGCAGATTATCTGCTTACACTGTACTTGCAGTATCATCTTACAGTATCTTCTTTGCAGAGCAGTACTGTACAGTATATATGCCATAGAACCCCGAGCCTGGAGGGATGGCGTAAAACGTGTTCACTTGGCCAGAAACATTACATCATACCAGCATACAGGGTGCCAAGCAATGATAGCCCCCCACTCCCCACAAAACGAGCTTAAGTGATCAATTATATAGTGATTGTTTTCGCTCATCAAAACGTGCACATTTCTGAAAAGGGCTGGCTTGCCGCTTCCAGATATCAGGATATCATGATATGATAACATCTTTTCTATAGCGTGGTATTATGCAGATCAGGACGCTTCACTGTCATAACATTTAAGAATGAAAGTTGATTGTTTAAGACATAAATAGGTGTAAAAGCTGTTAAAAATTTGTTTGTGTATGATGCAATTGATGTTGATATGTGGACTTTGGTCGGCAGCTTATTCTACAGATCTGGAGCAGCAACCGGAAAGGCACAAGTCCCAATCGCTTTTTCTGGTGTATTGTAGCCCCCTGTATTGTAGGTCTGTATTGTAGTTCATTAGGTTTTTCTTTTGCTCCTCGTGCTCGTTTATCTTGATATTGATTAGGGTTTAGGGTTAGACAGCTGAGACAGGTACTAGTAAAATGGTGCTTGTCATGGATGCACACACTTGTATGCCAGCACCAATATTTTGTATTTAATACCAGAGCTCACAGGAATATAGTCACGCTGACGAGCTCGTGTTATCAGACGGGCGGATTTATTTTGTATTCGCTTTGACAGACGCTCGAGGTAAAAAGATGAAAGGCCTGCCTGCAATGAATTGTAATAATCCAGGCGTGATGTAAAGAGGGTCTGGATTGCTTTTTGGTAGCATCTGTGGTGAGGTAGCGACGTATACAACACAGCCTCCGTAGCTGGTAGTTACAGGCTTGACATACCGCTCCGTCACCTGTTGGTCCAGCTGCACTCCCAATTCACGCACACAAGCCACTGGCACGATAGTACTGTGACCGGAGGCCATGGTTAAGAGACCATATTTCTGCAAATGATATTTGGACATGAAAATGACCATATCAGTCTTGTCATCGTTTAGTTTGAGCATCCACCGTGCCATCCACATACGTGCATGTAGTTTCTTCAAAGCAAGCTGTTCAAGTATTTGAATAGCTTCTTCATGAGCACCAGGTACCGTACAGATGGATCATACTCAACAAACATGTGTGTGTCGCCTGCATATTTCTGGTTTATTCTGTTTTTCTTGACAATTCGCCGCATGGGTGTGGTATACAGGGTGAACAGCATTGGACCGAGTGCAGAGCCCTGTGGGACACCACTTTCCAAGGGTGTGTGATCGGATGTCGCCTGACCAATTTTTACTGGCTGCACTAGTACGTTGTTTGAGATACCGATATGTCCTCAGCCATGATAGAGCATTACCAGCTACTCGAAACTCTAAACTCAGCAGCGTTATTAGTTGATCTTGGTTGATTGTGTCAAAGGCAACCGAGAAGTCAAGCATGACAAAAACGACTGCCTGAGTCTCATCCATGGCACTTACCAAATCATTGTGCACTCTGAGCAAGGCGGTCTCTGCATGCTCTATGTTGTGAGCTGCTCTATATGCTGACCAATATTCTCCCAGAAATGCATTTATGGTCAGATGTTCTAATAGTTCCTATACAGCGATCTTTTTAAGAACTTTGTCGGTGAACGGGGTATTAATCACACTAGTCTGTAATTTTGCATGATGTTATTGTTAACATCTAATTTAAATTGTCTTTTTTCAGGAGTGACGTAGCAAAAGCCGTCTTCCAGTCTTTCAGGGGAAATATCCTTCATTAAAGCTACATGTACTGTTCACAATATCAACCAAGTGTGGTAAATGAGCATTTACTGCCTCCTTCAGAAGAGATGTTGGTATTGCATCCAGATCACATGTTTTATATGGACATCGGTTGATGACCTAACTCCTTTAACAACTCATCCTCTGTGATTTTTGTAAAATCAGAAAACTAGTGATTGATGGTAAAATGTATACTTTCCTATTCGACATTATCATTCATGCTTTCATATATCAGCTGGATTTGCTCCCGTATGAGGGTAATTTTATTTGTAAAAAATGGGCAAAGTCATCGCACAATTCTTTCGCGCAGTCATTCTTTTGTGTTTGCTTCTGTGTTTTCTGTGTTGGCAGGTTGGTGTGCTCTTTTGTGACGGATAGTGTTTTAAGGTAGTAGTTCGTTAGTTTTTGGGTTTCACATAAAGAAGTTGATAATGAGCACTCAGGTATGCATGTTGACCACAGGTTGCTATTGTGGAGATGTGAGTTTAAAGGTTATCAAATGTAGTTCCCTGACCTTAAAACATTTGCTGCCGCGTGGACATTCGGTTATCTCGTAATAAATTAAAAATTTACATGATCGGCAGATGGTTGCCTGGTAAATTTAGTTGTATGTATGTATACAAGTCAAGCGTTGTGGTGGTTTCTTCTGTGCTACCGTGCAAAGCCAAAAAGAAATAACTGCTTACTTTTCAAGTATAAGCCGTTACCGCTTTTTGCATTTCCATGGAGCATAGACCAACATGATCCATTGTTAAGCGCTTGGTCAATCTGGGCAAACTTTGACATATTGGGCCAGAATTGAGCTGCCGTTTTTCCAGCGTGTGTTTCTGGCTGGACAGTGGCTTGTATATTGATTACGGTCGCCATGGTGTAGCTGACGCCATGGCGGATGTCTGTCAGCAGCCTGCCATTACCTACCATCCGCGGCTCAAACACAACAACCTAAATCTACAGCCATCCTCCTGTAAGATCTCATGGCATCTGTTAGCTAGCATCTACACACCAGTGTCACTGCTAATAAGACACGTGAGATATGTACTGGTTCATGCTGCGCTGCGAAATACAGCATTCCATGTACAGATTCCACGGCCGCCAATAGAATAATGACACACTTCGCAATCACATCCAAACCGATCAACGCTATTGTAAGAAAAGACGACAGTATTATTTGACAAAACTTATGGAATATGCTAGTAGTGTTTTTTGATCTGTAATGGCAGATGACACTGGTATCAACGCTGCCCAAGCGCAAGATGAACCCGAGTTTCAAAATGGAAAAAATGATGCAGGGGACGTCACACCGAAAAAGTCTACGTTAAACAATTCCTCAACAATTGAACCGAATGATTCAGATCCAGTTGCTACAAAAAAATCTATTAAGGATGATGGAAATAGGAATACAGGATCTGCTAAGTGGATAAATTTCGGAAAACCAAAAATCATCGGTATGTATGTGAAAACTATGGTAATAGTAATCATGGTAATAGTTCCTAAACATAAAAAAATCAACTTGTGGAATATCAGAAACATTTTGTTGTAGAAACGGACACAACTCATATAATACATCATTTCATTTTCTTTAATAATCGATGTTTTTATTAAAAGTAAATAAATAAAAATTCAGGTTAATATATTTTAGTTTTAAGTACATACCGTATATTATATTCATATTTATGACTCTTTGAACAACAGTCTGGATCGAAATATCGCATGACGGATGCAAAGCTTTTTTGCTGAATCCATGGAGATCTACATGTTTTGTGTGGACACTTTAGAGCGCATTGTTCTCTGGTAAAAGTAGAAGTTACGTGGTATTGACGTTTAAGATCTCACACAGGCATAGTTGAGATGCCGTGGCGCCGATCTAGTCGAGTCTATGCCTCTGTGGTGGCCCACGAGTCAGTTTCTAGACCATATGTTTATTCGGAAACCCCACCTTCCAAAGCGCAGAAAAAACCTTCAGACTATGCCAGTGATCACTCTACAGAATCAGAGAATTATGGCCCCAGCCGCGCGTCTAGAGCCTTACAGAGGTCACTTGCCAGCGCCAGTGCGGAGGGAGTCATTGTGCGCCGTAATGGTACGATAAAAGAACTGGGTAGAAAGCAAGACGCCAATTTGCAATCGTCCCCGATGTCAGCTGACTCCCCATCGAGGCAGTCTGCTGCTGGCAGGACCAAGCACAGAAGGCCTGAAATGCAAACGAATGCGCAATACCCCACTAATCTACGGGAAATGAGACATTCAGCCAAGCCTGCCTCGGAAACGTCCCAAAAATTTACCGAACCAGCTACATTTAGTAATAGTGTTGCTAAGAAAACACAAAACCCCGCAGAAGAGAGCCATGGAGGGGACGGCGTAGAGGATGCATTGTGCTGCTCCAAGAAGAAGAAAAGTAAAGCTGATCAGCTACGTGAGTTGAATCCGTTTGGCGGATTATGTGAAATGTGAAGCTTTCATTTGGCTGGATGTTCTTCACTCACAAGTAGTTCACTAGCAGATGCCATCAAATCACATTAGCACTAGCATTAGAGCTACACGTCACTGCTCACAGACTCTGCCACATAGCAACTGCTACTTGGTGTTGTTGCATGCGTAATTTATATTTAAGCATGCATGTGTTTGAGATGCACTTCAAAAGTCAATGCAAAAGTTTTATAACCTGACTATCTATATGCCACAGATGGCATATTGTCTATAGAATCACACGACGGGATAGTAATTTTATCACTATTGCGGCAAATACATTTCTCTAAATTCACTCACTCACTCACAATCGTGCCGTGTCACACTTCATCAATTGTTTTGTGTATAGATCTACAGGTACACAGAAGTGTGGCCTAAAGCCCGATGCATTAATTCATTCCACATCACCTGCTCTGTCTGATTGGCAAATCATCTCATTGTTGTGAATACTCGGTCTCTTGTATTGGTATTGTCCGCTTGTTAGGTTCGTGCACATTGTTGTGGGTCGACGGCTTTATGTCCCTCACCACCTGTTGTCCATAGTGCTCTGCGAAGGCTCTGCAAATCCAGAAGACAATAACTGGTTACTTGTCAAGTAACCAGTTATTGCCTTTTGGCTTTGCACGGCAGAATACTTCGCTAATTGAACACGCTGCCTTCTGTGAGCCATCCTTCCCGTGATTAAGTTTGTGGCCCCCTGTGTAGTGGTGAACATTGCTATCTGTCACGCTGTGGCTAACATTTTCGTCTCCCGCTCTGATATTCGGACTCAAATCAGACACAAAATCAATTTCTACCCCGTTTACTCGTAAAGATTCAGCATTGTGGCGAGCCCGAAGTAGGCCTACACTCCGTCAGCAGTGTCGTCTGGTTTGTGTAGAATGAGGGAGCTGGTGGCGAGTGCAGGGGAGCTGCCTTGACCGAGAGGTAGCGTGCTCGGACACAGAACATCAGGGCTTGAATTTTGAATCCTCTGTTTGGAGGTCGACGCATGTCATCTCACTCATCAGCCATCTCACAATCCTCAGGCTATAGTTTAGCATGTACGTGCACAAAAGTGGCATACAATGTGTTAACTTGAGTTCTGGAAAGTATCACAATTCACCACGCTGTGTGCTAATGTAAATTGTGACGTTTCCAAAAATAATTCGAAATGAATGTAACAAAATGATTTGAAATGTAATAGATGTCGGTGAATTATAACCTGATAACCATGTTAACTAAGCACTTTTTTAAAGTCATAATTTATATGCAACATACATGTATGTCATGACATATTTGTCCTAATGATGGTACACATGTACATGTATGTGATTCATGTACATGTAGTTTTGTTCTATGAAGTGCCCGGTTATTCCGAATTTTATGTGCAGGCACTGGCAGAACTGTTAATCAATATTGCCATGCGAAACCCAAAAAACAGTATCTGCTTACTTGTGAAGTGAGCGTTTGCACGGCAGGAAAAAGATGCAGATCTAGAACGTGATTCACATGTTAAGGTCAATTCGCACAAATGTTGGCGAGAGCAGTAGGGCAAAGAAATCATCGTCTACTTCTGGAAATATGCCATATTCTCGCATCAGTTAAGTGGGGTTATGATGCATGCAGAAGCGTTAGATGTTGTCTTTTTGCAATTCAGAGGCAGCGTGGGGGACACAGCTCAGTGCCATGATCCAAGCCACGCCCACGACAAATGGCGACATTCGCCAAACCTTGAAGTATAGCTGCTATTTTGGGAAAAAATCTATTTTTTACGGGAATGAAGCAGAACTACGCGGATATATTGCTGGTGATATATTGCTCGCCCTGTGTTGCATATGAATGTCAATTTGGAAATTGCCTTCAGTATGTTATTAGTTTCAAAATGCCAATGTCTTACTCGGTTCGGCTGTGTTTAGTAACATGGAGGTACCGGGATCGAATCCCAGTCGGGATTATAGGTAAATTATTGGAACCTCACCAGACTGAGATTGCACATGCTGCAGCATATTGGCACTGGATCATGTAGTAACACCACCCAGTCAGTGAATATCAACGAACATCGAAAATAGATCTCCTATCCATCTGCGATGCCGTACGAGTGCTAGCAGGTGGTATTTTATCGTGTATGCATCACTGATGAGTGCACAAACATTACCGCATGCATCGGCGATATTTACGTATAGTACGCGACATTCAGTTTAACCCTTTTAGCGCGTGAACCGTCTTTATAGCCTACGTCAGATTCTGACGTCTGTATACGTCAGATTCCGAAGTATATAAGGACGGTCCCCGCACTGAAATAATTGAAATAGGTATAATGGTCGTGGACCCATAGGTATTCAAATGAACCGGAAAGAGCTAACTAAGATTATGATGATTTCAAATTGAAAAAAAACCCAAATAGCCTTCATGGTTTAACCCTTTAACCGCCACATTGAAAAATCGAAATTTTTCACCCACTTGATGTTGTGTCTGACTCTCGCTGACACGATCCACAACTTCAAGTGAGTGAAAATTATTCAGATTTGACAAAATGGAAGTGAACTGTTTTCAAATATTGCTGATTGATGTCATATTTTATCTTTAACATGTTGAAAAGGTGGTACATAATGTGCTAATGAAAAATGAAAACCCGAATATATGCGACACCGGCGGTTAAAGGGTTAAACAGCGTTGTAAGGGTTAAGACGAGGAAGCATCTGGATGTCGTGATACTTCAATTTTTATTGATAAAGCATAATGTTTACTGGTGATGTGCGTCGCTGATCGATCACTGAACTACTGTGAACTACTAAAGCATGGAGGCGATGTCTAAATGCTTGCATGGAGAAACATTCAAAACCCCGGCGAAGCCATGGCTCTATCAGTATATAGCCAAGCAAGATATCCATCTTCTACATTTTTCTATAATTTTGATTTGTTGAGCCTTTGTCTTGGCTTATCGCTTTGCAAATTCAGCTAATGCAATTTGCAATCTCAATTGAAGAAATGTTGTTTATTCGTTTGATAAAAACCCAATCTAGCAATACAATCCCAAGTATATATCACAATGAACTGTCTTCTACACTTTCTCTATAGTTTGGGAGGAGCACACAGACAAACGCCGTCCATTATTGAATCCGGATTAACATGATCTAAACAGCATTCGGTCAATGTTTCATATTCGCTAGTTTTGTGCATGAAATGAATTAGATCTATATAGGCTCGCATCGACAGTATGAATAAGATTGAGTTATGCTAGCCGCTGGCCGGGAGCGGTCGCGGTGATGGCTAGCATTTCTAATGCTGCACATGTGTTCAGTCATTGTTGGACAATGGACCTGCGTTTCGTGTTGACTTTGGTCAGTTTTATAAAATCATATAGTACAGCCACAACTACATATACATGTAATCATGGTAATATTTATAATCAGCCAGTCATGATAGCATTTCATGACGTCAAGAATAATTTCCGCCCTCTACTTTTGCATTAATTAGGGAAAATCGTTCCCAATTAGATAAAGGGACCCCTTGGGATGAGACATTTTCAATTTTGCCAATTTTGAAAATTTAATTCATATGAAGCTATATAGCCTACTGATCCTAACTAAAAATACAAAAAAGTCAAAAAACAATTTTAAAGCACCGAAAAAGAGTGAAATAGCTTTATTTCTAGGTTGTATATTGCCATGTGAACAAGACAAGTCAGCAATATACTGCACTTTTCACCACCTATTCCCACGTCTTGGGCGGTAAGATCAAAGCACTCGCCGCTAATTGGCGTCTTCTAGTCAGGACATGATGGGATACACCTGCAGCACTGATTGTCTGCCCAACGCTGGGCCGACGGCATCAGCATGTGGCCCAATGCTGTAGGAACATTCAACCGTCCTTTAGCAAGTATTTAGGTATACAAAAAGTTTGTTTGGGTTTTAAGCGACTTCATATAAATGTTGATAGAAAATATTTAAAAAAAGCTAAAAAATCTATAAAAAAATAAAATCATGATCTGGGGAATACACTACTTCATTTAAAAACTAAAAACGAAAATTGATGTCATCCCAAGGAGCTGCTTTAAACACATTAAATATTAGAATATAATGAACTTTGTGCAGAGTGGGTTCGGCCACTTTGAAGGTCGTTTAATGATTATATAAACCAAGAGACTAAAACGTTTTTTATCATTTTGAATTAATCATAAAAGTCTCAGTTTTGGGTTTACAGCCATATAGGCTACATTTTTTACTCTTTCAGTGCGGGGATCGACTTTAGACGTCGGAATCTGACATCTAGACGTAGACGATCTGAGGTCTAACGTCGGTCTCCGCGCTGAAAGGGTTAAAGTGAATGAAAGCAAAAAGAAATAGCTGTGTGGTGTGTGGTTAAGAAAGTTAACCCTTTCACCGCTAATCAATAATATTTCATTTTCATCTGTTTTATTGCCAGGTTAAATCAGTTTCCGAATGATATGAGTGTTTGAACATAAATATTTGCAAATGTTTGGTCTAAAATAAAAGAAGTGTGAGTATTTTTTCTTTGAAGTTGTGTGTAGCGGAATACAGCGAGACACAGCTTCAAGTGGGTGAAATTTAAATAACAAAACTTGCGGAGAAAGGGTTGGAAAGCGTATGAAAGTTAAAAATTTTAGAGTACTAGTAAGGTCAAGCTTACTAACTATACCGTCCCCTTGGATATGAAAGGGTGTATCTGCCACTGTGTAAAGATTAAGTGGTAGATATACAAAGTGGGCGAATTTTATTACGTCTATCTGCTGACGCGCATGTCTCGTCGATATTACGGATAAATTTATACCGCCATTGAAATTTATTCGATATTCATTTCAAGGTGATAGTCTTATTAGGTTAATGTCGTTTGATTGATCTATTAAGTTAAACGTATTTAGTACATCTGGTACAAGTACTGTACTTTGCCGAGCATTGTGTTAATCAATTTAGCTCCTGAAGGCTACATGTATATACATGTATCGCATGTAGTTTTACATTGATGGTTGTAACAGCTGAAACGAACGTGACCTGTACGCGTTAAACATGTATATTATGTAACACAGGTGAAATTGAGTTAATATTTGTTTTAGCCAATGTTGGCCAGCCTCGCAAATGATGCACCAACAATCAACCAACATTGATACAATGTATCACGTTTGCCGAATCGCTTGCTCGTGATTGTCCCATGTTTATGCTAGGCCTATAGGACTCCCGAGGAGGACGATATACGATGTAATGTTTTAAAATGTGGACGCATTTTTAGTAGGTCGTTATATACATGTAGTTCATCCATGTAAGGCTAGAACTTCGGGATTATATACAAATTATGTAAGGTTTTTTTGCTGTCGTACAAGAAGCTTCTAAACACAAGCTCTTTTTAGCTCCCGCCGTCACCGTAGGTGAGCGAAGGGAGCTATGGATTCTACCTCCGTTTTTTTTTGGCCTCTTCTTTTGCCTATAACTTTGTGAGAAAATAAGCTAGGATAACAATTTTTGGTATGTGGGTTACTTCCAGGTGGCTAATGGACGGGTTAAAATATTTTTAATCTGAATTCAATACGCAAGGTTGCAGAGGAGAAAATGATGATGTGACGGCGTTGGGCCGTTGGGCCGTTGGGCCGTTGGGCCGTCCGTAAACAATTCGTTTCCGGAGCATATCTCTGAAAGTACTTGTCCGATTGTCTTCAAATTTTACACACAACACCCCTAGGGGGTCTAGTTGTGCCTTTTGGGGTATTTGAACTTTGACCTACTTCTGGTTCAGAACTATGACCTATTTAGACGTTTTGACGCGCACTTCGTTTCCGGAGCAGATCTCGAAAAGTACTGGGCCGATGACAGTCATATTGCACATACATGTTCTCTAAGGTCCCTAGTTGTGCCTTTTCAGGTTTTTGGACCTTGACCTTGAAGTTGACCCAGCACTTTGACCTAATTTATAACATCGGTAAATCCGACTGAAAGATTTTGCGGAATATCATGAAAACCGCTCAAGATAGCTACACCATTACTATAAAACAAATTGTGAGGTTTCAGGAGAGGATGCATCTTGAAAAATTTCAAGTCGATAAAATTAAAAATGGCCGCCTATCGGCCATTATTCACCTTGACAGGCCTGATATTGCGGAATATCATGAAAACCGCTCAAGATAGCTACACCATTAATATCAAATAAATTGTAAGGTTTCAGGAGAGGATGCATCCTGAAAAATTTGAAGTTGATAAAATTCAAAATGGCCGCCTATCAGCCATTATTCACCTCGACAGGCCTGATATTGTGGAATATCATGAAAACCGCTCAAGATATCTAAACCATTACTATAAAACAAATTGTAAGGCTTCAGGAGAGGATGTATTTTGAAAAAAATCATTTTGTCAAAGTTCAAAATGGCCGCCAATCGGCCATTATTCACTTTCACATGGCCGTTATTTGGTAAACCGTGCTAGATGGCTAGACCATTACTATAAAACAAAATGTGTGATTTCAGGAGAGGATGCATCTTGAAAAAATTTGACTCGATAAAATTCAAAATGGCCGCTTATCGGCCATTATTCACTTTCACATGGCCGTTATTTGGTAAACCGTGCTAGATGGCTAGACCATTACTATAAAACAAAATGTGTGATTTCAGGAGAGGATGCATCTTGAAAAAATTCGACTCTATAAAATTCAAAATGGCCGCTTATCGGCCATTATTCACTTTCACATGGCCGTTATTTGGTAAACCGTGCTAGATGGCTAGACCATTACTATAAAACAAATTGTGAGATTTCAGGAGAGGATGCATCTTGAAAAATTTCAAGTCGATAAAATTAAAAATGGCCGCCTATCAGCCATTATTCACCTTGACAGGCCTGATATTGCGGAATATCATGAAAACCGCTCAAGATAGCTACACCATTAATATCAAATAAATTGTAAGGTTTCAGGAGAGGATGCATCCTGAAAAATTTGAAGTTGATAAAATTCAAAATGGCCGCCTATCAGCCATTATTCACCTCGACAGGCCTGATATTGTGGAATATCATGAAAACCGCTCAAGATATCTAAACCATTACTATAAAACAAATTGTAAGGCTTCAGGAGAGGATGTATTTTGAAAAAATTCATTTTGTCAAAGTTCAAAATGGCCGCCAATCGGCCATTATTCACTTTCACATGGCCGTTATTTGGTAAACCGTGCTAGATGGCTAGACCATTACTATAAAACAAAATGTGTGATTTCAGGAGAGGATGCATCTTGAAAAAATTTGACTCGATAAAATTCAAAATGGCCGCTTATCGGCCATTATTCACTTTCACATGGCCGTTATTTGGTAAACCGTGCTAGATGGCTAGACCATTACTATAAAACAAAATGTGTAATTTCAGGAGAGGATGCATCTTGAAAAAATTCGACTCTATAAAATTCAAAATGGCCGCTTATCGGCCATTATTCACTTTCACATGGCCGTTATTTGGTAAACCGTGCTAGATGGCTAGACCATTACTATAAAACAAAATGTGTGATTTCAGGAGAGGATGCACCTTGAAAAAATTAGACTCGATAAAATTCAAAATGGCCGCTTATCGGCCATTATTCACTTTCACATGGCCGTTATTTGGTCAACCGTGCTAGATGGCTAGACCATTACTGTAAAACGAAATGTGAGATTTCAGATGAGGATGCATCTTGAAAAAAATTGACTTGATCAAATTTAAAATGGCCGCCTTTTCGGCCATTATTCATTTTCACATGGCTGATATTTGGTAAACCGTGCTAGATGGCTAGACTATTACCTGATTACTATAAAACAAAGTGTGAGTTTTCGGGGGAGGATGCACCCTGAAAATTTTTAATTTAAGAATTCAAAATGGCCGACAATCAGCATTATTTACCTCGATAGGCCTGATATCAGGTAAACCGTGCTAGATAGCTAGACCATTACTATAAAACAAAATGTGACGTTTAGAGAGAGGATGCCTTTAAAAAACTTTCGACTCAATCGAATTCAAAATGGCCGCCTATCGGCCACTATTTACTTTCACATTGCTGATATTTGGTAATCCGTGTTAGATAGCTGGGCCATTACTATAAAACAAAATGTGAGATTACAAGAGAGGTTGCATCTTGAAAAAAATTGACTCGATCAAATTCAAAATGGCCGCCTATCGGCCATTATTTACTTTCACATAGCCGGTTTTTAGTAACCGTACTAGATGGCTAGACCATTACTATAAAACAAAATGTGAGATTTCAGGAGAGGATGCATCTTGAAAATTTTTGACTTGATCAAATTCAAAATGGCCTCCTATCGGCCATTATTCACTTTCACATGGGCGATATTTGGTAAACCGTGCTAGATGGCTAGACCATTACTATAGAATGAAATGTGACATTTCAGCTGAGGATGCATCTTGAAAAATTCCGACTCGATCAAATTCAAAATGGCCCCCTATCGGCCATTATTTACTTTCACATGCCCAATATTTTGCAAACTGTGTTAGATGTTAGTCTATTACTATAAAACAAAATATGAGGTTTCGGGGGAGGGATGCACCCTAAGTTTTTAACTAGTTTATATCGAATTCAAAATGACCGTAAATCAGCTATTAGTTACCTCGATTGGCCTGATATCGGGTAAACCATGCCAGATAGGTAGACCATTACTGGGATACTGATTAGGATCATTAATTTTAATGGAGGTTTGCAATCTCTGACAAAAACTGCCTAGTTCTTATCTTACTCTTAGACTGAGCTTCTTAGACCTAGTTGTCTTGCGTCTTGATTTTTGACCTAGCCTAGTACTACATTAAAAACCCTACACAAAATTGCTTAAATCAAATTCTAATTCGTCGCGGGAGCTCCTGGACTTATGTAGTCTTGTTTATGTTCCGTTTCTGAAACATTAAATCCAATCTTAATCCTAATTGAATGATAATATCTGTGACACTGTGTTGAAATATCACGTAGTTCAATATCTATGTGCCAATCATGTACAAAATGTCTGTACATTAACCTATTATAGAGACATGTGTGCGTGTGAATCATTGATCGATTGAGCAATTTTTGCTCACACTATTGTATGGTGTTGTTCCCCTATCGCGTTATTAACGTATTCATTGTATTTAGGCCTATATATAATTACCACCGTTATAATCTGACCCTAGTGCTCCCGAATTGTCAGATGTTTTTTTTTCATTTATTTTAGCTGGAATTGATAACGCAATTTCCAGCTTCAAAATGACAACATATATTTATTTTTTAAGAAAAATAACAATTTCTGAAATGGAATGAATTAATTAGCAGAGCATCCACCACATGATTTAATAGTTCAAATAAAAACGTATATATACGGCCCCAGCATGACAACGGTTACTTAGCTCTGTGATAATTGTGCGGGTGCTGTGTAATTACCGCCACTTCAACCCTTTCAGCGCGGGGATCGACTTGTCTGACGTCTAACATGTCTAAAGGCGAGCCCCGCACGGAAAGAATTAAATGGTAGACCTATAGATAGAATACGTGTTCAAACGGAGCGGAAAGAGCTGATTATGACGTTTCTATGGAGAATAACCTTTTGGTATCTATAGTATTTTATCAACATCTTTCAGCGCTGTATGAACTCTCTCAGTGCGGGGACCGTCTTTATACGTCAGAATTTGACGTCTGTAGACGTCAGTTTCTGACGTACAAAGACGGTCCCCGCACTGAAATAATTAACATTTTTCTAATGACCTCAGAACCATAACATGGGTATTCAAATGAAGCGGAAAAGGCCAACTAAAATATGTATGATGATTTCAAATTGAAAAAACCCTTTGGTCTCCGTGGTTTATACAGAAATATTTCAGCGCTGTCAGGGTTAGGATTAATATATGGAGCGACACGCGGTAAAATCTGCTGAGATACATTAACTCTGTTATATGTAACTACCTATACCGTCCCTATGATGGGGTTTAATTTTGTACATGACAGTTATTTTTATACCTGCTCAGCTCTCCCAGAGCAGGTATAATGTATAAAAAGCACCTGTATGAAAAAGCTGTATAAAAAACTGTTGATGACCGATGACAAATCGTCCCCTTGGATATGAAAGGGTGTACATGTACATGTATCAGTCTGCCGATACACCCTTTCAGATCCAAGTGGACGAAATATCGTTCTCTACTCGTTAGATTTCTTATTTTTAGTAAAATGATATCTACTGTAAAATTAGAACTAGTATTTATTCATGTGAACAAAACTGTGCACACTATTAGGTAATGGGTTAACCTGTACAGTGTATATTGAGTATATTACATTCTATTGTTTTGTTATTTTAGAAACGGAGCGGCGTATACGAGCTGGAGATCCTGAATACAATGCCACTTTCCGCTATGCTGTAAGTCAAAATAACGATCTGTTTGACACACTATATTGCTCTGCAAAGCATAATAGGCAGTAATCGCTTGCCTGGAAAGGAAGCAGTTATTGCTTTTTGGTTTGCACGTACTAGTATGCCAAATATTCTATTTCAAATATCCTTTCAGAATTCCCTTATATTATATGTAGGCCTATACAATTATGTTATAGATAAAATAAAAATTAATCATGCATCCCCCGAGATGCGCCATGTAGATAAATGTGTTCATCTGATAGTGATAGCCGCCGCCGCTCGCAGGGATTTGCGAGTTCACGCAATATCTCAAGAAACGATAATGCAAATCGCTGTCGATTCTGTATGTAGCCACTTACCTGCCTGGCCGCGAAATATAAAGTTTAAATTGGTCGCATTTCAGCGATTAAAAAATGACGCGGATACATTCGTCTTCTCTAAGCGAAAACTTGTATCTAATTTATTAATAATATGATGAGGTATTTTGCAAAGTTAACATGGTTAAGGGTTGATTCTTTCAGTGTCATGACGCTCATGGGCGCGATAGAGTAGAGCCTCGTAGTACATGTAGTATAAAGCACCAATATAAATATATATAATATTGCAGATTACAAATGTATAGATAATACTTTTTAAACGTACATGCACCGTCTTTTTCTTTCAAATAAAGTCGACAATATTGCGTTAGCAATGCCGACCTCACTTGAATAATTATGCTGATTAGACATAAAGCGAGGAGTAATGCCGCAATTAAATTAGACTTTAATACAACACTAAATTTGATTGCTGCATTAACCCTTTAACCGCCGGTCCCCAATATATTCAGTTTTTCTTATTTTTTTATTACCACATCAAGAACCACCTTTTAACATGTTTAAACATGCTAAAAATAAAATGTGACATCAATCAGCAAGATTTGAAAATAATTGACATCTAATTTGTCAATTCTGAATAATTTTCACCCGCTTAAAGTTGTGGATCGCGTCAGCGAGACACAACTCCAAGTGAGTGAAAATTCCAATTGAATAATTTGCCGGTTAAAAGGTTCAACTGTATTAAATCTAGTGTAATCAGGTAATGCCGTAATACATTTTCGACAATTGTGTGTAAGAATCGACGTGTCTTGCTTTTTCAGAACAACCATATTTCAACATCGAAATACAACCTGCTGACGTTTCTCCCTAAGAATCTGTTCGAGCAGTTCCAGAGGATAGCAAATGCGTATTTCCTGTTCCTTCTAATCCTGCAGGTAAGCCCAAATAATAATACACCGTCTGCACAACTTATCAATCCAGGTGCCACACGCAAGGATATTACTGGGAAAAGCAAACCACAGTAACTGCTTACTTTATCAAGTAAACAGTGACTGCTGTTTGCACGGCAGAATAGTAGTGAAGCGCTTGTGTAATTTGTTTTCTGAGATAGACTTTATCTCAATGAGTGTACATACATGTATTTAATTTTTCTATTGAAAAACAACATAAACTATGTTTAGAGTACCAACCATTGTTATTTTAATCATTGTTATTGATTATTATTACTTATTCCCCCTGCATAGATATATAGTTGTGCTCTTATTACCACCATTTTGGTTTAGTTGTCTACTATTCAAATATTAATTATAGTACTGGTAAAAAGCTAACACATGTACTAGCAAAGATGATTTTAAATGTTAATTGTATAATGTGATAATTCCCATATTTTTCTTCCAAATCTATATCTGAGATGATTTCACTAATATAACGGTTGATATAGCTTTACTCGCAATATTATGTAGGCCTATACCTATTTATATGCCTATATATACATGTGTATATGTTTTGTATAGACTTGCTAATGATATGGCACATATTTTCTATTTTATTTCAGGAAATATTTTATTTTGCATGATTTCATGTTATCTATACTAATATGTTGAACAGCATCTTTTAATTTTAGAAACCAATTATTTTTGAGTATACATGTCATCATTATTCCAATGCTGCTGGGCAGAGAGGGCATGAGCTGAATCACAACTTAACCCTTTAACCGCTAAGCACGACGTTTTTAATAAGTTTTCTCAGTAGGTTAAATCACAGTTATTGCGAATGAAATGTGGGTTTCAACATCAAGATTTGCAAATTTTTGGTCTAAAATAAAAAATAGATGGGTAATTTTCACCAACTTGAAGTTGTGGGTCGCGTTAGCGACACACAACTTCAAGTGGGTGGAAATCTAAATCAGATAACTTAGCGGGTAAACGGTTAAAATGGGAAGGATACGATTAGAAATAAAGAAAGCAAAGAAACTCCATCAAAAACGATACCCAACATTGGATTAACGTACAAGGTGTTTGCTGGAGGTGCGCCATGTATCACTTATTATGAAAGGAATGTACCACTCACATGCTTTACTAGGCTACCTGACAGATTTCGCAGTGGTGTTTAATTTAATTTACGGTACCAAATAAATGAGGTCAATTTGTGGACTTTTACTAGGGAGATTCAAAGATACAGATCATGATTGCGTGTGACTTGATGATTAAATGAAAGGAGTAGTCCAGCGGCAGGCCAAATCTGTACCCAGAAAGCACCGCGTGCATTACAGAGCCAAATGGGAAATAAATATAACCAGAAACAAGCATGGAGTGGTATGCGGCTTTAATCTACATGTTGGATGTTCGCTGTTGCATTTATCAGTGAGTTGATCACGTGCAGCATGCAAAGCGTGATGACTGCAATTTTATTCAAAATCGCGTGTTAGCATGTTCCGTCACATCAGTGTTTGGCACCCTGTAGGGTGAAGTCAAGTTCTTTTTTCTAAGTACATTTAGAATCGCGTACTTTCGGCGGGGTAGAATCCGGCTCTTTCTTTAGTCATCCAGACAAATGTATCAACCAAACCAGCAAACACGACACGATACAATAAAAAGGAAACTATGAACCAATGTTGGTGTAGTGTTGGGCCAGCGTCGCAGACGATGGGAAACATCCCGCCAGCATTGGTATTATGCCATGGTATTATTGCTATTATGCCATGAGCAAAACATAGATTGATCACGAAATCCAAATATTTTTGGCTGTAGAAAAATAAGCGCCTGGTCCACCCGGTTTTATGCATCAGAAAACATCCTCTCTCTCTCTCAAAGGTAAACCTATATCATATACCGGTACATAAATTCCAATGAATCAGAGTAGAGCTTATACAATGACAAGAAGGTTTATTTTACATCAGCAAATGTACAGATAACCAGGATTTTCCAATCAAATATCATAGCAGATGAATCACTCTTTATACTTTTCGTAGAATTTTCAACCACTTGAAGTTGTGACTCTCTGCCGCGACCCACACTTCAAATGGTTAAAAGTTACTCAAATATACATATTTGGAATCAAATTATACGGCAATCTAGCAAATTTAACGCTCATTTCTCCTTAAAATTTTCATACATGTGTGAAAAACAAATAAAAAAGCTTAAAACGGCTATAGGCGCGATTAGCACTTAAAAGGTTAATAAACAGGTGCTTTTAAAATCACAGAAACACGACAAAATCAGTGTAGTTGACATCAGTGTTCAAAAGGGTAAACGCTGCTATAGGCAGAAATCAGCACCAGGTACATACAATCCCATTATTATTTTTAATTGCATTAGGAAGCAGCCACGCAGCACGATTCGCAATATTTGTAGCGTGCGCTATCACATTGTGCTGCTGGTTGCTCAACACCAAAGAGTGACTCATATCCGTGTATATTTTTGATCGCTAGAGATGTGTAACTAGCGTTCATCATATAAATACAGGATTTCCGCAAGGAATGTTTGAGTGGGGCCGCCCAAAATAATTGAGGGGTATTATTATCCGTTACAAAGCACAGCATCCCCTCGGAGCTAAAGGGTCTTACCTGCATCGCTAGTGGCAGATCTGGCTCTTTAACACGCTTGAGTTATCTAATTTAAATTTTCACCCACTTGAAGTTGTGGGTCGCTAGCGCGACCCACAACTTCAAGTGGGTGAAAATTACTCATATTTGTTTAATTTCAAGCCAAACATTTGCAAATATTGATATGATGTTTAAAAGATGAGGGTGATTTAACCTGTTATTAGTAAAAGATAAGAAGGACTGTATCGTATTTAGCGCTAGAAGGTTAAATGCAAAAATGCTACATGAATACATAAATTTAATATATATATGAGTCATACTTATAAAAGTCATGTCATATGACCTATAGTATTTTCATTATCTTGATAATAATTTTTTGGTGAATAGACATGACACATAGCACATAACATTCAGGATGTATGTTTAATTTAGGGCCTACTGCTAAAACGATAAGAGCTTACAGTAATTTAGAATGATGACGGGGCTCAACCAGTCAGTACCGGTATCTAGGCAAAGCATCATTTGATACATATATCAAAATAGAGGAATTTAAAATAAATGTCACAATTATGAAAACCTCCTGCTCCTATGCCATTTGTGTCAATGATTTTAGTTCAAAATCGCCGAGATAATAATCTCAGTATGTAGTAATGTCAATGTCAAATCCTGGAGATGGTAAAGACTACCATTATAATTATTATACATTTGGCGGTGCGTAAGTTATTACATCAGTGGCTGTAATATTTATTTATATGATATAAGGGTTGTGCATACTGAGCTACATGTACATAATTATGCATCCTAATACCCAGCCATTTACACTCATTTTTATTACGTGTTAACCCTTTAACCGCCGGTGCCGCATATATTCGGGTTTTCATTTTTTATTACCACATTAAGTACCACCTTTTAAACATGTTAAAGATAAGATGTGACATCAATCAGCAATATTTGAAAACAGTAGACTTCCATCTTGTCAAATCTGAATAATTTTCACTCACTTGAAGTTGTGGATCGCGTCAGCGAGACACAACTTCAAGTGGGTGAAAATTCCGATTGAATAATTTGGCGGTTTAAGGGTTAATTGCTGTCGCAATTCGCACCTCCAAGGTGAATAAAAATATCCAGATAGTTATGAAACACCTAAGTATAATATCTCAACCCTTGTGCTGCTGAACCGTTTGTTTCTATTTTTTATTCAAATGACGAAAAATATTTGTTATTTTTATGAAAAAATAGACATCTCCAGCATTGAATTATTGTAATGTGAACCTGGGAGCTACCAAAAACTATTTGATCAAATTTAGTAATATTTCTATTGATCTGAAGCGCGCTTGAAACCGTATATATATGTAAGTTTCTAGTAGCACAAGGGTTAAATGCCACATTCTTATTAAGGTGCAATATAGTATCTTTTATTTAACAAATTGTATTTAAAATATGCCACTCGGTCCTAAGCGAGTATTTTTCGTAAAATAATTTTCTGTACTCTTTACCACAGTAAAACGGTAACTTGGCAATACCCCCATATTAACCCTCTCATCACTAATCACGAATAGAATCGTTTTAAATCTGTTTCATAGGCGATCAAATCACCGTTCTCGCTAATGAAATGTGTATTTAAACAGTAAGATTTGCAAATGTTTCGTTTCAAATTGTACAGATATGAGTAATTTTCACCTACTTTAAAGTTGTGGGTGGCGGTAGCGGGGTACAACTTCAAGGGGGTGTGAATTGAAATTAAATAACCTAGGTTACAATGAGCTAAGTGTTGTATATATTAAATTCATTTCAAGGGGGTGTGAATTTAAATTAAAGAACGGGTTACAATGGGCCGAGTGTTCTACATATTAAATTCATGTCAAGGGGGGTGTGAATTTAAATTAAAGAACGGGTTACAATGGGCTAAGTGTTGTACATATTAAATTGATTTCAAAATTCACAATAACAATTACAGAACAATATGGAAATACGATTTTGTTATAGCATTGGTATTTATTAATCATTCTGTACGGCGGGTATCGTAATGACACTGATAGCAGACATCGATGACAAGGACAAAGATACACATTTATGTGTGTAAAACATCTTTGTTTATGAGGATAGGTGCTCATCTAAGCCATGCGTGCACCCAGCGAGCACTACACACTGAGCCGATGATGGTTTGATGTTGGGTCACCGTCTGCGACGGTGGCCCAACATCAAACCATCATCGGCTCGGCGTCTAGTGTTTACCCAGAGTTGTTGTGAAGACGAGATTGACGTATGTCGTTCACGGTGTGTTGCATTACAAAGTTAAAAAGGAGTAACTGCTTACTTTTCAGGTGGGCGGTTACGGTTTTTTGGTTTTGCACGTCAGTGTGGTAGTCTGTGAATGGCGTTTTAAATAATAGATCACTTGTGGTATATATCCATGGGGAACTATTGATCCGGAGGTGGCAGATCCCGACCGGGAGCCCTGCAAATATATATTGACCCAATGCTGTTTTAGTGTTGGTACACCGTCTGCGACGCTTGCCCAACATTATATCAACATCGGAACAATGCCTCGTCTTGACTGGGAGGACACGCGGACTTCACCAGTCATTAACGCATCACCCCTGATCACCTGAAAACTGTACAGTTTAATATTGGGACATTTCGCAAAATTTAATGATAATGGGGGTTATAAATCAACTTGAAATATAAATGAATAACTCATTTTAAATCTATATACCGGTAGAATATCTTCAAATATGAACCACTTTATTCCTTTTATTGTTTTTCGCAACTACATGTATTGTGTCTTTAACATCAATTTTTAATGTATAATGGATAAGGACGTATATTATGAGGTAAGACATGATATCTATGTTGCTGCAGGTTCTGATCAATGTAAAACATTTCGTCGTAAAAACCGTCCAAGTGTGATATAATGTACACAAAGTATGCAAGGAGTCTATGAATGATTGGTTATCATTTAATAGTTCAGTGTTTTTAAAAGCAGATTAAAAATGAATGCATTACTTTTACAATACGCCGTGCTGAATTTACGCCATTATTCTCGTCGCGTTTTCGCATTGTTTTCGTCAGCCTAATATTATGAGACGTTAACCTTGTGTTGGTTTAATGTTGAACCACCGTCTGCGATGCTGGTCCAACATTAAACCAACATAAGGCCACAATGTTTTATTTATCTGTTTTAGATAGGAAAAATTCCAAAATCTAATGACGCAGGGCGGAAAAAACATTTAAGAAAAAAAAAACATTGAACCTAGAAAACATAGCTGGAAAAATGATTTTTATCTCCCGAATTTAACTGTTTTTTTAAGTCGGCAATAATCTAATGCGCGCGCTACACAGAAAAAACACATGTTTTTTGGGGGTTGGCCTAATCGCTGCCTAAATCTAATGCGCTCGCTCATCTGAAACAGAGAAAATATCATACACTGTAGTGGCCTAATGTTAACGTTTCGTGTTTAGAAGTTAGTAGGGTACGTGAAGCTCTCCTGAGGTTTAAAATGTCAAGGTGAATCAGAAGATCCATCATGAGGTCAGGAGTGATCTGCTCAAACTCTTCTCAAGGCGAGAACCATGGCTCCCAGCCTATCTAATCCTTACTAAATTGTAATATTTAAATTATGTTAAACTTTGGTCCTCATTCTACGACTCACAATCTTAATCGGGTCAAAATGACTTTCTTTTTAGTTAAATTACCATCTAATCGAACACTGATCATGTGACCTTTATGAATATAATCTTAGTGGACTGCACCCGGCATGGTCAAACTGATTCAGCGGCAGACCCGTCAGACACATTATTACCTGATTACAGTCCACACAAAAGCTGGGTGCACGCCGCACCAGACCCGTCCACTGGAATGATATAAAAACATATCTTGTGAGATGACAAGGAATCATACATATTGTAAAATGTTCTGCGCCAACACCATAATCAGAAACCCTTTTACCGCTAAGCACGACTAAAATCCTTTTAAATCTGTTTCATCTGGCGACTGGGTCAGTCATATTAGGAATTAAATGTATGTTAAGATTTGCGTAAACAAAATATGCCTGCTAACGTCTAAAAGTTGATAACACTGGCCCGGCACTAAGCCAATGTAGTGCCAACGCGCAGGGATTATCTGTCTTAAGGTCACGTCATAATGCATCATCCCCTGCTGAGCACTACCCAGCAGACACAAGACGTTGAATCAACTTTGGCTTTGGTTCAACGTTGTGTGTCTGTTGGGTAGCAGGACACAAGCCGAGCTGGTCTCTGTGAATGCTGTAATCCGGAATAAATGAAAGAGGGGGATTCTATTTCGAACCAAATTACGTCACATCAAATCAACGATCATAATTCTACTTAAATTTTGATTTGATGATTTGACGTCTTGTGTTATTCAAGTTTTAGGCAGCAGCAAGTGTGTATCGAAAAAATCACCTTTTTTTTCTTCCGAGGTTTTTACATTTCGTGTTTTATCAGCAAGAACAATAATTCTGCAAAAAACAATGTGTGATTAGTGATTACTAAACAAACAAAGTGCATCGCTTTTTTTCATGGACACAATCTGTAACTGCGTAATATAAATTATATCATTGTTGTATTCAGGATATTAATGTCGCTCTGTCTGCCCCATCTCCTGCACAGCAGCCATGTTTTTGTTGTTGACAATGTCACAAGAATAATGCCTTCCTGTCAACCACGCCTATGAAGGGATGAGATATCAATACAAAACAGCAAGTTAACAGAATATAATTATACCTGAATATGATGCTGGTCCCAACCGTACTGGTTTAATTAGGTTGCAGTCGTATACATAGGCTATTAATTATCTATTTTTGAGCATGACTTTACTTAAATGTAAGGGTACATGTACATCAAATTGTTCATTCCGTTATTGAGTTCCCCTGAGTGATGGCCCAAAGCCGGCTAGCGTCCGTGATTTTTTTTCTGGAAAATACTTCCAATCATGGATAACATCATTCGACCTAAAACAATGACGTCCATTATTTGACAGCGACGCCTCCGAAGGGTTCCTCAAACAACTACATTTTTTTGTTGGCGCCGTCAGTGTTAAAGAAGGAGAATTCGTGGTCCACGAAAGTTTTACTGGTTATTTATATGGTTTGGCAGATTTATACATGTGTACCATGATCATTATTTTATTAAATACGACCGATCGACGCGGCATGGTCGTCATGTGCGTCAGCCGAAAAACAAGATTAAAAATACAGCATATTATCACTAATATGAGCATAGGTCAGCCAGCTCTGGTTTAAAGGTGGCCCACATCCGTAGCGTCCACCCACCTTTAAACCAACGTTTTTCCAACGTATGTGTCCATGTGGACATATTTATCCTGTTACGATTGGATTTCTGCTGTGATGCATATTATTATTTCCCCAGGGGAAGATTACATTTTTTGCCATTTACAAAGTTTGCCTAGTGATACGTCCTCGATTTATTCTATATTATCCCATATAAATACTTTTTTATAATATGTTTTTCAATCCATCGAGACTAAGTTTACACCAATTACAAGAGCACAGTTTTCAATCTTGCCACACCCAAGACTTCAATGATAGCACAGTTTCGTCAGCGTGAACTACACTTTTATATTATTTGAAATTACACTTTTATATTATATTAAGCTCAGCTCTAGCTACGACATGGAGCTACATGTACTTATTGGATTTAAAATTTGAAAGAAAAATTGCATATAGTGTATTTGCTAGTGCGAAATATTTTTTGTTCGAGTATATGATTCACTAGCCGTTAAGGGGTTTTAAACAATGCGGTTGGCTGCCCATGGTCCGTGCCTCATTGAATATCAACGTGTTGTTTATAGAAAACTTCAGCCGTGGTGGCGACATATCCTGTCCATTCCAACCTACCATCACTCATATGTTTTGGAACAGCATTGCAAACGACAAGATCAATTCGAGGCGTTCCTAGGAGTGTGCTGCTGTGCAAAGCCATAAGCCAGTAACCGCTTACTTGAAAAGTTAGTAGTTACTGCATTTTGCCTTTGCACGGCATTGTACCACATTGTCGATTCCTACCAATTCAGCGTGTCAGCGAAGCACGAGGGATCGACCCTTAAGGTAGGCCCAATGCGCGGCCTAAATCTGATGTGCTCGCTCATCTAAAACAGAGACAAAAACCATACACTGTAGTGGCCTAAGGTTAACGTCTCGTGTTTACAGGTAATTAGTAGGGTACGTGAAGCTCTCTGAGGTTTAAAATGTCAAGGTGAATCAGAAGATCCATCATGAGGTCAGGAGTGATCTGCTCAATCTCTTCTCAAGGCGAGAACCATGGCTCCCAGCCTATCTAAATCCTTGGAAATTAATAGCTTGTCCATTTACTCTCAATCGATGTGACACTAAATTGTAATATTTAAATTACGTTAAAGTTGGGTCCTCATTCCACGACTCACAATCTTAATCGGGTCAAAATGGGTTTTGTTTAGTTAAATTAGCATCTAATCAAACACTGATCATGTGACCTTTATGAATATAATCTTAGTGGACTGCACCCGGCATGGTCAAACTGATTTAGCGGCAGACCCGTCAGACACGTTATTACCTGATTACAGTCCACACAAAAGTTGGGTGCACGCCGCACCAGACTCGTCCACTGGAATGATATAAAAACATATCTTGTGAGATGCCAAGGAATCATACATATTGTAAAATGTTCTGCGCCAACACTATAATCAGAAACCCTTTTACCGCTAAGCACGACTAAAATCCTTTTAAATCTGTTTCATCAGGCGACGACTGGGTCAGTCATATTAGGAATTAAATGTATGTTAAGATTTGCGTAAACAAAATATGCCTGCTAACGTCTAAAAGTTGATAACACTGGCCCGGCACTAAGCCAATGTAGTGCCAACGCGCAGGGATTATCTGTCTTAAGGTCACGTCATAATGCATCATTCCCTGCTGAGCACTACCCAGCAGACACAAGACGTTGAATCAACTTTGGATTTGGTTCAACGTTGTGTGTCTGTTGGGTAGCAGGACACAAGCCGAGTTGGTCTCTGTGAATGCTGTAATCCGGAATAAATGAAAGAGGGGGATTCTATTTCGAACCAAATTACGTCACATCAAGTCTACGATCATAATTCTACTTCAATATTGATTTGATGATTTGACGTCTTGTGTTATTCAAGTTTTAGGCAGCAACAAGTGTGTATCGAAAAAATCACCATATTTTTCTCCCGAGGTTTTTATATTTCGTGTTTTATCAGCAAGAACAATAATTCTGCAAAAAACAATGTGTGATTAGTGATTACTAAACAAACAAAGTGCATCGCTTTTTTTCATGGACACAATCAGTAACTGCGTAATATAAATTATATCATTGTTGTATTCAGGATATTAATGTCGCTCTGTCTGCCCCATCTCCTGCACAGCAGCCATGTTTTTGTTGTTGACAATGTCACAAGAATAATGCCTTCCTGTCAACCACGCCTATGAAGGGATGAGATATCAATACAAAACAGCAAGCTAGCAGAATGTATTTATATAGGATATGATATTGGTCCGAACGTACGAGTTTACTTAAGCTGCAGGCATATACATAGGCTATTAATTATCTTTTTTTGAGCATGACTTTACTTAAATGTAAGAGTACATGTACATCAAATTGTTCATTCCTTTATTGAGTTCCCCTGGGTGATGCCTCAAAGCCAGCCAGCGTCCGTGATTTTTTTTCTGGAAAATACTTCCAATCATGGATAACATCATTCGACCTAAAACAATGACGTCCATTATGTGACAGCGACGCCTCCAAAGGGTTCCTCAAACAACTACATTTTTTTGTTGGCGCCGTCAGTGTTAAAGAAGGAGAATTCGTGGTCCACGAAAGTTTTACTGGTTATTTCTATGGTTTGGCAGATTTATACATGTATACCATGATCATTATTTTATGAAATACGACCGATCGACGCGGCATGGTCGTCATGTGCGTCAGCCGAAAAACACGATTAAAAATACAGCATATTATCACTAATATGAGCATAGGTCAGCCAGCTCTGGTTTAAAAGTGGCCCACATCCGTAACGTCCACAATTGTTCATTCCGTTATTGAGTTCCCTTGAGTGATGGCCCAAAGCCGGCTAGCGTCCGTGATTTTTTTCTGAAAATTACTTCAACATCGATAACATCATTCGACCTAAAACAATGACGTCTATTATTTGACAGCGATGCCTCCGAAGTGTTCCCCAAACAACCAAATTTTATTTCTTGACGCCGTCAGCGTTTAAGAAGGAGGATTCGTGGTCCACGAAAGCTTTACTAGTTATTTGTATGTTTTGCCAGATCTACACATGTATACCTTGATAATTTTTTTATGAAACACGACCGAGGGACGCGGCATGGTCGTCATGTGCGTCAGCCGAAAAACACGATTAAAAATACAGCATATTATCACTAATATCAATATGAGCATAGGTCGGCCAGCTCTGGTTTAAAGGTGGCCCACATCCTTACCGTCCACCCACCTTTAAACCAACGATTTTCCAACGTATGTGTGCATGTGGACATGATTATCCTGTTACGATTGGATTTCTGCTGTGATGCATATTATTATTTCCCCAGGGGAATATTTTTTTTTTTTCCATCCACAGAGCTTGCCTAGTGATACGTCCTCAATTTATTCTATATTATCCCATATAAATACTTTTTTATAAAATGTTTTTTAATGCATCGAGACTAAGTTTACACCAATTACAAAAGCACAGTTTTCAATCTTGCCACACGCAAGATTTTGATGATAGCACAGTTTCGTCAATGTCAACACTCTGTGAACTAAATTTAAAATTACACTTTTATATTATTTGAAATTACATTATATTATTTTAACCCTTAGAACATATTCAATTTAAATTTGCAGTAACTTGAAGTTGTGTCTCGCTACCGCGACCCACAACTTCAAGTGACTGAAAATTTATGTTATTTGTGAAATTTAAGTCCCGATATATATCAGTTTTTCAAGATTGAAGGCTTATTTAAATTTGAACAGTACGTTATTAGGGGTTATAGTTTAGTAGATAAAGTAACCTATTGTGCATTTTATGATTAAAGCATGAAATTTTCATCACTTGTACAACATATCCTAAGGGTCATTTTAAGATGTGGAGGTAAACTGAATTTGACCTCTGATGACCTCTAGAGGTCATTGACCTCGAAAGGTCAAAATATTCAATGGCAAAGCCAAAAAATAGTGAAAATTATATATAACAATGTCTATGATTTGTTTTTGTGTCCCAAACGTGTGGCAAATACTCGACTTGACTGTTCTGAATCATAAACATAACACCAAAGTCATGTCAAGGTCACACCAAGGTCATTTAAAGGTCAAACTGGCAGAAAATAGTTAAAATGTCCACTTTTTTATCAATTTCCACAATGTGTTTGTGGAGTCATTTATTACAAAGGACTGATTTTGACATATTCTTCGTCCTATGTATTTTCCACACACATTTTATGACATTAAGGGCAGTATCAACCTTGGGAAGGAAGCTATCCTCCATTTATTACGCTCCTTCCTCAATAGTTAGTTGAGCGGGCCAAATTACAAATATGCAGCATTGTTAAAGATTAGTCTGGGCTCCCAAAGCTAAATATTGATAAATAATTGGATTTATGAAATTTGACATTGGGTGAGGTTGTGTTTTACTGTAGTACCATCCGTAAGCAATTTGAAGGTCATGGCAAGGTCATTTCAAGGTCAAACTGGCAAAAACTGTAACCATGATCACATGTCTTCTTCCGATTTCTTTTTCGAACGTGTCTTCACTTAAAGGAGCCTGAGCTCCAGTCTGGTGATTGCACACGTATACAATTTTTCTAGAATCACATCTATCTACATCAACCTAACTTTATGCAGGTAAGCCATATCTGATAATTTAAAGACAACTCAGTTTTATTATTGTAATTTCCCTTAATGTAATTGGTTTTATGTCTATTGGTTATCATTGTTATAAATTTACTAGCATCCATGTAGCAATCATATGTCTCCTTCAATAGGTTTGGTCAACAAATCAGTGTCTTCTAATTCGGGACCACATCATTATCTATAGGCATATATGCATAATGTAAGCCATGCGAGCCATGGGTATGGCGTTAATGCCATCATCTCTATCTAGTTTCTCTAGTCTAATGTTCCAGGTAGCTTGACGTTGTTAGAAGACCACATAAATTTAGAGGAAATGACGGCCTTTTATACTGATTATAACTGTTCGACTAGAATGTTGAATTTTATATATATTCTTAGCGTGACACTAATATCCTTATAGAAGTGGTGAGCCGGATTTTATCCCACGGCCGCAGGGGAAGGGGGATTTTCGCGTTGGGATCTATCAAGCGTGAGGCATCACATTCTCAACAACTTGGGGATGTGTAAGTGAGTTATTAAACATGCTACCAAAATATCTCCCAGAGTTCAAAAGCCATTTTTTTGTAGGCTGAAAAACTCAAAACCCTAATCAGAAATGATCCAAATCTTACAATCACATTCCCCACGATATGGAGATGTACAGGCAATTTAATAAAAGATTTCACTGAATTTTAAAATCAACTTCATAATTTATTGTGGCTGCAAAAAATCAAACTTTGCAAGAAATTAATCAAATTTTAAACATACCGGATACTATAATTAATTTCTAGGCTACATTAATTTTTCAGAAAGCTCGGCAAAATATAGATGCCAAATTTTCTCGTTAAATTAGGAACCTGTCACCATGATATATATAAAACCAATTATTCCATCGTTCTGTATTTAATTCATACTGCATTATTTTCTATTAGGACATGGCGCTTTTCCTCCACTTGTCGGCAACAATTGCATTATTACTAGACTAAACCTTTCATAGCCATCAAATGAGATATATAATATTAATTACTTCGCACATCTACCATTCCGTTATAACGGTCTAGTATTTCGTTATAACGATGTATTATTTCGTTATAACGGTTTACTAATATGTTATAGCGATCTACTGTTCCGTTATAATGGTCTAGTATTTTGTTATAACGGTCTACTACTTTGTTATAACGACATACTAATCCACCATAACAGTCTACTACTCCGTTATAACGGTCTAGCATTTCGTTATAACGGTCTAGAATTTCATTATAACGGTCTACTAATCTGTTATAACGGTCTACTATTCCGCTATAACGGTTCATTATTACACTACAGCGATCTATTATTCCGTTATAAATGGCTAGTATTTCGTTACAACGGAATACTATTTCGTTATAACGGTCTATTATTTTGCTTTAACGGTCTAGAGTTTCGCTATAACGGTCTACTAATCCGTTACAACGTTATAGCTGTCCACTAATCCATTATAACGTTACAACGTTATAGCTGTCCACTAATCCATTATAACGGTCTACTAATCCGTTATAACGGTATACTATCATTTTATAACGGACTAGTATTTCGTTATAACGGCCTACTATAAACCGTTTTAACGAAATAGTAGACCGTTATAACGAAATACTAAACCGTTATCAAGGTCATAACTAAATACTAGACCCTTATAACGACCTACAAGACCATAATCACGAAATACTAATCCGTTATAATTGTCTACTATCCCGTTATAACGGTCTAGCATTTCGTTATAACGGTCTAGTATTTCGTTATAACGCTATACGTACTGATCCGTTATAACGGTCTACTATTCCGCTATAACGGTTCATTATTGCACTATAGCGGTCTATTTTCCCTTTATAAATGGCTACTATTTCGTTACAACGGAATACTATTTCGTTAGAACGGTTTATTATTTCGCTAAAACGGTCTAGAGTTTCGTTATAACGGTCTACTAATCCGTTACAACGGTCTACTAATCCGTTACAGCTGTCCATTAATCCATTATAGCAGTCTACTAATCCGTTATAACGGTATACTATCATTTTATAACGGTCTAGTATTTCGTTATAACGGTCTATTTTTTTGCTATAAACCGTTATAACAAAATAGTAAACCGTTATAACGGATTAAACGATAAATCGACTTCCGTAGATAACCTTGTTTTGGCTGATATCGATTTTTCTCTTTGAATTATCCATGTCTGCCCTGTTGTCTGGGCGGATGCTCTTATCCTTGAGAATTTATAACAGTCTACTATTCCGTTAAAGCGGTCTATTAATCAGTTATAACCGTTATAACAAAATATTAAACCGTTATAACGAATTAGTAGACTGCTATAATGGATTAGTACACTGCTATACCGAACTACTAGACCGTTATAACGAAATACCGGAATGCTATAACGAAATACGAGACCGTTATAACGAAATACGAGACCGTTTTAACGGATTAGTAGACCGTTAAAACGGATTAGTAAGTGTAACGGATTAGTAGACCGTTATAACAGCTTGGTAGGCCGTTGTAACGGGATAGTAGACAGTTATAACGGGTTGGTAGACCGTTATAGCGAAATAGTAAACCGATATAACGAGATACTAGATCATTATAGCGAAATAGTAGACCGTTATAACGGTAGATTTAACAGTGATAACAAAATACAAGACCGCTATAACGAGATAGTAGACCGTTATAACAAAATACTATGCGGTTATAACGGACAGTAGACCGTTATAACGGAAGACTTGACCGTTATAACGAAAAAGTAGACCTCTATAGCGGATTAGTAGGCCGTTATAGCGGATTAGTAGAGCGTTATAACGGATGAGTAGACCGTTATAATGGATTAGTATACCGCTATAATGTGATACTAGACCGTCATAACAAAATACTAGACCGCTATAACGGGATAGTAGACCGTGATAACAAAATACTAGACCGCTACAACGGAGTAGTAGACCGTTATACATGTTATACGGGAAGACTTGACCGTTATAACGGAATAGTAGACCTCTTTAATGGATTAGTAAACCTTTATAACGGATCAGTATGCTGTTATAACGGATTAGTAGACCGTTAAAAAGTGATGGATTAGTAAACCTTTATAAAGGATCAGTATGCTGTTATAACGGATTAGTAGACCGTTAAAAAGTGATACTAGACCGTCATAAAAAACTACTAGACCGTTATCACGGGATAGTAGACCGTTATAACGAAATACTATACCGTTATAACGGAACAGTAAACTCTTATAACGAAAGACTAGACCGTTTTAACTGGATAGTAGACAGTTATAATGAAATACTGGACCGTTATACCGGGATAGTAGACCGTTTCAACGGTATTACTAGACCGTTATAGTGGATTAGTAGACGTTAAAAGGGATTGAAAAAAAATCTGATTGTCATAAAAAAAATCTTATTGTCATACAAATATTTTGTTTTAGCTGATATAGTTTTTTCTTTGAATTACCCATGATATCTGGGCGTATGTAGAACTCTTATCCTTGAAAATATATATATTTTTTTAAATGGCTGCAAAGAAATCGCCGAAATTATTATGCTTTTGCTAATTCTTCTTATTGAAAATCCCTATCTCAGAGCATTACACGCCGTGATAAATACTTAATAGCACATCATTACACACATAAGACAATGAACAGTAATAATCTACTTGTACATTTGTATCCTACATAAGGGGGGGGGGGGGGGGGCACCTTCAATTACAAGGGAGGGGGACAATTTTTTAAATATATATTTCCAAACTAAATTTTCGTGAAATAAATAATTGTCTTATGCTGTAAATAAATATTAAAATTTGAAATAAATAATTATTTCAGCTTATGAGCAACATAATTTGATAATCCCCAAAAAATCGAGCCTCATTTATTCGGCATTATTAAATGAGCTTCAAATTTGTGAAGCCTCGCTTTGCTCGGATCGTTTGCCTCCAGAGGAAGGCTAGGCTTAGCTTGGGATCCAAATTTGTAGACAGAAAAATACATAAGGAAGTGAAGTGAAGTAAATATATATCTCCACACACAAACTGAAATAAATATATTGCTCGAGTGTGAAAAATATACCCCTCCCCCCCCCCGCCTCTCACAGGTAGGCGAATATGCTAGCGAATGTGCTTATCAATTAAAATATTTGAAATTCGCTCACAATTCACAACACTCGCCGAGTATTTGTAAGCGTTGGTAACAAATTCGGAACGTTTGCGAAATAGATACATATTGGTTTAAATGTGTGGTATAGCCCTAGTCACGATACCGCGAAGACATACTAGTATTGGCCTATAACACTGTGAATAACATCATATCGCTGTATATTTTGAAATTCTGATTAAAGTTGCCTCTCACTCTTGTATCAACCAATAGATGTACAAAAGGCTACAGTTGATATACAAAGAGGGCGCCATTCGGCTTCCTGAGATTGGGCTTCCAAGGTCAAGTTAAGATCATTTCAAGGGTGTGAGTTTTCATATCGATGTCAATGACACCTATAGGTCACCAGGGGTTAAATCTAGCTTACCTCCACAATTTAAAATAAAGATCAGGATATGTGTTAATAATGGTAGAAATTTTCATGACATGCACAATTGTTTCATTATGGTAGTTTAAACACTACTCTATGACCCTAGTATTTTGCCAAACTTTCTGAAAAAATAGATGCAGTCTAGAAATTAATTCTGGTATCCGTTATGAAAGTGAAAAAACATCTTTTGAACTTTGACAGTTTGACCTTGAAAGGACCTTGATATGACCTTAACGGGTTTTTTCGACGGTACCCCAGTAAAACATAATCCCAACCCATGTCAGACTTCATAGCCCATTTATGTATCAATAGTTTGCCATGGGAGCCCGAACTGATGTTTAACAGCTGCTGTACACTGTCATTTTGCTCGTCCAATTAAACATTGAGGAAGGGGTGTAGTCAGGGGAGTACTAAGGGTGTATTTCCCCTCCCCACGTTATATACTGCCCTAAATCTCCTAAAATGCGCATGAAAAAGATATCTGACCAGCACTGTGTAAAAACCAATCCTTTGTAATAGATGACTGCACCACTAGTATTGTTTTAATTGATTAAAAGTGGATATTTTTGCTATTTGTTGACATTTTGACCTCCAAATGACCCTAAAGTAACCTTGACATGACCTTGGTGTTATGTTTTTGATTAACATCAGTCTCTTAGAGTATTTGGAACACTTCTGGAATACAAAAACATCTTATAGATAGTGTAATACACAATTTTCATCACTTTTTGGCTTCGCAATTGGATATTTTGACCTTTCGAGGTCAATGTTCTCTAGAGGTCACCAGGGGTCAAATCTAACTTACCTCCACATCTTAAAATAAACCCCAGGATATGTACTAATAATGGTGGAAGTTTCATGCTTTAATCATGAAATGCACAATGATTTCATTATGGGAGCTTAACCACTACACTATTATACGGGTGCTAATAAAAACACAGAATGTCTACTGCAGTCGACATCAGGGCCCGTATTCTCGTACAGGTTACGATAAATCGTAGGCTTCTGATTGGTCGAGATGGCCATCTCGACCAATCAGAAGCCTACGATTTATCGTAACTTGTACGACAATACGGGCCCAGTGCTCTAAGGGCTAAGCTCAGCCCTCTCTACGACGTAGAGCTAATTGTTGGATTTAAAATGTTCAAGAAAAATTGAACACAGTGTATTTGCTAATTCGAAATATTTTGTTGTGAGAGTATATATGCGTCACTAGCCGTTAAAGGGTTCCAAACAATGTGGATGACTGCCCATGGTCCGTGCCACATTGAATATCAACGTGTTGTTTATAGAAAACTTCAGCCATGGTGGCGACATATCCTGTCCATTCCAACCTACCATCACTCATATGTTTTAGAACAGCATTGCAAACGGCAAGATCAATTCGACGCGTTCTATGAGTGTGCTGCTGTACAAAGCCGTAAGACAGTAACTGGTCACTTGAAAAGTGAGTAGTTACTGCATTTCGCATTTGCACGGCATTGTACCACATTGTCGATTCCTACCAATTCAGCGTGTCAGCGAAGCACGAGGGATCGACGCTCCGTGGAGAGGACTGTTGTTGTTCAAATGATGGCCGCCCAGTTATCAATAATATCTGCTCTTATAAGCTACATTCTGAGCTCTCAGTTGGGCTGATACTTAGTCAACGCCCCGCAGGCCATGAAAAAACAAGGATATGTAACATATTTAACTCTAATATCTCACCACCTACATGAGAATACATCTGGGGGAGTAGTATGCAAATACGTGTTTTTATCAGGGTTGTCACTGTCTCCGGCTCTTTTGAATTTAAAAAATACAGGTTATATGTAACATTGTTGATATTATTTAATTAAGCACACGTTCTCCACTCTTAACCAGGGTAACGGTTTTATGAGATTTTCACATAAGGTGGAGAGCACGCGTGTCTGGCTTGTGTAATAATTTTGCCATGTTTTCATTTTAGTGACACTCACTCGCTAGCCTTAGGGGCCTTGGCTCGATTTTGTTTAGATATAATACCAAAATCGACACTTTTTAGAACCAATATACCGTTACGAATAATTTTGAACAAGGATTATAATCGATCGTTGACGAAACGTGTATCCAGCTTCTGTGTTACGTGTCATACAGATTTTGATAAAAAACATTATTCAATTTAGCTGTATGCATCTGTCAATTTTAACGCGTGTCGTCATTAATAATAATATAATCAAGAGATTGTGAGATATATACACCTAATAGACCAATATGACCAAATATTTCATCCAGTGGTGTCAGAACTTGATGGCACCTTGATTTACATGACGCTGTTTTGTACCATATTTTACAGGTGTGACAGATTCGCCGGTATTTTTTGTTGGCTGTGCTGTGCGTGTTTAATTGGCTTTACTTGCAGGACACCCTCCACGGCATGTGATGCCAGAGGGAATCAAGCTAATTTAAAGCCATTATATAATATCTCTACACAAACTACATGTATGTCCAATAAACACATTGAGCCAATGTCGGTTTAATGGTGGGCCAGCGTCTGCGACGCTGGCCCAACATTAACTCGACATTGGTTCAACGGAACGTGTTTGCTGAGCAAAATATTGTGGTTGCGTAATGCCATGTAATTATGTTTTTATCTCTGTAATTGTCTCGACTGCAATGCCCATTAATTCAGTGACACATTTTCATTTTTTCCAGTCATCCACCGTCGCATTCATTGAAGCCCGAGTGATATTACAGGTGTTATGATATTATTAATGGATATTTGTTGTATGTCAGTTAATTCCAGCCATCTCGTCTCTGACATGGGTGACGACGGTTATACCCCTGGGCGCAGTATTGTCAATCACTGCTCTCAAAGACATGATAGACGACATCGTAAGTTATTCTGCAGAGGAGGTTGGAACACCCTCTGCACATACATGACACCGTTTTGCTGTGGAATCACTTTTCTACTCTGTTAACAAAAAAGGCATTATCGTCACTGCGGCTGATGACGTTAATTTTTGTTTCAAATCATGTCCAAATTCAGTTTTGAACAGTATATTTTGCGTCTAGATTCAGTTCGGAACAGCATATTTTACGTAGAGGTTTTTTCTGAACAAATTATTTTACGTTGAAATTCATTTCTGAACAATATATTTTACGTTGAAATTTAGTTCTGAAGTGTCAGAACAATTATGAATACGATACTTAAACAAGAGTCTACAATTTTACAACACGTATTTTTTAATTTATGGAAAATGCGAAGTTGTCTTTTTTTGGGGAGAATTTAACGTTATCCGCTGTTTGCCAATAATGGCCTTTTAACTTCTGTGTGGCATTTTTAATGCCTAACACCATTTTAACATGTTAAAGCAGCACTAATCACAATTGCAAGACGTTGACCCAATTTTTTTCAGATGCTGGGCCAGCATCCTATACGCTGGTCCAACAATAAAACAAATTTGGGTCAACGTCTTGTGTTGCTAGGATAATCACATTCAGTTATAGACATGGCGTGCGGTCGTTTGCTTTACTAGGTTTAATAAGGCTATACTAATCACTATTTTGTATAACACAGTGCTCTCATTCAAAGCCAAAATGTAGTAACTGCTCTCTTGAAAGGTGGGCCGTTACTGTCTTTCGGTTTTGCAGGATAATGCTTTCAGACACGTTCTCTTTAGGATAATCACATTCAGCTATAGACATGGCGTGCGGTCGTTTGCTTTACTAGGTTTAATAAGGCTATACTAATCACTATTTTGTATAACACAATGCTCTCATTCAAAGCCAAAATGTAGTAACTGCTCTCTTGAAAGGTGGGCCGTTACTGTCTTTCGGTTTTGCAGGATAATGCTTTCAGACACGTTCTCTTTAGCTGACCATCTAATTTCCATAGCTTTTCAATCCATGACATTAATACATTTATATACTTAGTCTCTAATTATAATGACAAATTTGCATACTTCCCGGAACTCTGTTTGTCTTTTTGTATTTTGAGGTTTTTTGTCTGCCACTATTGGACACCATCTGCTACTTGTTCACATGACGAGTTCATTGCAAATCCACGTTCGTTCTACTGTTGTATCCTATTATAGAGATATCTAAATTAAAAATGTGTAATGACGACGATCGACATCTTTTAAGTGTAAAATACATTACTGATGTTCAATGAAAAAGCAGACATCTGTGGATTTAACATAGAGCAGATCAGTACCCGGTAACCTTCCTCTTTATGACAACGGATGCACCTAAAACACTTATGGTGCTACTGTATATAACGCGTTCATGTCCCATTTTCTCAATATGAACCATGTATAACTTCATAACCATATATAAGCCAATAAGACATTTTTATTCTCACTAAATAGTTGCACAAATAGTATGGCGTTTGATAGAACAACTTTTTGTGGAAATACATGTATTTAACATATGGAAATTCTACATGTATATCCGTCGATACCAGATAGATAATGGACAAGTTTGGAATCTCACACTGATGACGGTACTGATCTCCTTAATGGCGGCCAGTATTCAGGAAGCGGCCGCCATCAGGGAGTTCAGAACATCTCAGTGTGAGATTCCCCCACTTGCTTACCTTTTAACCGCCAAATTATTCAATTTGAATTTTCACCCACTTGAAGTTGTGTCTCGCTGACGCGGTCCACAACTTCAAGTCAGTGAAAATTATTTAGATTTGACAAAATGGAGGTCAACTTTTTTCAAATCTTGCTAATTAATCTTTAACATATTTAAAATGTGGTACTAAATGTGCTAATAAAAAAATGAAAAAACCGAATATATGTGACACCGGCAGTTAAAGGGTTAAAACTGTGACAGAACCTTAGTGTACATGTGGGCCTAGCTGATGCATGCAAAAACTCTAACCAGTAACACATAGTGTAAGTAGACAAGATGTAATCAATATGACAATAATTCAATCCACCTGTATTTGATTTGAACACTAGATTATGATCAATCTCAGAGAAAATTCACTTTTATCCACCCAACAGTCACGAGACGTGGCCCCAATGTCGCTTTACTGTTGGCCCGCCGTCTGCAATGCCGGCCAGCATTAACCCAATACTGGGGTGGACGTCTAGTGTTTGGTCGGATCGGGATTGAGGATGATGGTACCCAACTCTACACTGACATGCCACGCGTCCTGAGTGAACCCAGCAAACACGAGACGTGTGCCCAGCATTAACCCAACATTGGGCCAACGTATCATGTTTGCTGGGAAGTAGTTGGATGGCGCGTAACGTTTGGTAATGTTGACACGACGTTGGTTCAACGACTAGTATGATGGGCCATGCTGCAGCTATCGCTGTGACACCGTGTGCACCCAGCAAACACGACGCATTCACCCAATGTTGGGTTAATGTTGGGCCACCGGCTGCGCCGCTGGCCCAACAATAATTCAACATTGGGTGAATGCGTCGTGTTTGCTGGGTGGATCGTTTGTTTGTTTAATCATTTTACACAGTGGGATGAGTAAAGTATGATACATTGGTCCGATGTTGTTTTAACGCTGGACCAGCAATATAATAGCATTATGTTCGATGAGGGCGGGGGCCCTAGGGTAGTGGTTAGCACCGCTGCCTTTCACGCCAGAGTCCGGGGTTCGGTTCCCGGTCTCGGCGGTTTGAAAGAAACAAAATTGTTTCTTCCCCATCCACGTGTGAAAGTTAGTATTGTGGAGAGCCTCCGTGACCGAGAGGTAGCGTGCTCGGCCTCAGACCGCCAGGGCTCGAATTTCGAATCCTGTGTCTGGAGGACAGTGTCATCTCAATCATCTCACCATCCTCAGGAGGTTCTCCTGGCCCAGTTTAGCCTGTATGTGCACAAAGGTGGCCTAAAGCCCGATTCATTTCATTTTCATTATGTTCAATGACTCATGTTTGCTGGGAGTGGAATGGGTAGAAACACATCACTTATCATTAGGAGAACACTGTATGGGTCCACCCACGTTATGTGCTGGCTTCTCTATATGGAGTACTCGGGGCCGCAGCATCCGTTGAATTCTGGGCCAATGTATAAGACGCTTGTCCAGCCTTAATCCAACACTAGCCCAGCGTCTCTGCTTATTATACACCTCATCTGGTTCTACACACACAATAATAGTGAAGTTGTTTTCACTGCTCTCTTTCTTCGAACTCTTCCTCTAATCCTGATATAATGGCGCTATAAAAAGCTTTTCGTCGGTAAAAATAATTCTGTGTGGCCTGATGTACATTCCCTGGTGTTATGGTCATGATTGGCTTTAAGATTAGTTTAACCTTTTAACCGCCAAATGATTCAATCTGAATTTTCACCCACTTGAAGTTGTGTCTCGCTGACGCGATCCACAACTTCAAGTGAGTGAAACTTATTCAGATTTGACAAAATGGAGGTCAACTGTTTTCAAATATTGCTGATTGATGTCACATTTTTTCTTTAACATATTTAAAATGTGGTACCTCGTGTGCTAATAAAAAATGAAATCTCGAATATATGCGGCACCGGCGGTTAAAGGGTTAAGATGACTTAGCAATGACTTTTAGAGCATAATCGCATTCACTAGCAGACTTGTCTGTGTCACTCTCTTGCGACAAAAATCGCAGACAACTTCGCCCGACTCCCCCTAAAGCTCCTCGAGATTGATTTGCCACTAGTTTGTCTAAAACTGTATCGCACTTTAACACCTCCGACCAATTTCACATCAGTCGTATAACACTCCCAGATGGGTCGCTGTTTAAATCGTTTTTGCAACCCTTTTCAGAGTAGTCGGCGACAGCGCTGTGATGGGTTGCGAGCTGTCATCAAGTAATTAGAGACGAATTGATCGGTACGTCATAGCACCTAATTATCTAGGAGAAATAGTAGATTTAGCCAAAGTGTGAACTGCGACTCCTCCCAAGCAATCGCAGATGTGAATCAGACTGCTCGCAGACTGCCTCTCAGAGCAATCTTTTTTAAATTTCCGACTGGTGTACAAACAACAACAAAAAATACCCAATTTTGTCTATTTGATCTCCGACATGTCTCCGACCTACCGCCAACAACTCGTAGTCAGTTGTAGGACGACTTAGGCCCCGTTCAATTCGTACCGGTTTGCCTGCATGAAGGTTTGATAGTTTGGATCTCGAACCGGTTTACCAAACCAGATGTTTCTTTGTTTCGAACTATTTCTAGATTGGTGGTAAATTTGGATCGCGAACCGGATTGCCAAGACAGCTCGTTTCTTAAAATTATCCCATTCAATTTTCAAAACAGTCGCTTGTGATTTTGATCGCAAAGTAATTGCAATTCACATCGCATTGTCAGTGTGTACCAGGCTTCGCTACCGTGGTACAATGCTTGTGTATGGGGAGCGTGACTGCTAATATGTGTAAGACTATCATTTAATGCTATAGTAGTCACGTTTTCCTATATCCATTAAGCGACGACATCTTGACAGAGTGTTTGTTCAATGCTGCCCCAACAACTGCGACGCTGGCCCAACATTAATCCAGAATTGGGTGAACGTGTTTTGTTTTCTGGGGAGATACCATATGCTGTCACGTCTGCCATCTGATGCTGAATCTATAGGATGATGATCGATGGTACAATCTATTCAGTTTACAATGTTATATTACGGAACCTTGTGAAAGGAATCCTACAACGGTAGCCTGGTGACAGTCACAATCCGATCAAATAAACCAAATACGCAGCAAACAGAATACGTTCACTAGTTTGGTGATTAACCTTTTCACTACCATACATGACGGAAATTTCCGTCGTCATTCGTCAATGAACGTAACCATAAAATGACACAAATTTTCGTCAAATATATACTACATTTATGTATTTTTCGTCATTTGAAGCTGGAAATTGCGTTAGCAATTTCAGCTTCAAATGACGAAAAATAGAACTCCTACACCAGTATATCTGGATCCTGGCATGCACCCCGGCCTGGAAGTCAAAGGGTTAAAAGATTGTCGCAGACCGTGGGCCAACTTTAAATCCACAATGGTTGGAAGTCTCTGTTTTCTGTGATGTATAGATGATGACACACACACGTATCCCGGCAAGCACGAACAGTCTGATATTGGGCCGCCGATGTACACGATGGTCCATCGTTAAACCTGTCGCTGCTAACGACGACTATTATCTTTTTTCAAAACCGTTTTATTAGCCGATCAAATTATATGTTATTTGTAATATAATAAGTGTCTATTCAATATACACATGTAACGATTTGCAAATGTTTAGTCTTAAATTTTTAGCAAATATGAATAATTTCCACCCACTTGAAGTTGTGGGTCGCGGTAGCAAGACACAACTTCAAGTGGGCGAAAATTTAAATAAGACGACTTGGGGGGTGTATGGTTAACATTCCAACTTCTGCTGAATGTCTCGTGTACGTCCCGCACACATACATGTACCTTTGTATATTTAGTGGCTGTATTTACACGATATTAAAGTGTACGGTTACGGCACGGTGACGCGGCATTATTACTGAGCCCACTCTGTCCTATTTATACTTCACGGGTGCACACATCGCCCCTAGCAGCCAAAGCGTTGTATGCAACACTTTTTAGCTGCTAGGGGTTGAATTGAGACTCGCGATCAGTCGTGTACATTGATGAATTTGTACTGAGAAACTGTACTGAGGACCAAGAATTTTGTTAAAAATAATTTATCGATAGAACGAAAAAGCTGTATCTTAAGAGTATGACCAAACCCTAAGTACTTGAGACATCCTCTTGACGAAATACCGCCGTCCCATCAGCGTCATAATAACAGCGCATTGGACGGATGACAAATTTCGGATGAACTGATGAACAACAGGACATAAATTATAGGAGTTATACATCGTAACATGTGGTGTATGGTGCTGCGTGATAATCTTAATATTACTGTGATGCTAATTTGCCGCAAACAAGATAAATTGGGCCCGTTATGTTGGCCCATCGTCTGCGACGCTGCCCCAACATTAATCCCACAGTGGTTCAATGCATTTCGTTCTCTGGCAAGCCTGGCTACCGACGATCTATATTCTCTAAACCGGACACAATTATGCCAATGTCACATAATTTCTTAAACCGGACACATCTTCTGCCAATGTGAAATGAGTGCGGTACATGTACGTGACACACTCCGACAGTCAGGCGACGTCCACCTGTTTGTCTATGTGTGGGTGTGGAGAGACCGTGTCAACAAACCACATACATTCATATATTATAAGTCGCTGTCATAGCATCCCAAAACAAGCCCATTGTCCTTTGGCTCTAATTCAATGTCAGCCGCGAAGGCCAACACAGGACACTGAGACAGTGTTGGTTTGATGCCAACATCAAACCAACACTGTATCATCTCTTGTTTGCTGGGCTCCGCCTAATGGAAGTCCGCGAACCCGTTGACAACACCTATTTGAACCGATCTTTCCGTGATATACATCTCTCGGTATGATTAAAAGAGTAATGGAAATAGACAATACTATCATAAATGCGAAATGTTAGATTCTTATTAGTGACACAACCATCGCGCTTGGCAGGGCTCCAACACTACAACTGGCTTGTGTGCATGAATAACCCTGTGCCCAACCCCATATCATACAAGGCTACTATAATATTGCACGTGTTGCTTTCGGCTCCCTTTGTGTTATATACCCTGATATCACGTGCGCTGAGTTACCATGCAATTACAGGTTATAATGACAGTCCAACCTGATACTATTAACCCTTTCAGCGCGGGGGCCGTCTTTATACGTCAGGATCTGACGTCTGTTGACGTCAGATTCTGACGTATAAAGACGGCCCCGCACTGAAAGAATTAAAATATATCAAATTAAGCGGGAAGAGTTAACCAAGCCATTTATGACTAGTGCAAATTGAGAAAACCCTTTGGTCTCCGTGTTTTATACAAACATATTTCAGCGTTGTAAGGGTTACTGCCGGCTATGTCCGGATTCTAGCGATGCCGACCGGTAAATTACCGTAATGTTTGTTGTCCAATGGTAAACATAAAACGACTTCTATTTAGCGTCGACTTAGTCTTGAAAGGGTGTATCAGCCACTCCGCAAAGTGGCAAATGCACCATTCTAGATTTAAGGTGACGAAATTTGCGCCTCGTTGTTCATATACTTTAGGATTTTAGGATTGCATGACTCGAATGTGGTTAGGGAGGGGGGGGGGGGTGTGATCGCGTGGTCAGCGATCGTAGGGCCCTGTTATCATGGTAATACAACACAAACACGTTATGTGTCCTCCTCATCACTGATATGATACACGCGGCAAAAACTGGACTGTCTGCCCAATACATTATTAAATCACTACAGTGCTATTAGCTCATTACTGGCTCGTCTATTCCATGATTACTTTCAACGTATAGACTGGTGCGGTAAAAAACAGTTTCTAATCAGTGATTAATCGAATATGTATAAAATCATTGCATATCGCCATTTGCCAGGAAAGTCTCATCACTTTCAGACTTTCAGAAATGGCGTGTTGCTGGCATGAGTAATGTTCTGACGGAACATTGCACATGCCAGGAACACGCCATTATGTTACGTAGTTTCGGTCTGAATTGGCGTATATTTCACTAGTTATTTAGAACATAGATTGTTTGTTACTGAGATGTAGAGTAAAATGAGCACTAGAAAGATAACTAATGGTTTAGAAATCTACTTATATCTAATCGCACATATATCGATGGTGAGCGTACCAAATCTTTCCCCTGAAATAAAAATGATGTACTGTTTAAGATTCCCATCAAACACAATGCATTTCACCTACTCTACCCTAATATTGCACCAGTGTCTGGGACGCTGGCCCAACATTAGTCCAGCAGAGGTTCAATGACTGGTATTTGGTACTGGTGTTAACTCAAGAATGGGTTGGTGATATTTTTTATACATCATTATGCACATCACTGTATTGTGCCGCATTTAAGGCATAATACCTAGATTACTTGTGAATCTAATATATGTCACATGATCCAGTCAACAAGACACGTACAACACTGCTCCAATGCCGACGACGTTGACGCAACCTTGGAACAGCATAGGAAAAAAATAAATGTGTACCGTGATCTGCATAATGGTGATCCATTTATATAATTAACGGATCAGGAAAACCTGGAGGGATTTGATACATTCACCATGGTAAACTGATGTAAAAATATAACTGAAATGCTGGCGTGCAAAGCCAAAAGGCAGTACCTGCTTACATGAAAACCAATCAGCTACAGCATTTTGGCTCTGCACAGAGCAGTATACTTCTAGACTGTCTTTTTTTTTCTTTCAACTCATTTTCTACAGGACTCACACAGCACTTTTTCAGTACCGCGGGTGTTCATTTTCTTCACTGATTTAGCTCACAGGTTTTTTTATTTTGAGTGTGTTTTGATTTACTGCACTGTGTTTTTTGTGTGTGTCTACCGCCTACAGCTGATACCTCACGTGTCCTCCCTCACGCCGCTCACCACACTGATACCCCTGATGGCAGTACTCGCCATCAGCGCGATCAAAGACGCCGTGGACGACATAGTGAGTCTACTCACCAGCATACACGAGGCGGTGAACCAATGTCGGGTCAATGTTGGCCCGCCGTCTACGACGGCGGGTCCAACAATGACCCCAACATTGGTTCAATGTCTCGTGTTTGCTGGGTTACCCCTGTCTTCATACACTATCCTTTTGCAGTACCCCTCCCCAGCACACCCACACATGATAATGCAGCAGAAATTGCCAAGATGGTATTTTTAAAGCGGGTGACCTTGATCCCAGGCATACCATTGGTTGAGATGCCGGCATCTCGACCAGTCGCACGCCCGGAATCTAGGTCGACCGCTTTGAATATACCGAACTATCACAATAGCAGGATCACACCTTACCACTCTCCTAGAACAGCAGAATTTTACATTTAAAACCAAATTGGCGAAATCTGGACTGATCATATAAAGACAGCATATTTCGTCCTAAAATTAGCAAAAGAAAATCTTCATATTCCCTCACATCCTTATTATCCTCCAACACCTTATTTGGATAATTATAGTCATGTCAATGCCCATCTGTAACATTTCCAATTTTTCATAGGTACAAAAAACTCAATAACTTGTACCAGTAGTTACAATTTTGATCACATTAAAAAACAATTATATTCACAAAGAAACATTTTATTGACAATATCCTCTACTCTCCCTACCAAGATTTAAAATGGCTACCACACTGCGATTTCACAATCTTTTTCGTAGGAAATAAGCAATTGATTTAAAAGAAATAGAAAAGTGTTGCAACAGTCTTCGTGAAAATTTCTGAGCACAAGGACCGACTTGACATATTTCTCTCCCACTCTCTGAGCCTTATTTTATCACCAATGACATCAAATTTCCCATGTAGGATCAGATGAGATTTTAGGAGATGTTACTTCACAAACTTGTGATTTCACGCCATAAGGCAGAATGTTTTGTTTTTAAATTTGAAAAAACAAGTGTCGATCTTGTTGCTTGAACATTTTCTCCAATTCATTCTAGACCATATTAAGTGTGAATATAAAATTGTACAGATAAATACAAAATGTTAAGTGTTAGGTGAACATATGGTTTGAAAAACTATGAAAAAAAAAAAAAAAAATTAAATCTTTTCTAATAATAGATTGTATTTCCTCACATTAATGCAAAAATTACACTCAAATACAAAATGTTATGTGGACATAGCATGTAAGCATTTAAAAAGATGGAAGCAACATTTAAAATAGCAATGACATTTACGGTATATTGCTTTTCTAATGATGTTTTTATCATGTTTATGTAACTACAAAAGCTTGTTTATTGTCATAAAATCATGCTATAGTAGGTGAGGACATGAAATTATATAATAATCTTCATGCCCACAGTTTTTTAATATATTTCAAGTGTAACACACTTTTTTGACACAAGTTTTTATTGCTGATAAATTTGACTTTTTATACTCGCTGGAATTTGAAATGTCAAAGTTCATGTATAACTAGATCTATTATAGAGCGAGAAATATTCATTATTATTCAATTAATAATTGCATTAATTGAGGGACACTGTTTTTAGCTACAGTAATTTGTCATTCATTTCTGACATGTTGATATCAGTAATTATTATGAAGGTCATATGGATGTTTTGCATCTGGTATTGACATTAAGTTGTCTATTGTTTAACTGCCCATTTTAAATAACTAATGCAATTGAATGTCATCCACCGTAGAAGACTGGTTCCACTTTTCAGCACTCTTATTTACCATAATAATGAAGAAACAGAGTTATTAAGCATCAGTCCATCTTCGTGAACTCTATCCATTCTATTTCACTAGCCGTTCATATTTTTACAATTTTTTTTTTAATTTATTAATCTCATATTTAATATATATTTTTTACTAGAATATTCAGTATTCAAAATAATTAGTTATGCTGCTAAATTTGTTAATTAATTTGTCACGGACATATATTTAAACTTGTATTGTGGTAGGTAAAATGACATATTATGTTTTTGATCTCAGAGGAATATATTTTAAATATAATAATAAATAAATATTTTATTATCCATCATGTTTATCTGCTCTTTATTGTACTGTTAGGGGATACTTCCATTCCATTGTGATTCAATTTTAAAAATAACTGCTTCAAGTACAAAATAATTTTAGTCCAATCTCTTTAGTAACTTATATTTCCACTGTAAATACTTTTAAGCCTACTGTAGCCTTGCTTTCTACTAATACTGCATGGCATAACATTAACCCTTGAAGAACCAAGGTATGCAAATTAAATTTTTACCCACTTGAATTTGTGTCTCGCTAACGCTACCCACAAATCCAACAAGTAGGTACAAATTATATACTCATGTACAATTTAAATCAAAACATATGACAATCTGGCAAATTTAATGCTTATTCCTCTTCACATTTCCTTGTTTGAATAACAAATATAAAGGCTGGAAACAGCTTTAGTTGTGATTAGCAGCAATTTCAGGGTTTATATCACTTTTTTTATATAGCATATCGTCTGCTCAATGTTGGACTAACGTCATAGATGTTAGCCTTTCATTGAACCACATCAAACTTGCATTGATCCACATCAAACTGCATCCGCAGAGAAACGTGTATAACTTGTGCACTGGATTTGGTGATTGCTTGGAATATTTGCTAAAATAATTAATTATCTGTGTAATGTTCCATTTTATTGTTACATTTTAAATAAATTTGTCACCGCTACTTTCTTCAGATATTTAATAGAAGTAGTGGTAGTATTAGTAGTATTTTCATAATTAAATCATTGTTACTGGTTTCAAGACATTGCATGGATATTTTTATATAACCCCTTTTTGGAAAAAATTGTAATGTTTAAAAAATGTGGTAATCATACAGAATAAAAGTAATTATTTGAAATATGTGAATTTCTTGAGGTCGCTTCAGAAGATAAACATAATTTTACCATAATTTTGCTTATGTCTGATTTAGCAACGGCATTCAAGTGACAACCAAGTTAACAACAGGAGTACGAGGGTACTGCGGGATGGAAAATTAGTAGAAGAGCGATGGCACAAGGTGGTGGTTGGTGATATCATCAAGATGGAAAATGATCAGTTTGTAGCTGTAAGTGTGTGTCCCCTTGAATATGAAAAGGAGTATTTGCCACTCCACAAAGTGCCAGATACACCCTTTCATATCCAACGGGACGAGTCATTTCTGATGAGCCATTTCTGATGAGCCATACCATACAGTTATCACATTTTTATTATCCCCCACCCGTAGGGGAAGGGGGATTTTAGTCGCGCCAGTATTCTGTCCGACGTCTGGCGTCCGGCGTCACGTTTTCTTATGGGGGCAAAAACTCAAAAAGTACTGGTCAATTTTTTCCGAAATTTTAACATCACATTCCCAGCAACATGGGGATGTGCAAGTGATTTTTAGAGATGCTATCAAAATTGAAAATGGCCGCCAGAGGTGAACTTTAAGTCGGAAATTATTCACATTCACATTTCCCACGATATGGAGATGTGCAAGTGATTTTTTTAAGGTTTTACTGAAATTCAAAATGGCCGCCATGGATAAACTTCATATTTTTTGTGGGCGCAAAAACTGAAAAATAGAAGTCAGTAATAATTCACATTGTACAATTCAAGATCAATACAAGCCGTATTGTTCTATTGTTACTACGTGATTAGCATGTTAACACATATTATTCGCTTTATATTTGATTTAATTTCATATAGCTGCATCTGAGCTATGGCTAATTATAATATTAGATTTTCTTCACATTATCTCCTATATAATGGATGTAGCATCATGCATGTATGTGTTGATTAAGCACACATATATAATGTGTGCCATTTTTCTATGACATTGATTTATCCCTCACTCGAAAGTGAACCTTTTTTATTTTCCACATATACAACTTGTGTGTCTTGGACATTCTCTCTATATGGCACCGATAAAAAAAATGTTTTTTCTTAAAAAAACTTTTAACCTCTTTGTGTGATTACGGGACTACATGTATGTTCAAATTTGCTGTGTTGACTCTCTTAAATACTTTTCACCTGAGCTGACTGAATTAAAATTTTGAGCAATTCATTGAATGGATGACAACATCCATCTTTTTTGAGAGGGGGTGTGTGTTTTGACTGAAAATGATTGTTGTAGCCTCTATCTAGTTTTTCAAAACGTTGTCCTGGCTTTCTTTTGTCAAGGTGAAGGGGGATGAACATTTGCCCTTAAAATAGTAGCTTTATACCACATTAATATCATGTTGTGAACACAATAATATATATTATCTATCTACCCTTTTCTAGGTGTTTATTTTATAATGATGTTTATTTATAATAGATACATTGTTTTTTATAAGGCTGACTTGATGGTGGTAACAACAAGTGAACCAAACAGTTTATGTTATATAGAGACAGCTGAACTTGATGGGTAAATGTGGATAATTTTTACCTCTATAATTCTGATAAATGTGTCTCATAGCAATACATTGTATAGTATAATGACAAATTATATTGAACAACATAATCCTCTGCAGATCGATTGCCAAATCAGATCAGAAACTGTAGGTCTGAGAATTTAAATTATTTAATTTTGTGGTTTTAAGTGCTAGTGAAATGTTATTGTACATTTGGATTCTGCATTTTTCTGAAAGGAAGTAATTTGCTTATAAAATGTCATAATGTGGGTGTTACAAACTCAGAACAACTCAGAGAGTACATTTATTTTCTTTGTGAAAGCAGTTTAGTTTTCATATTGTTTTGAATACAATGTTTTATTTTGGCTGGATGTTACATTTTGTAAGCTAGGAATGTGATAAGCTTACATCATACAATGTGAAAATATTTATGTTTTGAACAGTGAAACCAACTTGAAGGTGAAGCAGGCTTTACCAGCGACGGCCACTATTGCAGTAGATGATAATGCAGAAGCTCTCCGTGGATTTAATGGCATGTTTTTTTATATGTTATATTGTTGTAATTAAATAAATTTAAAGTGTTTATGACCACGTAGCTTCTACAAGGATATTTTAAGAACATGAAGTATGTATTGTGGAATTTAGGTTCTGACATCTTGGGTTTATAAGGAAAGTTTTTTCAGAATCAGAATCAGAAATGTTTTATTTGACCTAGATATTATATACATATTTCATACAATGTGTTTGGTATACAAGTGGTCAGGGAGACTCTCCTTAAGGTCAGTAAATGACCGCTGACAGGAGGGCCACCCTTTAGAAAACTTAAAGATACAATATATATTTTCTCTTTGCGTTTACAAAAATAATATATAATAATAAAAATTGAACGGTAATTAACCATTTAACGGTATAGAATAGATTTAACAGTAATCAGAAGAGCAATATTGGTTTTATAATGACACGTGTATGTATCGTAGCTACAGACCCAGCAAACACGACACGTTGACCTAGCGCTGGTCCAATGCTGGCCCGGCGTCGTAGACGGGTCAACGTGTCGTGTCTGCTGGGCTATGAAAGCACAGACCAGCAAACACGAGACGCTATACCAAAACCGGTCCAATGTTGGGCCAGGGGTCACTGACCCTGGACCAACACCAGCACCGGCCAGCGTAACATGTTTGCTGGGCATGCATGGTAAGTCGAATTACGGAGGCAATGACTAAATAAATACCTGTAAGAAGAATCGTTCACTCTGCGCTGGCCCAACGCTGGGCCAGTGTCATAGACAGTGGACCAGCACCGATCCAATGCAGAGCGAACAAGACTGTGTGTCGGGAAAACATGTGGGGCAAATTTATAGAGGCCTGTCCAGACAAATATAACAGTTATTAATATTACATTCATCTTTATAAGTATTCAAAATGCTATTTTTTATATATATTGCAAAACCGTGTAGGCTGTGAGTTGTAGTTTTATTTAGTATGATTTGATCAGTATTGCTTAATAAATATGGTAAACTGTTGCGAACACAAAGATTCGCATATTCACGTCTAACTCTATGTGTTATATAGTTTCTCCGTCTTGTATTATGTTCATGGTTTTCAAAATTAAAAACGAGATCCAATGAAGTAAAGTATTTGGGGGTTTGATTATTAATTAACTTGTGATAGAATTTGAGTTGTTGTATTTGATGTATATCTTTCATTTTAAGAAGCTTCAAATGTTTGAATAGGGGATCAGTATGGGCATTATATTTACTAAATTTTTTACCGTCTACAACTTTAAAAATGGCATGTACTAATAGTGATATTAAGTGTCAGTACTGGCCTATGACATATATAACAATTTCTAATGCTAGCGGCCTGTCTCAGTATCACACTTCATCAAATTTATATATTTTTGTAGGTGAAATCATATGTGAACCTCCTAATAACAGACTGAGTAAGTTTGAAGGGGTCTTGACATTCCAAGGAGAGAAACATTCTTTGGATAATGATAAAATTGTTCTTCGAGGATGTGTTCTGAGAAACACCAAGTGGTGTTATGGACTGGTTGTCTTTGCTGGTAAAGACACTAAACTCATGCAGAACAGCGGCAAGACAATGTTCAAGCGCACACATATAGACAGGCTGATGAACCTCCTCATTATTGGTGTGAGTATTACCTGATACATACCAGTACACTAATCAACCTCAACCTTTACAGTGTGGGGATCGACTTCAGTTGTCAGAATCTGATGTCTGTAGACGTCACATTCTGACGTCTAAAGTCGATCTCCGCACTGTAAGAGTAAAAATATTTCTAATGGCCGTAGACCCATAGCATAGGTATTCAAATTAACCTAAAAGAGCTGACTAAGACAATTATGATGATTTAAAAATGAAAAAAACCCTTTGGTCTCCATGGATTTTACAAAAAGAATTCAGCGCTTTAAGGGTTAAAACAACAAGTTAAAGAATTTAAATTGTTCACACATGCGAAGTTGGTATAAACATATTTATTTGGATTTCCAAGTACATGTAGCACAATTGCTAATACAAAGGATCTCCCATGTGAAGTTGTGTATCGCAGTAACAAGACACAACTTCCATTGGGTAAAAACTACTTACAGAATGTAAAATTAGAATAAAAACATTCGGCAATTAGCAAATGATGCTGATATCTCCTTAAAATGTTTCTGTTTGAGGGACAAATAAAAAAGCTAAAAACAGATATAGACGTGATTATCATTTAAAGGGGTTGTGTATTCAAAGCATATGAATCCTCCAAAATCACTCGCTGTGTTTCGTGCGATTCTAGGGAGAATATATAACAACTATCCTCTGTTTCCTTATGTGAATGATTGTAGCTGCTACATGTAGCTTATGATAATCATTTGTTCACAACATAAAAGAGTTAAATTGCTATACAAACTTATATCGAATAACCTAATCCAATATAGACCTATTGTAATTTATCTTTTTTCATTATTTCAGATTTTTATTTTTTTACTGAGTGTGTGCACTATTTGTACCATATGCTGTGGTGTGTGGGAAGCTATGGTTGGCTACAATTTCAGAGCATACTTGCCATGGGAAACTTACATTCCGAGCCCTAAAGCTACAGGATCCACAGCCATTGCCTTCCTTGTTTTCTTTTCCTATATAATCGTCCTGAACACCGTTGTGCCTATCTCACTGTATGTCAGGTGAGTGACAAACACTAATCATCATGATATTGATAGCTGGCCCTCTTGCTTTTATTTGTTTAGCCTTATGCTAGTGGACCATATTATATACGGTTTCAAGAAAATGTAAAGTCACTAAAATTGACAAAATATTTTTTGATAGATGCTGAGGTAATCAAATCATTTAATTTAAAAAAACATGTTTCACCATTTGAAGCTGAAAATTGTATTAGTTAAATGAATGACAAATAGAAAGAAACAATTCAGTTATTAAAAGGTGTTCTACAGTAATTTTATCTTTAATGTCTGTAGCAGCTCACAGTACATGTATACTGTTAATGATTACACACTGTCACAATATTGTTAGAAATCATTAACCTCACAGTTTCAAGGATCATTTTTTTCCTTACCCACAATTGGGCAGCTGATATAGTACTAAAATAACAATAGAATGTTTGAGGGCATTGTGTTAATTTGAAGCCCAATCAATGTAGGCCATAGACATGTATATTATTCCTGTGAGTGTACATACTGTGTACATGATTGTGTACATGGGAGTGATATGCAGGCATAACCTGTTATGTACATGACTTGACTGACAGACCCACAGACATGTTTGGATGTTCAACAGTGCCCTATTTACTGATGATAATGTAAACATGATATATTTTGATTGATCTTGTTTTTTTTTTATATTAGCGTTGAGATGATTAGATTTGGACACAGCTGGTGGATAAACTGGGACAAAAAGATGTACTATACACCAACTGATACTCCTGCAAAATCCAGAACAACTACATTAAATGAAGAGCTGGGCCAAATTGAATATATATTTTCAGATAAAACAGGAACACTTACACAGGTGAGGTTATTGACTAAGTGATTAATTGGTGGCTTAGCATGTACAATTTAAGTTATCATTAATTTTCAGTTGTTTTGTACATATTTACTCATCTGATATTTGTCGAAATTATCAAAACATTTATGCAGCTTTTAGCATTTCTGAAATTATCAGAATGTTTATAGTGTTTGACATTTTCTGCTATGGGTCCTGCTGTGAATTGATTCAGCTACATGTACATCTGTTTCTTTAGGCCATCAAATTACAGTTATTGGGAATAGAATGCGTGTTTAAATATGAGTAATTTTCACCCACTTGCAGGTGTGGGTCATGTTAGCGAGACACAACTTTAAATTAAATAACATAACTGGTAAAGGTGAATTTTGTTTATTTTTCACGTATGACATATCTGCCTGAAAAAGTCTGCCTTTGGGGGCACCGAGTCTTATAAGTTCATTTGCTGAGATAGCTTTTGAAGACAAATTCAATTTTGAAGTGACAGTTCTCTAGGTATTATTGCTCATTGGATCAACTTTAAGAATGGGGGTGTAAAGGCCAGTTGCAATACTGATTCCTGAGGAGCTTTTAGTGTTCTAATGCAAATTTTGCCAAACTATGTGCTGTCACTAAGAATTTGTTGTAAAGCTGTGAACTGCCAGGACATAAGTGCCAGTAGAATAGTGCCTCTCTTTGATGTTTTCTTTTCTCCAAAAAGATACTTTGGCCCAGCACGAAATATTTTGTTCAGTATCTCTTAGCGAACAGCTATTCCATTCCGCACATTCACTGATCAAATTTGAAATTGATTAGCGAAATATTTATACATAAATGATAAGGCTGTTTGTCTGTCAAAGATTCAAGGAGAAAAAGTAATCACCAATTTTCAAACAAAATATTCCCTGCTCGGTCCAGGCTATATTTACACATACCAGTAGTTCTTTGCAAGCCTATATATATATTTCTTTAATCTTGAATAATTATGATTTTTTTAACATACTGTAATTCTGTGAAACGCAGTGACGTGACCGGAAACCCTTTTGAATGGCTACTTGGTGAATTGAAAACAAAGTTCCCCTCTCCCATACTTCATTCCATTACATTGCTAGGTGAAAGAATTGCAGGTCAAGGCTATTGGATTTCACAGAATATAAGCTTATGATGATTTCCTATGTATTGTTCTGCATTGTAGTAATGTTTGTTTTTTGCAATATTGCAGAACATAATGACATTTAACAAGTGTACAATCAATGGGAAATCATATGGTGATCCAGTGGATGATTATGGCAATCCAATGGATATTACAAGTGTAAGTGCTTTGTTTATGTATTCTGTTTGCAGTCATATTTTATTCTTAGCTACTAACTGTGAACAGCATATAGTTTTTTGCCTCTCTTTCTCTTCTTTTTTCTGTACAATTACCAGACTTTGTAATTGTTGCATCTACATTCATTCTCATATTGTTAATACTGCTCACATTGTACACATTTCTTGGTAATGTGTAAGATGAGTGAGATTTTCGGATAGGCCCTGTGTCATATAATCAGAATAATGCAACTTTAAACTAGGCTGCAATGCACTCATTTAACACTTTTCTATTCTTCATAAAGTACTTTGTTAAATGTTATTTATTTCATAATTAACTTGAATATATTATGTATTATATATAAGTTGTTTTGCTGTCACATCCAGTGTCCCAGCTGAATGTAAGACATACTGATTTTACGTATACCTGTTTTTTACAGAAAACCCCCAGATTAGATTTTTCAAAAAATGCAATGCACGAAAAGTCATTCTATTTTTATGATGGGAGACTCGTGGAATTGTTGCGGTCTGGAGATGCTAATGCTCAACAGTTTTTTCGACTGCTTTCATTATGCCATACTGTAATGCCAGAAGAAAAAGATGGTGAGAAGTAATTCTGTAGCAACTTTAAGAAATAAAACATACAAATTATGACTTTAGTAAGAAATTCATTTCTCCACTGAAAAAATATTATTGCTGAAATTGCTCAGGTTCAACTTGTATTTTAAGTGTTGTAAAGCACATCATTGGCTTTATGAGGCAATAGTTTATTTTTGGGTTTGATATATCTCAGAATAGTGACAATTTGTGATATACATTTTTCATTATGTTTGTGGTATTATGATCTTGATATAACAGCCACTATGTTTAACCCTTTCAATGCTAAGCACAATTATAGTCAAGTTTATTTTGTTTAACTGTTTAAATTACTGTCATTGGGAAAGAAATGAGTCTTTAGTCAGTAAGGTTTGCAAATGTTTGGTCTCGGACCTAACAAATGTAAGTCGTTTTCACCCGCTTGAAGTTGTGAGTTGCAGTAGCGAGACACAACTTCAAGTAGGAGAAAATTTAAATTATATAACTCAGTGCTTTAAGAGTTAAAAGCCTTCAGATCTATCACTGACTCAATTTTGGCTATCTGTGAAGAAAAGTGACTAACTCAGTTGAATAATTTCAAAAATAGGTGACATTTACAATTACATGATTTGTTCTAACTTTAGGCCAAATACATTATTTTTTGAGGCTACTAAGTATACTTTATTCACAGGAGAGCTGTTCTACCAAGCACAATCACCAGATGAAGCAGCTCTTGTCTCCGCTGCCAGAAACTTTGGTTTTGTATTCAGAGTAAGTATTAACCTCTAGAGCGCTGATGTCCACCAGTGTATTGTTCAATTATATTTTAATGGCCTTATATAACCATGATAAAATTAAATACATTGTAAATCTGCGATAATCATATGCATTTAAACTTACATTTAATCAATTCAACTTTTATTTATTTTAAATAAGGTGAGTTTTAATACGCTTATCTTGTGTTTGTAATGGGTCAGATTTTCAGATTTTGTTGGATACAGCATATTTGTCAGATAAAGTAAGATTTTGGTGCCCATCTTTTTTTAATCCGCTCGGAACCAATCGTGGATATATTTGTGAATTGTGACTGTTCTCCAGGGACCATTCCCGGATATCTCAGGGAGTGATTACATGAGATAACTATTTATCAGAAATTAATCTGGTATCGGCAAGAGTTTAGCTGCAATTTAATCTGGTAGTCAATATGTTAATGAGAAAGTGGCTGATTTGATTATTACTCTTAAGTGGCACAATCTGTGGTAAAAAATATCACCATCAGACTATTGTTTTCATAGTACACATATATCAATCTAAAAATAGTTTTATGTAGAATGCCTTAAATAGCATTTGTGATTTTAAAAAATGTTAGTGGGAGAGCCAACGGACCCCTGCACTAAAGTTCAATTTTTGTTTCAAAAATTGAAGGTAAAATGAGAACTAAATTTGCTAGATTGGCATGTGATTTGATTCAAATTGTACATATGTATGTCAGTAATTTGTACCCACTTGAAGTTGTTTGGTCACGATAGTGAGACACAGCTTCAAGGGGATAAGAATTTAAATTGTATAAATAAGTGTTTTAAGGGTTGACTAATAATGGCTGATGACCACATGTTTGTGTTGTAGTCCCGTACTCCAGATAGCATCTCCATAACTGTGAATGATGAACCAGAAGTATATCAACTGTTATGCATTCTTGATTTTAATAACGTCCGAAAGCGCATGTCTGTAAGTATAGGAATGGGAGACATGGATGCATTTTGAACAGTTTTTGTGATGTATCATTTTTATGAAGTTGATGAACTGGCATTTATATTTTCTGTTATGTTAAATATGCCCCTTGTGGTGAGAATGCAAGCTTTAAAATTAACCCTAAATACGCTATTAATACATTTTGAAACTAAAAAAATTCATCCTCTTAAATTTGACCAAACATTTTCAAATCTTGATGTTTAATCACACATTTAATTACCAATAATAGTGATTTAATCGACTAGTAGAACTGTACAGATCAAAAATGATTTTAGTCATAAGATAGTAGTAAATTGTACTAACTTTGGAGCATTGGTTTTTAAACTTATGACGTTTCAACTTGCTACGCCAAGCCTTGATCACATACTGATGTCCTGGCGGTGAAATGGCTCAGACATCGTTGGAATGATCTTATTGTAGATTAGCGCTCATTCAATATTGATTAAAATCTCTCTACTAAGTCGTGTGCATGTCGTTTTAATTGATACCATGTGACTTCTTTGTTGCAGGTGATTGTCAAGAAAGATGGCAAAATATTTATTTTTTGTAAAGGAGCAGATAATGTTATATTTGAGCGTCTAGATGCCAAATGTGCAGAAATGCAGGAACTAACCAACAGTCATCTGAATGTAAGTTATCATATAACATTTACAGTACTAGTACTACTGTTATGTTATTTTAATAATTATAATGACTTTGTTTTATTTCAAACACATATTTTTTTAAACGATTCAGGGATTTGGAAGAATAAATTCTTAGCCAATGCAATCGATATCGTGAATAGTCATGATTTTAAAATTTCTTTAAGGTTCTTAGAATGCTCTTTCAGTTTTAAAATATGATATTTTGTAAGGTTAAGCTGTATTTTTATAATTTCTCATTGGGTAGAGCAGGCAAACTGTGTTTTATGAATTGCAATTTTATACATGTTTTAATCCTCAGTATTTGTATTACATGTACATTGTATAATTGTCACAGGATTTTGCACAAGATGGCCTGCGTACCCTGTGTTTGGCATATAAAGAAATACCATCAAATGTTTATGATCTATGGAAGAAGAAACATCACGAGGCCAGGTAATCCACACTTACATGACATGTGATAACTGTGGGCTTAGCTGTTTTATTTCATGTAAATTTTATTAGATGTTTAGATATTCAGAACTTTTTTTCCGTCAGTATAAAGAATATGATGTCAGTTTAAGAAATGTGTAGCTTATATTAAAAATAAATAGTTTTGAATGTAAGCCATATCAATTCAGTACTGCCTGTTTTTAGCACGTCACTGGAAGATCGTGATGATAAACTAGGGAGTGTATATGAGGAGATTGAGCAGAACTTGCTTTTAATAGGAGCAACAGCTATTGAAGATAAACTGCAAGACGGAGTACCAGAATGTATTGCTAACTTAGCATTAGCTGGCATTAAAATCTGGGTTCTCACAGGCGACAAGCAAGGTGAAAAAGAACTTGATTACACGCCGTTTCAATTATGCTTTTATTCAATTGTATTTATATTCTGTAATGCATCTTTGTTATCTACATATACACATGGTTATTGTCATATTTGTTAAGCCATGTATTACAGGTGATTGTGTCTTAAAGTCTCTCGTCTGAATAAATAAACTGAGCAAAAAAAACATTTACAAATGATAAATCACGTGTTTGTATGTAATGTAATTTTTATTGTTTTAGAAACTGCTATAAACATAGGTTATAGCTGTAAGCTACTGACAGACGAAATGGAGGAGATGTATGTGATAGATGGAGATACATATGAGACAGTGTATGAGCAGATGCAGCGGGCTCGTGATGAGATCGCTAAGCTGTCTAACTCAGGTGGAATGCTGGATCACAGAGATCTAGTAGCCTTCTCTAACGGAGGGCAAGCGCCTCCAGTGCCTGAAGTGACTGTGTCTGAGGAGCATTCTGGATTCGCTCTGGTTATGAACGGCCACAGTCTGGTAAGTATGAGTGTGTGTCTGTTTAGTAAAACTAAATGTTGTAAAACCTGGTAGAGCTGATAAGCTCTCTCAGTTATTTCCACCTTTAAGTAGAAAAAGCCATTTTAGAAAACCAGATGTCCTCACAATGAGAAAAACTTTAAAACCTATTATGAGCAACGATCCTTTTGGGATATCAACCTGTTGTGTTCACCCTGCTATAAAAGTTGACTTACTAAAGAGAAAACCTCTTATAAGAGACCCCCTGCTATAGGAGACCATCCACTATAATAGACCGCCTGTGATAAGATACCATCTACTATAAGAGATCACCAGCTATAATATACAACCTTTTATAAGAGATAATCTATTATAAGAGACCACCTGTTATAAAATACCATTTGCTATAAGAGACCACCTGCTATTAGAGATCACCTGCTATAAGAGACCGCCTGTTATAAGAGACCACATGCTATGAGAGAAAGCCTGCTTCACGAGGCAACCTGCTATAAAAGACCACCTGTTATAATAGCCACCTGTTATAAGAGACCATCTACACTATAACTTGAGGCAACCTGCTATAAAAGACCACCTGTTATAGGAGACCACTTGCTACTTGCAATCAGAGTCCACCTGCTATTAGAGACGACCTGCTATAAGAGATAACCTGCTATTACTGACCACATGTTATAAGAGACCACCTGGTCTAGGGGCTGTCTAATATAAGAGACCACCTGCTATTAGAGACTACCTGCTATAAGAGACCACCTGCTATAAGAGACAACCTGCTATAAGAGACCACCTGCTATAAGAGACAACCTGCTATAAGAGACCACCTGCTATAAGAGACCACCTGCTATAAGAGACAACCTGCTATAAGAGACAACCTGCTATAAGAGACCACATGTTATAAGAGACAACCTGCTATAAGAGACCACCTGCTATAAGAGACCACCTGCTATAAGAGACAACCTGCTATAAGAGACCACCTGCTATAAGAGACCACCTGCTATAAGAGACAACCTGCTATAAGAGACAACCTGCTATAAGAGACCACATGTTATAAGAGACAACCTGCTATAAGAGACCACCTGCTATATGATATAACTTGCTATATGAGCTAACTTGGTATATAAGACCACATGCTAAAACTAAGAGGCCGCCTGACCTGGTACAAGGAGACAAGTCAACCTGCTATATGAAACGACCTGCTATACTACTCTACAAAGTCAAAAAGGCAGTAACTGCTGAGTAAGCAGTTACTGCCTTTCGGCTTTGCTGCACACTATAAGAGACCAACCTGTTTTAGAGATCACTTGTCATGAAAGACACGTGCTACTGTTAAAAGATCCAATTGCACTAATATACCACTTGCTGTGGTAGACCGCCTGCTACTGAAAGTCACTTGATATAGGAGATTACTAGCTACATGAGACCATTCCCTATTAGATATAATTTTAAACGTTTTTAAATAGTTTATAGCAGCCCAGACGCCCTTTGCTTCCACTTCATACTTTTTTTACTTCTTGTGATAATAGTGATTATTATACACAGTCTTAGGACCCTAGAGATATCAGCATTTATCGCACGATATTTACTTGCTATTGTTGGTTACTGCTTGGTAGTCCGTAATAACAGACATTGTAGGCGCTCACGATACAAAGTGTAATCGTTGACATTCGATTAGCTGTGCTCCATTTTATTTGCATAATGTCTATATAGATGAATTTACCCTTGATGATCTCAACTTTAGTCGTTTTCGATCCGTTTTTTTCGCCCATTTAGTCACTGTCGTTGGGAATGAAATGTGTGTTCAAACATCGAGATTTGCCAATATTTGGTCACAAAATAACTGATTATGAGTTTTTTTTTAACCACTTGAGTTTGTGGATCGCGGTAGCGATCCACAACCTCAAGTGGTTGAAATTTTAAACAAAATAACTTAACAGGATAAGGGTTAACATTTGAATGGGGCTACCTCACATTGTTCATGAAATTGTTGATGTCAGTGTACACCAGCACCAGCATACAAAAGCACAGCGGTCGCCGTGCTGTCCAACTATGACGCTAAACCATGTGATTGCGTCTAAATGCTGGACCACTGCTGGAAGTCAGCATTTGCAGATGTTCTGCAGGTAAAAGTTCTACAGGTGAAGTCCGGGTTCAGAGGGTTCAACGGTTATAACATTGTCGATTTTGCAATCGTTGATTTTAAGTGTGCTAACCGTTATTTAACTAAAGTAACTTTACTATTTTTCACTCAAATAAAATTGTACCTGTTAACGCAATTTACCAGCTTAAAAAAGAAAGATTAGGAGAGTGTTGAATGCAGCTAAGCACATTCACCCCATGTATCGATTCTTTGTTACTGACCCTTTCACCCCTAAGCACGACTAGCAGATTTTGAAATCCATTTTATTAGCCGACCAATTCACTGTTATTGGAAATGAAATAAGTGCTTAAACATCAAGATTTACGTATGCTTGGTCTCAATCAAATTAAAGAAATATGATGAATTTTCATCCACTTGAAGTTGTGGGTCGCGGTAGCGAGACACAACTTCAAGTGGGTGGAAATTGTAATTATATAACGAAGCGCTTTATTGGTTAAAATATCGTATAGAACTGCCTCTGTGTGGCGGATATGACTCTTTAATAACAAGGTGATGATATGATTGTATAACACCGAAGGCAAACAATAACAACCAAGTTATCATTTAATGACACAGTTTAATCAGATAAGTGGTAAGTGACACAGTGCTAGTTAATAACAGATCTGATAGCTGGGCATGTAGACAGGTGAATGATGATGATAACACTGATAATCACTGATAATCACGATGCGTTGACGCAATGCTGTTTTAATGCTGGCCCAGCGTCTGCGACGCTGGTCCAGCATTCAAACAACATCGGGTGTGTTGCTGGGACAGCACCGGGTACAGGGGATACTGAAGTACCGGCTACTGTTTACAGTCAACAAATCCACGATTACCAATCACTTTATGACTATACACCTGGTGACGGCAATAAATACACGATGACATCAGAAGTTTAAGATTACTTCAATAGCTAATAATTGATGAAAACGAATGTATTAATTTTGATGATTATTCCATTAAGGGTCGTCCACTGTTTACAGTCAACAACTTAATTCTAGCCAATCACTTTATCCCTATACATCCCGTGAATACAGGATGTCATCAGTTTTGAAGTTACAATTGTTTCCACGCATCTCGATATATCCACAAATCAAGGAAAAAACACATTAATTTTTATGATATTCCATATATATGAAATGCAGTTGCGGTATACTATTCATAAAGAAACAGATCTTTGAGTCACTAATGTTTCTAATCATTCAACCCTTATCCTGCTAAATTAAATAATTTAATTTTTCAGCCACTTGAAGTTGTGTCTCGCTACCGCGACATACTACTTCAAGTGGCTGAAAATTAATATTTGTTTAATTTGACACTAAACATTTGCAAATATTGATGTTTAAAAACTCATTTCATTCCCAATAACTGATTTAATCGGCTAATATAACGAGTTAAAAACGACTATTGTCCTGATCAGCAGGCAAAGGGTTAATAAAGATTTAGAATGATGATTTCTATATCTGCACCGGTTAACGCCCTTGTCACTTCTTTTACACAAAAAATAAGCACCACAACATAGGAGTATTACACGTAAGACAGAATAAATATTGGTAACAATATATTGCGCAATTGCTAATGCATGCATAGCGTTCATCTATAGTCTAGCGTATTTGGCATAAATACGTTTGGTTATACTGCGTATTTGTTTATAATTCATACTTTATTTTCTCACTTCCATAAGTTATTTTCACCTATTTTTATCGTTACGTTTACTAATGCAGAGAACACATATGATACTGACTAGCTTTTCGCAATGAAAGACAATTCCAGTTTAAATTAAAGCGACATAATCAGGCCAAAATCATCATTTTCATTTTCGTCCCTTGATATGTTCTTAAATCAAAATATCCATAGACTACAATTGCGTGATTCTTTTGGGTTGCGTCCTTACCAGTTAAGAGAAAAATAAGAATCAGATCTTATGTTGTTCTTGTATTTCTTATTTTGGACATCGATGTATAAATAACATCCATATTTCTCTTTTACCTGGTAAATGCGAAACCCAAAATTAAAAGGTCTAACGGCAAAAAAATGTATCCATTCCGTATCATAGACTAAAATTCAACTTTAAACACAATCATTAGATGTCTTAGTCTAGTATAATATTAATATGAGTTATATGATGTCCTACAGATGATGGTGTATTCGAGTCCTAATTGTCTGCATTATAGCAAGGAGGTTATATTCTTTGTCGACATCATTCATGAAATCACAAATTTTACCCATGGATATTTTTATTATCCTTGCTGCTTTTGCCTTTTCAATCTTCTATTTGTTTTACACTGCAAGCGACTTTTATGCAATCGATTCTGCTATGCAAAGTCAGTAAACAGTTACTGTTTTTTATACAACTGTATTGACATAATTATAGACCTGGCTTGAGTATTTTTCTACATAGTGCGTGTTGTTAGATATAAACCCTTAAAACGCTAAATGATAGAATTTAATTTTTTACACATTTGAAGTTGTGTGTCGCTATCGCGACCCACAACTTCAACTGGTTAAAAACACTTATATATGCAATTTGAATAAAAACATACGTCAATCTTGTCAAATTTAATGCCAACTTCTCGTCCAAATTCTATTGTTTGGTTCATAAAATAGTGAACGTGATTAACACTTTAAGAGTTAAAAAGTTGAGGCTAACTTACAGACTGTACATGTTGTACAGTTTACATTTCAAACACGAGTAGTTCCCCATTTTGAGTGACTGCTAGTGTACCAGTGCTGGATATGTTGACAGTCTGTGGGTAGCTCAGCCCGTCTTTACTGGTGAGAACATGGCGCAGAAACTTCCCGTCTTTATTATATAAACATATTCTATGATTGCCGCAGTCAGCCACCAGTAGATTCCCCTGCTGGTCCTGTACCACACCTTTGGGGTAACAGAGCTGTCCATCACCTTCTCCCATACCAGTCCCCCACCTGGTCAGTAGTCGTCCACACGTGCTGAATGTCCACACACAATGGTTACCACTGTCTGAGATGATCACATTGTCATCCATGTCCATGCTTACATACTCAGGATGACTCAGCACATAGTTACCATCAGCGTCATATCCCAGCTTGTTCAGTTTACCTGTCATTGGGTGGTAGAGTATGGCGTATTGCTGCCAGGGACCATATGAATCCACCACCACGAACTGACCGGTGGCAGTGGCCGTCAGCGACATGGGCTCCTTAAAATAACCCGTGCCAAATTTACACATGAGCTCGCCACCCCGCGTGAATATTTTCACGTTTTTGTCCATGCTGTCCAGCATTGCTATGTAGTTGTCGTGGGTCATGGTGAGTGCCAGAGGCCTGAAGCTCACTCTGTTATGTATACGTAAATGTTGACCTACCGGATCAAACTCCTGTAGTCTGTTGTTGCCCTTTTCTCCAACGATAAGATGGCCATTCGGGAGAAACACTGTGTCTACAGGATTGGCAAGACAGCCTGCCTCTTGGCCGTACTTTCTGATGCAATACAGCGGAACTGGGTTTGAGTGAGGCTTTCTACGTAGAGACTCTTTAGGTTTTGAATGTAGATGAGCTTCAGATTTACTGCGCTTAACTTTGACTTGTGGACGCTCGGCTAGTGTGGTTTGCCGCATGCTACAGATACGTAGCTTGGTGACTTTTTTAAAGTCTTCAGACATGTGACACGTCTGCGTAAAGCCAATGTCTGGTTTGTCCTCGTCTCCACACGGCGTGAACTGTACCACGTTACGGTGCTTCCACGTGAGATGCTCCAGCTGTGTCACCAGCCTACTCAATCTCTCATCCACCTCTTTGGCAGGAGATAGGCTTACAACCTGGTACTCAGGCATGGCGTTATTCTCCAAGTCCTGCAGTGTTTTACACAGATTGTGCATCTGCTGCTGTATTTTAGTGACAGCTATGTCCAGATCACTTATATCCTTGCTATGAGCGTCATGGATCTCATCCTGTAGACGAGCGTGCTGCTCGTGAAGATGATTCACCAGTAAGTCTGTCTGCTCACTCAGCCTCTTACAGGCTGACTCCACAGCCACTGCTTTAGCCTGCTTCAGCGTGTCCACTTTAGCCAGAAGCCGCTTCAAACTGTCCATCTTCTCTGAGGCATCTTCTAGATGCTCCTGCTCTGAGTTGTCCAGGTGCTGGCAGCTGCTGCTGCACACATTTTGAAAGGACACACGGTGAAGGTTTTTCTCTGAGCCGCTCAGGCCTGAGGTTTGCATGCTCTCCTCACTGGCACTGCTATATACACTCAGGTTACTGCTGCTGACTAGACTTAACAAGCTGCTATGGCGGGTCATAGCGAAGCCTTCTGTTAAGTAATGACCCATTATGACAGCGTGGTCAGCTCTAAGAACAAATCTGTCAAGACATAAACACAATTGATTCATCTCATTTAACACAGACCTTTCTATGTGATTTCTTTTTTTTTTGCTTCACATTGCTACCAAAATTATCACCTTAAGTTGGAGGAAAATATCCTGATTTGGTGAATATCTGAAGTATAATTATATATCAAGTGAATGCTCCAAAAGTCATTGTCATGGAATATACCATATATATATAATGATAAATATTTAATGAATTGTATTCGAAGTATTGAAATAAAGCTTATGGTGCATAACTACGACGAAGAAACTTAAAATGGGCTTGGGATATTTGACTAAGAAACAAAAAGAATATAACTTCCTTGATGATACTAGTTAGCACAGTGCTAACAGTTCTTCAATAATTGACTATTAAAATGTTTATAAATGCTTATAAATTAATAAACACAAACATATTTTATTATATAATTGTTTGGTCACACTTTCTTCTCCTGCTCCGTAATTATGCCTATGAATTTAAATGTACAACTGACATACCTAAATATACATGCGCAGAATCATCACCATGTGATTTCTGTCGCACAATAGACGTGACTCATGTGTTATACTGAGATAGGGTCTGTTATCAACCAGCAGAAGTAGCTGTGTATAAACCACTGAGTCTTTGTCCCTCTCCGTTCTGCTTCTATACTCTTGTCTCTGAGCCTTCTCTAAGCTATGCTGGCTGTTTTTTATAATCTCCCGGCAACCCGTCTGTTACCTGTGCCGTTGTCACACTGGCCTGCTTGTGGTGACACTCAGTCCCCGGGTATATATCATAGCCAGACAAACACACGTTATCACACCGCATTGCCGTGCAAGGCAAACAGCGGTAACTGCTTACTTTTCAAGTAAGCAGTTACCGCTGTTTGCCTTCACAGGATACCATTCGGTTATTGCCTTATTCAGCTCGAATGACGCAGGACAACCACGCGGATTCTCGAGTACCTGCAGATCCAAAGTCCGTCTCCTGCACAACCCGAAAGAGACGGTGGGTGAATGCTGGCCCAGCGTAGGCCGACAACGAGCCATCCATCATCGTGTGTTTGCCTTCTCTGTAGGCAGCTGTTACTTTCTTATGTTTACTGGTTACTGATCAAGTCAGAAGTGATGAAATATTCTCTATAATTGAACAGGAGAACAACAATATAGATTTTAAGTGAACAATGTGTCAAATGGGATCTGTTTAATTTTCAATATGTCCCCTGATAGGGTTTACTCATGTAACATCTATTTCTAATATACATTTTTATATTAAATTTTTTTTTAAATGTGACGCTGAATTGTCTCCATACTTCATATACTTTACGTGTTGATTTCGCTGTAAGCTATTTTCTAGTTGTATTGACTGATCTATATCTCTGATATACACATGGTTCAACCCTTGTCCTGTTATGTTGTCTGTTTAAATTACTATATTTCATTCATTTCATAAAATTGCTAATTACAAATTTCTGCTATAAATGACAAAGTTATTTTGTTAGCAGGACATATACCACATACCACGAATTATTTGCCAGTGTCAGTGGCACTATATTCGGATTGAAACACATGTGCTTTAAAAAATATCCAGGCGAAAAAAGACAAGGATCAAAAAGTGTTGTGTAAGAATATTGTATATTCACTCAGTCTGTATTCAATTGTTCAGTGATCATTCCCTCGGACCTAAATGATCCTGTCTGCAGACGTCCTGAAACAGGTGAGGGTAGTTTTTATGCCACGTGTGCCACAACAACTACTTGAACAGATTAATGTGACATCAACAACAAGCAATACTTAAATGTTCTCGCTACCTGGACTTCCCCAGACACTTCTATTTACAGTCTCTATACCTGTGGCTGACCCTTTCCCGATCAGTTTTCAATGTTCACCCACTTGAAGTTATGCATTCATATTTGTTTAATTTAAGACCAAACATTTGCAACACTTGATTTTTTATGCGCACAATAACTATGATTTACCCTTCTAATAAAACAGATGTAAAACAACAATAGTCGAGCTTAGCGCTTAAAAGGTTAACCCTTAATGTGCGGGGATCGACTTTAGTCGTCAGAATCTGACGTCTGTAGACGTCAGATTCTTAAGACTAAAGTCGATCCCCGCACTGTAAGAGTAACCTTATTTCTAATGGCCGTAGACCTATTACATAAGTTTTCAAATGAATCGGAAAGGGCTTACTAAGACATTTATTATGATTTCAAATTGAAAAAACTCTTCGGTCTCCATGGTTTTTACCAAAATAATTCAGCGCTTTAAGGGTTAAAGAAGTGCAGGCACACTACATCGACCCCACTTCTGTAGCAATTACAAATGTTTTTCGCTTTGCTTAGTTTCGCTCTTGATAGTTATCTCGTTTGCACTGAACACTACTCATCTGGGACTGCTCTCTGCATTCCTTTTACGAAAATTGCCCGGACGATTACTGAACTGGTACGACTGTGTAAAGCAGGAAGCTTTTTTTGTATCTTGTCAGGATTAAACTTCAGTTTGGACCCCGTCAACAATGTCGACTCACCCATTAAACAAGGTTGTAACTTCTTTGATTCCTTAGCGTTTGAAACTGTAAAATGTATTTACCACAACCGTGCTTGAAAAACTCCTAGAACGACGATTATAATTTGCCCATAGTAAGAGATTGCAATCGGCCAACTGGGCGTGCAGCGGGTGGCCCTGCCTGAACTTTGCGTCAATACACTGGTTTCAACCTTAACTCGTCGAGGTCGCCATTAGCGTGGTCGCCTGGTCACATTGAGATGGATAGTAAGTAAGGAAGTAAGGATATCTCACTGAAATACCACGCATCTTCAGCGGGGCTCGAACTCGCAACGCATACCTGACTGGCGTGACAGCCAGGCGCTCTACCAATGTTCCACAATATTAAGGATGTGATTGTAGGATTGCAGCTCCCCGAACTCACTTGCGGACATAATGTTGTTCTAATGGTGGTCTAGAATCTACGATGCTGGCCCACCATCAACACAACATTCTTTCACCGCCTCGAGTTTGCCGATTTGGCATTTGTTTGCTTTCCTGTGTCGATATGGGCGTTGCTGAGAAATGTGGTGACGTTGTATGCGGCACCTATAATTGACTTTCACACAAGTCTTTAATTAATATCACTCTTCAATAATCGGAAGCAATTGAATGAAGTAGGCCTATGCCTTGTATTTTCCATGCGTGATCTTGTTCTTCGTAGAATATATTTTACATTTATATTAGCTGTAGAAAAATCGATGTCCCCAGCAATTAAGGGGTTAGATTACCTGCAAGGCCAGTCTCGACTCTCGACGACAGAAATAGAACAAAGGATTAAATAATTGAATAGCTCTACCAACTCGGTCGTAAACGAAAAGCTGAATGATTGGTGTACAGATGTTGCCAATATTATAATTGTTTGCCACTGTTGACAAACAGTGTAATTAAAATATTTTCGGCAGAGTTTTGTTTGCAAAATCACAATCTCTAGATACCTGGAAATTACTTATTGCCCAATGAATGATTACACAGTTTCTCATTTAAATCACTAAGAAATGGATTTAAAACGGCTGGATGGATACAGCTGATTAGAGTTTATAAGTCTGGACGACTTAACTCCTTCAGCGCGGGAACCGACTTTAGACGTCAGAATCTGACGTCTGTAGACGTCAGATTCTGACGACTAAAGTCGATCCCCGCACTGAAAGAGAGAAATATTTATAATGACTGTAAGCCCATAACACAGGTTTTCAAATGAAGCGGGAAGAGCTAACTAAGACATTTATTATGATTTCATTTTGAAAAAACACCTTTGGTCTCAGGGTTCGTAGCCATCTCAGCGCTCAAGGATAACAAATTAAAAATACGGGTGGTCATCTTGGCTCGTGTTCACCGACACGTAGACAACACTTCAGCTATTGTTATTGTCTTGCCACGTTAGCCAATTAGTGATGTCAGGGACATACCCGAATTTGGCTTCAATGTTCTCGCCTTTGTCTGTAACCTACAATGTGTACATGTAAAGGTACGCTGCTGTATTGTTTGTTTCTATTTTTCATTCTTTTGTAGCTGGAATTGCTGCAATTTCCAGCTACAAATGATGAAAAATATCACCTTTTATGAAAATAGACATCTAATTAATCAATTATTTGATTGACCAAGCAGCTACCACAAAATATGTTATCAATTTAAATGGCATTATATTTCGTTTAAACCTTTCACCGCTGATGACGACTATACCCGCTTTAAATCCGTGTCATTAGACGATCAAATCACTGTTATATGGGAATGAAGCGTGTGTTTAAACATCTAGATTTCCAAATGTTCGTTCTCAAATTAAACAAATATGAATAATTTTCACCCACTTGAAGTTGTGGGTCGCGGTAGCGAGACACAACTTCAACTGGGTGAAAATTTAAATTGTACAACTTGGAGGTTTTAAACTAAAGTGAAAACATAAACATGTTCCCAGCAGTACAATGGTTAGCATATTAATTTCTGAGGTTGGGATATCAGGCGTTCAGAAGTAGTTTATGACCTTGTGACAGGTAGAGAAGAAGGCGTTCAAAGATCAACATGAGTTCACCGTGTTCATGTGCCTACGTCTGAAGGCGTAGTACGAATATTAACCCTTGAAGGGCTAATGACGTCATAACCACGTTTAGTCGTTTTGTTTGATCTAAGAGCAAAAATATATAGATATAGACAATAAATTTGCTAGATTGGCACGTGTTTTGATACAAATTGTAGCCTGCTTGTAAGTATTTTAAATCAACTATTGTTGTATATGGTAGCGAGACACAACTTTAAGTAGGTAAATAATTAATTCCATGACTCAGCGCTTTAGAGGGTAATGTGACACGCCTGTCTACCAGATAAATACATACTATAACACATGAGACAATAATCGTCATCCATAATATTTGAAAAATACTATTGTTTTTTTTCACCTACCCCAACTTAGTGATAAACTGAAGTAAGCATCAAAATAATAAACCATGACAAGTTTTCCTGTCCTTTAACAAATTATCTCCATTCATTGCGATGGCCATGAACATGATGAAACTTATTTCAACTCAGTGGCAGATCATTAATAGTCGAACAGAATGATTACCTTATCTAACTGGTCAGGTATATAACATTAACTTCATAAAGACATCACTTGCTTTAATATCCTAAACCCTAAATAACCCATTTTCATCTTCATCCACTACAAGCCGCGAATTGCTGTCGCAATTCTCGACTTGTAGTGGATGAAGATGACTTGTAGTTGACAAATGAAAAAAAAATATCGTTATTATTAAGATGGTTCCATGAACATTTTCGTTCTAAAACCCCAACGTGTAGGAAATTGAGTAATTCTTCAGAGATGTAAAATTATGCTTTGATGCATCATGAAAGTTTAAGGATTAAATTGCGAAGCCTTCTTTTTACATTTCAGGTCATGTATACTCTAATGAAATACATATTGTGAAAAGAGTTACTGTCGTTACTATCCAACTCCAAGCTTATATTGAACATAGCTACTCCCAACAAATTTGTAATTTAATAGGGGAAACGTAATATGATATATACTAGGGCCATTAGAAATATTTTTACTCTTACATTGTGGAGATCGACTTTAGACGTCAGAATCTCACGTCTACAGACGTCAGATTCAGTCGCTGTGAGGGTAATTATAACTTAACATGATCCCACCTAATGATTCTGCATGGGGGTGAAACAAATATCATTTTAAATCGATTTTTCAATTTCAGATATCGATTACTATTTTCACGATTACACAATAAATTTCAAAATGGTCGTAGAGAGAATCTGCACTTAGGGAACACCCGATATTTATGGTCTGATGATGCCACGTTAGCCTTCTGATGGATGACATGTCTACCCTCGACCTCCAGCGATTTGCAAAGCCAAACAGCAGTAACTGCTTACTTGTAAAGTAAACAGTTGCTGCTGTTTGGCTTTGCACGGCAGTGTACACCGCCCCTTGATTTTCAGGACCTGGAGATAAAACATTATCTTCGTATCCAGAAACACCAACTCACACTGACATTTCACGTGGTTTTCCAGAACGGATACTTCAGTTTTGTCGGAACGCACTGAGAAACCCTGCTCCGTTAATGTCAAGATCATGGGCTTAATGACTGAACCTAATCCATTGGAAATATCGATTGTAATCGTACAACAATTTCTACGGCTCGTTCAAATAGTCACTTTGGCCTGTTTTTGGCCCGTTCAGTATACATACATGTACATGTGCTTTGTTCAAATGTGCTCATGTGATTTTTATGACATAGTTGAATAAAATGCATTCCATAAAAAATGATGCAAATAAAATTCATAGAAAATATTGATAATTATGAAATGTGACAATAAGGACGTTTTGAGTTTTACTTTAAATATTTACACTTGGATTATTTAAAAGAAATCAGGACACTTTCCTTTACCTGTTTACTTTAAAGTAAGAATTCAGGGCTTCTAGTTAATGAAGAGGAAAGTGAGCATTTCAGTGTTTTACAAGATCACTATTTTTAATTTAAATATATTATTTCATTCAAAACATATGAAAATTTGATTACGAGAATTGTTGCATTTTTGTTGATGTTCCCAGTCATTTTCCTCTTATTAGCAACCAATCAGAAATAAACGACGCCACTGCGATCAAAGCGTGTTTTGAGAATAATGCACTGGTTGAAGAATGTGGATTATCTGTTTTGTTGTCGTGTTTATCTCTGGGTAATTACGTCAGGTCACATGTATCAGATAACGTCCAGAGAACCAGGTCAATCATTGGGCTGCTAGGATCGTCTATGGCCTATACAGGCCTATTGTTTCATGCAATTTTCTAATGAAATAATATCCCACCAAAATCGAGACGTTGAGCATCGCGACAGACGTTGGTCCAGCATTAAGCCGACATCGCGTCAGCGTCCCTTGTTTTCTGGGACACTATGCAGATTATTTTACATTGCTATTCACGATTTCAACAGGCTTATATATCATCTGATTTGTTAAACAGATGGTCTCAATATAGCATCACTTATCTACATCACGGACAACGTAAAAATCCCGAATCATTTATAAGTGAATTGTTCTATTATGTTTGCCTATCTTGATGCGGTTTTCTAACGTATTATCACAGCTGACCTTGATGAGCAGCATTCCACAAGACAAGACGTTGATCCATTTTTATTGATGCGACGTTGGCCCAGCATGAAAGCGATATTGGCTCATCGTAGTCTCCTGTCAGTTTGAATTATGTCACTCAATATTACAACAGCATGATGATGACCGTATATCTATGAGGACATCTGTAAGTGTGGAAAGTACGTCTTATCATTTTTTATCAACCATGAACCTCTTCACCAAGAAAAATTCCAGCTCATCATTGTAGAAGTATGTGTCCACTACTAGTAGAGTGACCCTACACACCAAGTCTGACAAATGAATCTCCTAAATGTTTGTTCTGCTTTAAAATATATTGTGGTTGCCTGTGTATTTTCCTTGTATTATTAAAGATATCATATTGCATATTTATTTTCTACGAAAACTGTCCTGGTCCGCATATTTACCCCCCCCCCCCTCCCAACGAAATGAGCGCTGGGGTTATGTCGTCAGCACGTCCTCCGTCATGTTGAGCGTCTGTCTGTCCGCATTCTTGTTTTCGTCGCATATCTCTGAAACCCCTTATCTTAACAGCAGTTGTTCCCGTGCAGAGTTACGCCACTAAAATGAGCATCCACCACAATTTAGAATTTATAAATTTGACTGATATGTTGTGCAGTTTGAAGCTTGTTTATATTCGAACCACAATGCTGGTATACTGTTAACCCTTTCAATCCTGAATTTACCATTGTCATCTTCATCCACTACAAGCCGCGAATTGCTGCCGCAATTCTCGACTTGTAGTGGATGCAGATGACTCGATGTGGTTTAAAAATTAAAGAAAATTACCACGTATTGGTAAACAAGTTTCATGGAAATTTTCGTTCTAAAACCCTCAGTTTTAGGAAAATTAAGTCTGTTTTCAGGGATGTAAAATGATGCTTTAATGCATCGTGGGGGCTTAAAGGGTTTTAATCCACCGTCTACGACGCTAGCCCAACATCATAATATGGCGTGGTTGCCGGGGTACAATTTTCTTTCCCTTGCGTTGGGACTGAGTTTATCTGCTGTGGTGGTAACATTGCACTGTTTGTTTTGCTGTAGGTGTTTGCCTTACAAGAGAACATGGAGAAGCTGCTGCTAGAGGTGGGCTGCATGTGTAAAGCTGTGATATGTTGTCGTGTTACACCCCTGCAGAAAGCTCTGGTGGTCGACCTCATCAAACGCAATAAAAAGTCAATCACACTCTCCATAGGCGACGGTGCTAACGATGTCAGCATGATCAAAAGTAAGTATAGGCCTACAGGTGTACAAACTGAAAATATTAATTAAAAACCCATACTGCTCCGCAAACCAAACGGCAGTGCCTGCTAACTTGAAAGTTGAGCAGTTACTGCCTTTTGACCTTGCACGCCAGAATAAACATTAAAGATATTTTTTGTAACGTATGACACAACATCTGGTCGAACAATTTGTCAGATTTAGTTTTATCATTTGTTATAAATATTGTAAAAAATCCCAACCATTTTTCTTTCGTTTGACTTTAGAAAATAGTGATGGTTATTTCTGTTTATTATTATAATGATTGAATTATAATGTTTTATAATCACCACATAGGTAATGTAGTCATTCAGTTTAAATATAATTGTGTAAGTACTAACTATATTTAAGGTATTTGACCCCTGCAAACATTGGCCGAAAATCCAATGTTGCTTTAATTTTGGGTCATCGTCTCCAACGCTAGCCCAGCGTGATATCAACATTGGGTCTAGGTATCCTGTTTCCTGGGACACCTCCTGCCCAGCAAGCCCGAAACGCTTACCCAATGTCGGCTCAACGTTGGCCCACTGTCAGCGACGATGGCCCAACATTGAATCATCATCATAGATGGCATTTAGGTATACACGGTCAAACGTCATTTATAACGAACACTCTTACGGAGTTCAACATCTTACGAACTATTTTCATGGATTTCATGGAACGAATACTATCATACTATCATAATGTATTCATATCATAGTAAATAGTGAAGTCGTCTATGGCGAAATTCGTGTGTAGTTTAACCCTTTCAGTGCGGGGACCGTCTTTATACGTCATAATCTAACGTCTGTAAACGTCAGATTCTGACGTATAAAGACGATCCCCGCGCGGAAAGAATTAAAAGATGTATAATGGTCGTAGACCCATAACACAGGTATTCAAATGAAGCGGAAAGTGCTGACTAAACCATTTAAGATGATTTCAAATTGAAAATAACCCTTTAGTCGCCATGGTTTAAACACACATAATTCAGCGTTGTAGGGCTAAGCATGTTTGGTGTTTGCTGCAGCCGCCCACATAGGAGTCGGCATCTCAGGTCAGGAAGGCATGCAGGCCGTCCTGGCGAGTGACTTCTCCATCGCACAGTTCAGGTTCCTGGAGAGGCTGCTGCTGGTACACGGGCGCTGGTCCTACCTGCGCATGTGCAAGTTCCTCCAGTACTTCTTCTACAAGAATTTTGCCTTCACCCTCTGCCACTTCTGGTACGCCTTCTTCTGCGGGTTCTCCGCCCAGGTGAGCGAATATTTCACATTTCTGCTGATAATCACGACAACAGTCGTTTTTAACCCGTTTTATAAGCCGACTAAATCACTGTTATTGGGAATTAAATGACCGTTTAAACATCAAAATTTGTAAATGTTTTGTCACAAATTACACAAATATGAGTAATTTTCAACCACTTGACCGCGATCCACAACCTCAAGTGGTTGACAATTTAAATATATCAAGTTAGCAGGATAAGGGTAACATTCTGACTATTGTTGACTTCTTCTGGGCGAGTCTATACCGGCAAACATTAGATGTTGACCCAGCGCTGGTTTGATGTTGAGCCAGCGTCGTAGACGGTGGACCAGCACTGAGCCAGCATTGGGCCAACGTCTCCTTTTTTGCTGGATATGTCTCATTAAATGGATTCAAAGCAAGTGATAAAGTATGCTGGATAGGGAGTGAGCGATACAATAATTTTATAAGACATTGTTTCATCAAACATAATTAATATAACTGACATCATTCATGTCAAGTCAATACTGTTGCTTGACGTTTCTCATTTAGACAACCCTAAACGCGCTAAATTATAGAATCTAATTTTTACCCATTCGAAGTTGTGCCGCGCTGCCATGACCCACAATTTCAAGTGGGTGAAAATTACTTGTATTTGAGCATTTTTAACAAAAACATATGCTAATCTAGCATTTTAATGATAATTTTTAAAAGGAATTTTCTTGTTTAAAGAACAAAAATAAAGTCCGAGGGCGGCTTTATGGACGTGCCTAGCACTTCAAGGGTTAACAACCAGGGTTAACAATCCGTGCTGCATAATATGAGTCATGGGCAATTGTTTTCAATCAAAACAAACTTCATTTAAAAATAAAGGATTTAACCAACGTCGGTATGGAGATGAGGCAGGTCTTGAAATTCTTTTGATATAATTATTACACTTGCATATTTTCTAATATTGACTAATAAAGTGAGATAGCATTATTCACATCTCACTGGGAATGTATACACATTGTTTCTTCTACATACAGACATAGAGAGGTTAATTACATCTTAATAATTATATAGTTCTTGTGTCTGCTTAGTTGTATTTTGTAATGTAGATGTTATTAAAGACACTAGATAATCGTATATACAGGGATATTTGTTAAAATTGTCTGTTTTGAAAAAAAGTTTTTTTTATAAATCTTAATCAGTGCCTCACTGTGATATGATAAGCTATTATTTAATAAATATAGTCAAATTGTTGTAGTTTTATAGTAGAATTGATGTTTAATTTGCACTTGATGCAATTCCCTAAACGTTTTATTTTTACTTAAAATTGTTGTATCTCATCACCCTATGTTAATTTAACGTGTGTTCGGGCCATGGCAAAAGCTCATTATGTTCCATGGTGGATTGCCCATGGCTATTAATCGTACCCAAATTACCAAAGGTAACTTTAAAATCTGCAATATTATAACTTATTTGAAGTAAATACATCTTTATTTGATGGTTTTCTTTTAAATGTTTTCTTTATTGTTTGAAATTTAAAAAAAAAAAAAAAAAATTAAAAATGTGACACAACAGCGCATTTCAAATAGATCCGATGTAAACGAATTTGGGAGGGGGTGGTCAAAATTAATACGTGATGCTATATGTATTTTCTTGATATTTACACTTTTGCGATGGCTCAATCACAATCATTTATTTATTATTCATTATTACTATTTCATTCATAATCATAATTGATAATGATAATCATATTATGCATGCATGTACCGCTGGATATATTTATTTTCAAGGCAATTGAAATTATGCTTTTGTTGACTTGCCATTGCAGACCTTGTACGATCCGTTTTTCATCACCTTTTACAATGTACTGTACACGTCACTGCCCGTGCTAGCGCTGGGCTTTTTCGACCAGGTAACAATGTCACCGCAGGTCTATTCACCAGATGGCGTGGCAGTCTTAGTTTATCACAGCACTAACGATGGTTTGATCGACGTCTCAGACGTAAATCTGACATCCCGGTAGCATGAGATGCTCGACCAATGTCGTTTCAATGCTGGGCCAGCGTCGGCGACGCTGGCCCAACATTGAATCTATATTGGGTATCGTGCTTACAGGTATTAAACCACCGTTCGTTCACCTGTGTTTGGTTTCGTAGCAGTGACTCAAAAACATAACTGTTCTGTTTCTACGCTTCACAGAATTTTCAGTTTTATTTGTCTAATCATTTCATAATTTTTTATAATACATGTATTTCAATGGTTCGTGGGCTGATGGGTTATGCGGATTTTAGAAGACGCTGCTAAACAAATTAATATCACTTGAATGAAAATTGCTCAATTGCAGCACAATCAGCTTTCGAAAATCATAACACCGTTTATTTTAGTTATGTTTTCTATTGTTTTATAACTTTTCTGGTGGAAATGAAATGGTTCTGTTTTCATTGATAATTATTTGCTTCAGAAAGAAGAGTCAAATGCTACAAATTTGACGAATCTTTCCAGTTATTTTCACAATCTAAACACTACAAAAAAACAATGTTTACAAAAAAACAATGTTTTTTTTTTCCGTTTTCACTTGTGTTGTGTTTTGCCGATGATGTATTTTATTTGGTGAAGTCCCAGCCGGCCCCGCTGGGAAAACCCCCGACCACCACACCCGGTGTTTGGTTTGATTGAGATATCTATTTTAAGAGGGAGGAGTGAATTCCTTGTTTCAGACCCTTTACGACGAAGCCTTCATCTCTCTATTCAATGTCTGCTATACGTCGCTCCCCATTCTCGCCCTCGGTATATTTGATCAGGTAAACGTTTGGCATGAGCGTATATATAGGCATGAGCGAGTTCAAGCCTCCAGATTTACTGTGTTTTGTCCAAAAGCATGCTTCATGTTCACCATTTATTTTTCCCCTAGATCCCGGCACGAGTCACTGACCCATTGCTGGATCAATGTTAGTCCAGCGTCTACGACGCTGGCCCAACATTGATCCAGCAATGGGTGAGTGGCTCACGTTTGCTGGTTAGTAACCCATGTAGTAACCAGTGTGTAGTTTCCATTTCCATGCACGTGTATTTAAGGGCTAACACCCGATATTTCTATATATTATGTGCACAATAACATCCCAGCTTTTGAAGACTTGGAAGCACTATCACAACAAAGACGAGATGTTCACCCAATGCTACCCGAATGCCGGACCAGCATTAAACCTGCATTGGGTTAGCGTCTCGTTTTCGCTGGGATGTTTTCAGTGTCAGTAACTTGAAATGGTTACATGTATGAACGCATGTGTTTAAATACTGACGTAATGAATGGGCTCATAGTGGTTTAGAATAATTCCTAGCCTGAGAAATGTTCTATTCTGTGAGATTGTCGCACGTGAGTGGTAAACTAATAGGTTTTTGTCCCCCGTCCTTTTGTGTGTCGGTGCGTCCGGTGTAAGCGCGATGCCCTCGCCAAAATCTGCCCGATTAAAAAGAAAATGTTGCTCTTTAAATTATTACAATAACCACTCTGGCACTCTTATTCTATAATTTTTTAAATAACCTATCATTTTCTTGCGATTGGTGAGGAATGATGGGGGTTTTGGCATTTTTTTGCAACAACAATAAAAAATGCATACTTTTTCATTCGCGGACAAGTTCAAAGTTAAGGACAACTTTCGAGGGGGTGTAGAGGTGGTGGTTTAGCACTTAATATTTTAAAATTATTGCAAGCTTTTAAAACAGTTTGAAATGTATTTTTCCTTGGGGGAGATGTCCAGAGTTATGAGGAGGGTTGGAAAAATTTGTTCGATAAGGAAGAAACTAATTAGCTTTCCTTAGAAAATTGAGGTTTGTTTGTCTTTGGGTGATAGGCCTATCTGCTTCCAAATCATAATGGTGCTCCTCTAATGTTAATGTCGGAGGGAAGCTTTGTGTTTACTACTTATTGCGAATACAATTTTTATAATGAGAAGGTTATATTATAATATTTATTGATGTGAAAACCTTCCTAATTTTCAGGCGAGGAACATCGTCATCTTTAGTGACAGCTACTTCTAGTGTATATATATATCTGAACTAACCGCATGATTGATAAACAGATTTATTTTACATAGTTTTAAGGCATGTATAGTTTGCTTGATCCTCACGTGTGCTTGGTTTGATTTTACTTCGGTATGCTATTAGCTGATAACATCCTAATGATCATGAATATAAATCAAACTAATAATCATTATTTTTAATGTTGCTTGTCAAATTATCAGAAGTAATCTTCTACGTGTTCTATATTTCATCCATACTGTATAAATAATTACATGTACGATAAGCTATAACTGTTTCAACCTACATTAATATGCACGATACTATTTTAGTAGTAATTTGTTGTAGGTTCTGGTAAATGAATTGAAATATAAAAAGTTAAATTTTGTTTGAATTTACATATATAAAGAAGAATACATTATATATTTTACGGCTTGACGAATAAACTTATACTGTACACATCCAATAAGAAAACCAGGCATTTACAAATAAGATTTAAAGCTACTTCAAATTAATTGCAAACATTTTGGTTATAAAATCAGGTATACATACATAACGTATGCCTACTTATGTGGGCTTACATATATGCCTACATACATAAGTAAACACCCCCCCCCCCCCCATTGAAAATAGTCTACCTGTACTGTGCTGTTGTAGGATGTGAATGATGACTACTCAGTGCGCTACCCGCGGCTCTACACGCCAGGACACATGGACATGCTGTTCAACAAAAAGGTGTTTGGTCAGAGTGTGGGTGAGGGGATCATCACGTCGCTGGTGCTGTTCTTCATTCCTTACGGGGCATTCCACGATGCCGTGCGCCCAGACAGCACTGACCTGTCTGGTCATAAAGCGTTTGGTCTTGTGGTCTGCAGTATTCTCATCGTAGCTGTGACTCTCAGAGTGAGTATCTATAACTTACGGAAATAAGATTGTCAAACAGTTTATTCCCATCATCTGTTTTTGCCAACGACCTAGTATATATTGTCCCCTTGGAGTTAGAAGTGTTAACAATCTAAGTGTTAACTGCCACTTAGTAAAGTGGCAGTTAGGTTTTGATTCAAACTGCAAGACAAAACCTAAAATGGCTAAAAAAATTGTGACTTAGTGCTTTAATAGCTAGCACGTGACATAGCTGCTGGCATACAGTGCAGAGATGCGTCAAAGCAAGTAGATTGTTATAATTGACTGTGTATGCCTGTCATGGCCGGGGGAGAGGTACAAGCCACTGTGTACACAGGACCGTGGGGACTCGGGTTGAAGCTAGTGCACATTATTATTGTTATGTAGCTTGTGATATGACTAATATTTCTGTTTTGTCTTTTCAGTGTGCCTTGGATACTGCCTACTGGACAGGTTTCAATCACTTTGTCATTTGGGGGAGTATCTTGTTCTACTTTGGATTCATCTTTGTTTTCTACTCGGACCCATTTGACTATACTTATTTAGGGGTTGCCAGGAATGTGATGAGTACTGCCAACTTCTGGTTCACATTAATTCTCACAGTTACTGTACTCTTAGTGCCCGTCGTAGCAGAGCGCTTCTACTATATAGATACGAGGCCCACACTTACTGACAAAGTGCGCCTCAAGCAGAAAATATCCAAGAGCAAGTCCAAGTCGGGAGAGTTTATACTGCGGCGTCACTCTACAATGCGCCGCAGTCAGCGCTCTCTGCGGCGCTCAGGGTATGCTTTTGCTCATTCAGAAGGTTTCGGCAGGCTGATCACTTCTGGTGCCAATATGCCTAACAGCAACCGTGGTCGGCGGCGGACTACTAGTGCCACAGCGGCAGAGGCTGAACAGAAGGGGACCAGCTCTGCCAGCCCAAAGGACCAGCCTCAGCACCAGTCCCATAACATGCAAAACTCAGCTGGCAAGAAGTCCCCGCTACCCCCCATGCCCGAGATGACCGAGTCCCCATCAGAGCAGGTAGCCCCAGTCGAAGAGAAGGAAGTGATGAACACAAGTCTGTGAAAAAACACTGATTTTAATCCGTTGACTATAGCCTTAATTTTACCCACTTGAAGTTGTGGCTCGCGGTAGCGAGGCACAACTTCAAGTGGGTAAAATTCGAGGTTTGTATCCTGTGACGCCAATCATAGTCCTTTTGTTAGCACTTCAAGAAACAATTTTTGGTATTTAAATATTTTATAAATCATATTATATTTACGTCTAAAATTGTATTGACCAAATAAGAGTATTTTCATCCACTTGAAACGGTGAGTCGCGGTAGCGAGACACAAGTGAAGTCTGTGAAATTGAAGTTGTATAGGGGCCTAAATTGGCGTTTCACGGGTATATATTATATAGTGAAAGTTCACATTAGCGCACAGCTGACAGCTGGTATTTAGCCGTGGTAATACCTCACTTCATGACAAAATCTTCTAAGTCAAGAACAAGTTTTGCACCTGTGAAATAGTTGTCGGAATGTAATATGTTGTTCCGTTAACAACGCCGTGTTCACTCTGTTACACATTAGCCACAGCATGCAAAGGACTCGCACCGAGCGTTTACACGATGGTACGCGGACATCTGATGGTTGGTCCAGCATAGTTTCAACAATGGAAAGTCTCGCACATTTTCCGTAATGTTCATTAGTTTTGCATTGAACCGTTCCAGTTCGAGCTCCTTGATGTTGTGTCAAATTTAACACAGTTAAATATGACTGTGGGTGAGCATTCATGTTTTAAAGAATACGTTTCCTTCAGTCTCAGTGGCATTACCCAGCAAAAATGGCACGGCGCCCCAATGTTGGTTGAATGTTGGGCCAGTTTCGCAGATGGTGGACGAACGTTAAACCAACACTGGGATGGCTCGTGTATATATAATATGTTTTGTAAGGCGCCTTGGACAGCCACAGGCTGGATATGTGCGCGATATAAATGTAATTATTATTATTGTTTGCTGGGTATATTAGTTTTAACCCTTTCATACACCGCTGGGCAAGACTAGAGTCCTTTTTAATCCGTTTAAACATCAAAATTTGCAAATGTTTGGTCTCAAATTGAACGAATGTGAGTAATTTTCACCCTCTTGGAGTTGTGGATCGCGCTAGCGGGACACAACTTCAAGTGGGTGGAAATTTAAATAAGATATTAGGTTAGCGAGAAATAGGTTACATTTTGCTTGATTACGATATACGGACCTGGTAGGACAAGATAATTTTGTTTTCACGTCGTTTTACCGCGATTTACTGCAAAATGGACGGTTTAGACGGTTCAATTTATATTTTGAAATACCCAGTTTTAGCATCGTAAATTTCTCTGTTTCACTGGAAAATAATGGTATTTTATTTTTATACTATATTTAGCGTAGTCGGCGTGGATTCACAGGGTCAGAATAATAACAAGTTAGACTTTGATAAAGTTAGCTTTACCACAGGGAATCTCCTGCTTTTTGTAAATAATGTAGCTGAAAAGCAATAATAATACCTGTATTGTGGGTGAATTGTTGGAATTTGCGTTAAGAAAGCCACCCCCTTCCCCACCCCGAAGTGACAAAACAATGTGGAGTTGAGATCATAATTGACTGGGACATTGCTTTTCTCCGTCACTTTGATGAATTTTTAAACTTATTTAGTTACACCATGGATATTAACAATCCAGTCCCATATCAGAAGACTCCCACCCCTGTCATTTTACTATTAAATAACTTGAACTTTGACTATTGTATATATCAACTCATTTATCGTTCATATTTTCCGCCTTACTGTAAATAGACTTTATATGGTCAGAATCTGACGTCTACGGACGTCAGATTTTGACGACTAAAATCGATCCCCGCACTGTAAGGGTTAATATTGCCCTGAATCTTCGAGATGTATAAGGTTCCCTGATTGTCAGCCAACACCACTTTTCTCTTAACCCATTTGAATACCTATGTTATGGGTGTACGACCTATGTTACGGGTCTATCGCCATTATAAATATTTTATTTCTTTCGGTGCGGGGACCGTTCTAAACGGCAGATTATGTCTAAAAGACGGTCCCGCGTTCAGAGTATTAAATGGCAGTTTGTGAGCATATAATCAGTGATTGGTGTCTATATACCTCTCATACACTTGTCTATGTCGCCATGCAGTGTTGGAAGGTTTCACTTTATAAAAAAAAAACTGCTGTGATATACTAATAGTGAAGCATAAAATCCCAGCACTTCAGTCTCTCTATTTTACTATTGAGGGCATCTAATTGCATTTATAAAGCACAACTAAATGTTATAATTGCTATGGTTGTTTGTAAAATACGAGTATAAACGCATGACAAGGTTTGAAAGTGTTCTCCGACATCCTAATATACAATCCTACTTTACAGTTTATATTAAATTATTGTCTTTATATCTTGACAACTGCAAACAATTTCTTATATCTGTATATAGCTAAGTACTCTGCCGTGCAAAGCCAAAAGGCAGTATCAGCTTAATTTACAAGTAAGCAGATACTGCCTTTGCAGAGCTGTACTAACGGCTGTGTGAATATTTTAATCGACAATATTCTACTAGTATTGCGCACACTGTCTCTGAATCTCGGGAATTTCTTGCCAAGCCTACAAACTGTTACAGGCCTTAACGCGTGTGTGTTTTAGTCATAATCTATAACCTTCTACATATGGTGTTCTCTGATCTGAAGGGGGGTATCACTCACTCATTAGAGTGGCAGAGAGCACCGTTTAGATGCGAGGCCACGATATGAATTTTGATGAGTAATACTATTTATAAACAATCCACATGTTTTCCGGATGTACTAGTATGTTGAAGTGATCATATGATTACATTGTCAAGAACACTACTCACTACTGCGAGATTATTTTATTAACAGATGACGTGCCTTACTCCTGCAAGTACACCCGGGGACATTGCAGTAGAGACTGAAAAAATATTTTACTTCAGCTTACGAAAAATATATTTTTGAATCAGCACATTTTTAAATACTACGAATTTTTAATTTCACTATGAAATGATGTGTAAAAGTATTTGTAGATTCGACCTTTACGTATAAATTAGGAAGCTGACTATAATTTAAGTATTTTCTTGGCTGGAATACCTCTCAATCGTTGTCGCATCGCTGTTGTACCATATCACTTTTTAAATTCTATTTAAGCTATATTTATTTCCGTAGATTTAACCTATGTATATAAAGCATTGATACAAAGAACGTGTCCTTATGGTATTGTACATTGACATATTGCGAGGCCTTATATGCGTCTCCTATTCTCTTCAACACTATGATGTACATTTTATTAAATGAGAAATAACCCGAAAATGTGAAGTCCATATGCAGTGCAAAGCATAATATAGTAACTGCTTATTTTCGGCTTAACCGAGAAGCACAATGACTGCCATCAAATGACTGTCGTTGCAAGTAATCCACAGTAGGCTTTTTAGACATTTCACTGTAAATATACTTTTGAAATTAAATTCATTTTATTTTAGTTTATCTTCGAAACTGGGAGTGTAAAGCTATGATTTCTACGAAATTATTTTTATTTAATTATTAGTGAGCCAATTATTTTTGTAATGCAGTGCGAAGTGATACTCAGACGGACTACTTAATGAAATTAGCTGTGATGCGTTCATATTACGACCAGCAGCTCATGTATAAGATAAGATTAAAATTTGTGTACAATCTATCTAGAATAAGGAATGAGAAAACCTCTTTTGACATAATAACGAGATTTGTGATACCGTAAGAATTAATAGCTATTTTGTACAATTTGAGAATTCTTGTTCATAGCCCATTTATTTCCGCCAAGCCATGACGACTTCACCTGTAGAGCAAACATACAATACTGACCCTGTATAGTATATACCTAGGTTGTGTCTCACACAAGCAGCTTAAAGAGACGGATATAACGTTTCATCTTGGTAGCGTATTATTATTTTACTCCCTTGGAACTGTCGCAGGTATCACTAGATGGCAGTATGTGATACATGCCGTTGGGCGGCGCATCCTCCAAGTAGGCACTTTGTTTTCCATTGTAAATCCATCTGACTTAATATGTTACATCACGACATGATTTCATTTTTGGCTCTGCTCTAAATAGTGAGCTATGGTTCCCCTCCCCTGAACAAAGATTCCAGTTTTAACCCTTAATAAGGTGAGTTATGTAATTAATTTGTTGCCCACTTAAAGTTGTGTCTCTCTACCGCGAACCACAACTTCAAGCCGGTGAAAATTACGTACATAATTCGCCCCCTTGGAGTTAAAAGGTGTTTAAAACATGTGACAGTTTAGCAAATGTAAGGCTCATTTCTCCATCAACTCTTCTTCCCAACAAACACAAAACATTTGTATAACATTTATACAATGTTGGTCCAACGTCGAAGACGTTGCGCCGACGTTGTATAAATGTTATACAAATATTTTGTGTTAGTTGGGTTTTATGAGGGACAAATAAAAAGGCAGAATACAGCTTATTATATAGACGTGATTAACGTTTGAATCATTTCGGGTGGTTTCTCTCAGGTATTTTCTCAGCAAACACGAGGTGTTCACTAAAGGCTGGTTGAATGTTGGGCAGCGTCGCAGACGGTGGGCCAGCATTCAACCAGTGTCCTGTGTCTGCTGGGTTGTCTGGCATAGCCTATAATGTGAAGATATGTGTTCTGCGCCGATAAATCAAATGATCTATCAATTATCAGTATGCTAAGTATTTGACTGAATATCAATGCTATACTGTTGTGCAAAGGCAACCAACAGTTACCGCTTGCTTATAGATTTTAAAAATAGTCACTGATGTTTGCATTTGCATGGCAGTGCAGCAAGCTAGTAACTTTATTTTAAAACAGGTTGGTCGTGATTAGTACAATTGCACTCGGAAACTACTCTATGCAGAAGTTCACTTGACATCACATCTGCTGGTTATTGTTTTGGTAAAGCTGTATGCCACGACCCACCTGTTTTAGATATCGAGTGAGTTATTGACAGCCATCTATGTAGTGATTGTCAATATTAAATTTAGCGTTTTCGTTGATTTTTTGCAGAAAACGACAACTCACATGATTGTGTACTATATATACTATAGCGAACCATGATGAGAATTGTTGTTTTGTGCCATTGCTAATTATTTCTGTTTATTTTTCTATGACGCATTTAGTGGTAATTTCTGGTGAATACTCACTCATTTCCACGCTAAGACTTAGTCAACAATTAAAACGCTTATTTTTATAAAAGTTAACCACAACCCCCGAATTTTCATCAAGCGAAGAATAACCTCGCCTTTTTAGTAGTAGGATTCTGTTTAGCTGTGGTATTTCATCCACTGCAATTCACAGACCAAACAGTGACAAACTACATACATATTTATATTGAAACATATGTTTTGTTATCTTTGTATTCGTGATTTTAATTACTGTGCATCGTTTTTAAATTCCACAAAGTTTATGGCCCTGCTTTTTACCTCCTGATTCTAAACTTCAACTATTATTTATACAAATCAGTTACCCAGTAAACGCAAAACATTTGTATAACATTTATACAATGTTGGCCCAACGTCGAAGACGTTGAGCCGACGTTGTATAAATGTTATATAAATGTTTTGCGTTCGCTTGGTAGTCCATTGGAATTGTTTTTCTTTTAAACAAAGCTTGGCGTGGAAATTGTTGTGTTTATTATTGTAACATTGTCAGTTGTTGATTGTACTTACTTAGTTTATGCTGCTATATATATGCGCCACCACTCTCACGTCGAATATATCGAAATCGTTAACGATGTATCGCCGTCATAATGTTATTATGTACTATGATGTATAAATTGATAATTTAATAATTTACTCGAGATATTTTTTTAATGTGTAAGCGAAATATTGTCCTAATAAAATGCAGATGCTTTCCGATGGGAAGTCTACATAACTTACTGATACTATACCATGATCAGATTCACTCTTGCCTAGTGAATTATCAGCTTGTATTTTTCATTCATTTGAAGCTGGAATTGCACACACAATTTCCAGCTTCGATGAAAGAAGAAAAACATCAATTAATACTAAACTTGTTCTACATAGAATTATTTGACCATCTACAGCGAAATATTTTATCAATGTCAGTGGTGTTTTGTTTTGATTTTTTTATTGTCCATTCATTTTACACCCGTATATATTTTTTCTAAATGCAACACTTACCCAGTAAACACAAAACATTGTATAGCATTTATACAACGTCGGCAACGTTGGTCCAGCATTGTATAAATTTTATGTAAATGCTTTGCATTTACTGGGTATAGATCCAAATTTTACCTTGCCTTTCAAACTCTGCTCACGTAATGTTGTGACTTACCCTGGTGAAGCACAACTTTAATTGGGAGAAACTGTCATATTTGAGCAGTTGAAAGTAATAAAAATATTTGATGAGCAGCTGTATATGACGTCCACACTTAGTAAAAGTGCATTATTAATAAAATATATAGCTTTTGTTGAATAAAAATGTTATAAATTATTTGTTTGGATTTGTTCCCTTATTTTGCATTGACTAGACCATCATGCACATAACGTTGGATTGTATTCCGGCCCCCTTGGACACAAAAGGATGTATCTGCCACTTAACAAAGTGACAGATACATCCTTTCCTATTTTACGGGTGGGGATTTAATGTCTCGTGTCCACTGTCTCGTCCAATGTCGCCCGCTCTACACGTATCCCAGTAAACACAAAACATTTGTATAACATGTGTACAATGTTGGACCATAGGCCGGCGTTGTACAAATGTTTTGTGTTTGCCTTGATAGCCCTATAGAACAGTCTGACTGAACTAGAGTTGGGCGTAAAAGAACCTCAATGAACGTAGGCGCAGTTTCCATCCGGCGAGACAACAAAAAAATCCACAATGTGGTGCGATAGCACCCGTGGCGCGAATACACAATAGTGCGTACTGCCACGTAACATACAGATACAGAACAAACGTGGCTGGGGTGAGAATTTAAACCTCTGTTATTTTACATATCTGGACTACTCAGCGGTAGGTTTAATTACATGAATAACCATGAATAACCATGAATAACGCGAAATAACTGGCAATACTATATGAAAATGGTCGTATATGTAGGTAATATAACATACATTTATATTTATGATAGTAGTATATGGCTTAGGTCGTAATAATAACTTATAATTAGGGTGTAACGTTTTCAAAATTATTTTGCAATCCGGGGCTTCAACACAACATCGCCCGTAGTTTATATTTCCCACACTTGGTGTCACCCACGTGCACATACCTGAACATCTAGTCACCATCAGGTGGCTCGGAGCTGTAACCCTTTCCCCGCTGAATAGTCTAACGAACCAGACAATTCTTATGTGGAACTATGTTTTCAAAAGTATTTGACTAGAATCATTTTATAATTATATTGTTGACATTTTTATAAATTTTATAATTAGATAACGTTAGATCAAAATCTAACGTCCATTGTAAGAAATTGTTATATTTAAATATAATCTAGCCTTGTTGTAGGTCTACACACATGTAGAGCGTTGGCCCAATGTTGGGTTGATGTGGGCCCAGCGTCGGCTGCATATATATTTTTTATAGGCCTACTGTTCATTTTAATGACGCAGGATCAGTCTATATTTAAAAAACTTTCCGTCATCAGTAAATATCTTTCTATCTATCTCTGTATCTATATTAGGAAAAAAACAATTAGGCTACTGGACCAATAAATTATATTAATTGAACAATTTAATTAGCATGTAACTGATGGGTGGGCATAGTCGTGTAGCTGCATTGGAGCTAATCACAGGTGTTGACATGACTTGAGTTGTTTGCCGCCGTCAAGAGTCCCCACCCTGGATTGGGGGGAGGGGGCAGGCCATTCTTCAATCAGCGTATTGTGCCAATGATACGCATGAACTTGGAAACAAAAATACTCACAGACTTACCCATGACTAACCTTCCATAGACAAATAACAACTGCGAATCTATGAACCACGTTTGAAAACAGACCACTGATTGGAAATCTAGATGTATGCTCGACCTAATTTTAATATTACACAACGTTGTCAGAAGCCAGCAAGATGATCTGAAACGCGCATTGATCGGCATGGGCAATTATCAATTAGCAAAGGGGTACGGAAAATTCGAACTACAACCGTTTGTGTGGGACAACAAGTCACCTGAACAAAAAAAATACACATTAACAGATTCCTAAAACATACTATTCCGTCAAGTCGTTGTGTAACACCAAAGAACTATATCAACACAGAACACGATCTTATCAAGTGATGGACTCCTGGGTGTGGTTGTGCCCCTTAATGGTAGCAAAAAACCTGAACAACGAAAAAGGAAAAGAAATGCTCGTACTACCACTGTCAAAGCAAAGTACCCAAATCATAAACAAACGATAAACGACAATTGACATTTTACTCAACAATGGTTGTGAACAATTTATAGGCCCTATAGGTCTAGTCTACTTGTGAACTATGTGTATATCCCGTTAGGATAGGGCCTATCACAATACGAAATAATTCTTTTACTATTGTTAATTCTTTTACTATTGTCATAATAAAAGTGCTAAATTGAATGACAATTACATAGAAGTATTTTATATATATATGTATTTGATGTCATTTGATGAAATCTAACAATTGATGTCATAATTTTATAATACTTGTGAAGTAACGTTAAACAGCAATTCTGCCGAAATAACATAGACTAAAAGTCATCTAGTCGATTAATAAAGCCTATATTATTATGATTCAAGCGGCATAGCGATCGCACTCATCAATGAAAATGTTATTCTTGTCTTTTAAAACAATTATAAATGCTATTAAAGCCTAAAACACATAGGACGCGAGCGTCACGCGAGTGACACGCGTCACGCGTCATACGCGTAAGCAATCACTTTAGTTCATTTCACATTGGATAAATACATAGCTCGCGAGCGTCACGCGAGCGTCACGCGAGCGGCACGCGGCACGCGAGCGTCACCGATCACTTCTGGAGCGACATTTAACGCGTGACGCGAGCTTTACGCGAGGTGAATCCACAGTATGACGTCAACATATGATGATTTATTAGGGAATCCCCATACATCCACGTGGTGATACAGCAAGTGTACGTATGGGACGTGTTTTTAGGCAAGCAAGCTTTCCTTCAATTAAGTCTATAGTTATGATTCCGAAATCTAAAAAAAAACAGAAAACAGGCCCCTCGATATGGATTTGTTAATTACACAGGTCCAGGAAAGACCATGCCTTTTAATACGACCTTGAGCATCATTTCTATAGAGAAGCTGATAAGATGTGTAACATCTGGGGGGAGATAACCACGATCCTGAATACTGGTAAGCTGATAAGCTGATATTGTTACTGACATTATGAAGTAAATGTGATCGAATATATTTCCTATATGGTTTTAATTAATCCAAAACAGTCCCAATTGATCAAAAGGGACAGTTTTGTAATTATAACAAGAATGCACGAATTAAAATATTAAATTTAGAAATGTCCAAGGGACCAATATATCTTAACTCGCTATAATTATTGTCACATTACCACAAAAGCAACAATTATGAAATTCATAACTAGCGTTATTTTGGAAATCAGTATTTTGTGTGTTTTTAATGTATAAAATGAAGAGGACATGTGGTATAGGCCTAGTTGAGTCAGCCCAGAAAATCATGGGCGTGTGTGTGAATGGATATGGTCATAAAAAGCCGCCGACAATGCGCAGCAACTGTATGTGCATGTATGTTTGACGAACAAGTTAACCATTTAAGCCCCACGATGCATTAAAGCATCATTTTAAATCCCTGAAAAAACACTTAATTTTCCTACTACCAAGGGTTTCAGAATGTAAATTTCCATGAAACTGGCATACCAATACATCACAATTTTCTTTTATTTTTAAACCACATCAAATAATCTCCATCCACTACAACGCGGCTTGTAGTGGATGGAGATGACAATGTATAGTCAGGCTTGAAAGGGTTAAATATTGTAATCCATGCTAGCACTTGCTGAGCAATTGTATATGACTGGAACTTGGTTATTGACCTCGACCTTGACTTATTCCTCAAGGTCATAGCTGTAAAAAACACTTTAAAATGTATTTCGTCCTTCTAGACCATCTGTATAATGTTTTTTTTTGTGATATTTGACGCGAGGGAGAGGGGGGGGGCATAAAAACAGTTTTTATCTTAAAAAAACGAATATCAAATAAACAGGGTTACTAATGTGGCCAATGGGGCTACACATAGTTAATAATTATGAGCATCATCCCACTTAAAGGAACAGTACAGCCATTTTAAAGTCCTTTGCTTTCTATTGCTTATATCTATTGACATTGTTCTACCGTCCTTTCACCTTGGACGACAGTGTGTTGCCAAGGTATAGCACCAGCATCGCTATTGAAGTACGTTAGCGGCAAAAATCCTTTGATGTTGATTGCTCAGATCTACTATTTTACGCTTGACGCTCGCGAGCTAACGCGTCCTATGTGTTTTGATCTGTCGCGCGTCGCTCGCGCAGCTATCGCGTGCCGCGTGTCGCTCGCGTCCTATGTGTTTTCCGCTTAACAGTTATTTCGTGTTATGCATGGTTATTCATGGTTATTCATATATTTAAACCAACCCCTACTCAGGGGCCAGAATCAACATGATGATCAGGTCACTGCCGCTGATTTACTGAAATCAGGCAAAATGTACATGCAGCGTATTACACATTTCAGTCCACTGAGCGGGCAAATTTCCAGGAAAATAATATTGTATATCAACTGAAAGCTATTGACAAGGGTTTTAATATAGCTACAAAATATTTTGTATCCGATCGTTGACTAATGAACAATATAGATTTATGTTGGTATTGTAATCCTTAATTTTTAACAATGTTAGCATATAACAGGTTAAATGTCGAGATACTTTTGTGTCAGCTCCCCTATCGAAATGGCTTTGGCCCCCTGTCTGGAGACGTAATAAATTAAATGTCTGCCTTCGGAAAATAAGATCAGCGAGCAGAAAAAGTGAACAACTTGTGGATATATGATATGGATATGGTGGCACTGACTGAGACGTGGTTGTCACAGGATTATAGTGGGCCTACCGGTATTGTATGTGGCGAGATGGCATATACAGGTTACATCCTCAGTGCGAGTGATTATCGTCAAATCTGCAGCTCGCACCGACAAGCTCTAGCTAAGCTGATACACTCTGCTAAAACAATAATTTCTGTGTTTTTTATCGCTCTGACATCCAGGCTGCTTGTGGAGATCAAAAACTACTCTTCAGAATTATAGGCACACTGCTTCATCAATTACTATGCAGCTACTGGAAGCAGCTAACTCAAAAATTGCCTCGCTACGCGACTAATCCGAAAGATGTTTATCGGCATACAAGACAACCATTACTGGCCTTGTGAATAAACTTTCGAAGCGTAAGAGACATTAAAATTGACAGACTAAACAAATCCTTAGTAAACTAGAAAATAAGATTGAAGAAAGAAATCACGAGATTAACTATAGTGACAGATAGTTGAACACAGAGAAAAAGTAGGAGAGAAGAAAGCACATGTAGGCTTACAAGTTGACTGGTTAAAATCAATCAAACCACAATAATCACAGACTGAGCGTGAGGGACTCCGTGAAAACAACACCTTTGTAGACATATATCTGAAGCGTGGTGCGACTGTTGAGCGCATATAGAGAAGGACATGGCGCAATGGTTGGAGCCAGAACGTTCTATATAACGTTCTTGGTTAGAGCGCGGAACTTAATTGTCAATGGCGCTGCCTGTCGTGTGGTTTCGAATCCCACTTGGTGCAGGATGTTCAGAGAAATATCATGTTTCTCCTCTCTTAATATTCTATGTTGTGTCATTGGACAATTCACTTAACCCTCAAATGCTTCACTTGACTCAGGTGAAAATGAGTACTTGGTAGTACGTACAGAGATGGCAATGTGTATGATAAGTGTATGCTCTTCGTGGGGTAGAGATGACACACGAATAAACAGGTCCAGTGACTAAGAGGTTAAAATGTAAAAGTCGGATGAAATACTTGATATTAGTCTATAAACCTGCACCTTTACCTTTTTACAAAACGACTTGGTGCACAATAAAGGATATCTGGACTGTTGTTTCTCTGTCGTAATAACAATAATTATTTCGAATAAATTGCTGGTGAGAAATAATAGACACGGCTCCATCTCTAAATCCCACAGCCGACATATCGGTAGGCCTACATGGTAGCCTTACCATTCCGCTGGGATAATCCGGATCTAAATGACAAAATCGATATCTATGCCGGTTATACATTCAATTTGAAGGCAGACAGCTGGCCGCAGTAGTGTCATATCCCAGCAAACACAATATGTTGACCCAATGCTGATCCATCGTTAACCCAACATTTAATCACCATTGGATCAATGTTTGTTGTGATGGATGGGTAGGCATATTCTCAAGGTAGCCTAATTGAGTTTAGGGATTTCTCAGGTAGGCCTATGTGATTTGTCATCACTTGACTGACGCTTATCAAAAGCTATGAACGGTTTTATCCAGCATAGGATCAATGTTGGCTGATATTGATTGAGGTAAGCCCAACAGTGTTCCGTTGCTGGCCCAACTGTTTTTGTCGGCTTATAGGCTAGATGTTCTAATTTGAACGCCGGTCTGCACCAGAAAACACAATATGTTGAACCAATGTTTATTTAATGCTAGCCCAGCCCATAGACGGTGGACCAGCATAATTTAAGCTAACATTGGTTCAACGTCTTTGTTCTTGCTGTGGCGATCTAATTTGAAACCTGTTCTCTTTTGAACGTTTAATTCAGGTTTTGAACGGTTTGTTCCGAGAAAAACAATTATTGTCTTTGAACGCCGTTCAGAACGCAGTGTTCATTCAAAAAGAACGACGAAAATCGCTCAGAACGGCCGTTCTGAACAAGAGGCTGGCTAAAAACCATGACTGTCGTTCTGAACGCTAACCGTTCGAATGGCACATGGAACGGCGCTCGAACGGCCGTTCTCTATGATTATTTTTACAGTGGTACGGAGAGAGTATATGCATCTTTGTGAAGGCGAGATGCACAAGTCACCACATCAAGCCCGAGCCTTCAGATGTGGTGACGAGTGCTGAGATCAGCCCGTCTCAGACCTATGTATTTTCTCGCACGAATATCTATCTGAAACCCCCAAATCAAACTGAGCAGTGAAACTTATAGGAGCGAGTGCGATATGGAATGATCTGACCATAGGCCTACGTATCGTAGTGAAAGCCAGCAGCACGGGTGCGAGAACATAGCCACAGAGTGAGCCCTAGCACCCGAAGCTTGCTGAGAGATAAACAACCGAAGCTTTTTAATTAAGAGCTGCTTTTAACCTTCTCATTATTCTTCACTACCGGTGGTATATACTCATAGCAGATGTCTGGTTGGCAAGGGAGGCGAGAACATATTATATCTCTGCTAAAATACAGGACTGAGAATATGCCAGGGGGACACCATTCAATCTCCAACTGGGGGGGGGGGGGTAGAGTTTTTGTAGCTGACAAATTATTTATATCAACCCGGGGATTTAATGGTGACCATCTAATGGTACCGGGGTGGGTTAGGAGAATCCGATCATAGAACCATTAATTTTACATTGCAAGACTTCTCGCATTTTACTAATGATAAATCAAAATTTGATTTAAATGTGGAAGACCACGATACAAATATAAAAGGTATCCTGAAAAACAAAGCGAATACCAGGTCGCGCTACGTAGTGCAAAATGTTTAGAGATAGCTGAGGCATAATCGAAAATTTAACTTACAGGCTTCAAAGTGAAGCCTATAAACCTATAAAAACCTCTATTTTAAAATGTAACTTATATTTTTCTGAAAATAGCCTTTATAACCTATACAAACCTATGTTTTGCTTTAAAAAAAATTATGTTGAACTACATTTTACTTGTGGGAATTCGTTTGTGTCAAATGATTTTCTGTGTTTTAAAAAAAAATGTTTTAATTTTATTGAAGTCCACAAATTGGTCTAAGATAAATAATTATTTAAGCTTATCACCGTAGCTACATTATCCCTTTGAAAATTTCAAGCCTAGCTTCGCTCGGCATCATTTTTACTAACCCTTGTCTGATGTCGGGTCGAGCTCTGTAGACAGAAAAAATATTTATTTAATTTTTTTATGTATATATTCACCCCCACACCTGACGGAAAGAAATATCTTGCTTCAAACAATGTATGAACTGCAATAAATAATTTGTCCAATTCAAACACTTCAGCTCTCCTCTGGTTGAACCTTGCCTCCCTTACGGCGAACGGTTTGTGTTGTTGCCTATGTAAGTTTGAAAGACCATACTAGGTCTACATGTAGGCCCTATACCCATTAAAGCTGATTACCTGATAAATAACTTAGATGAACAGACCTAGCAAAGAAAACATGAACTTTTGACACTGTAATACGGTAGATATGACTTTGGACAAGTAAAAAAGTATGAATTATCACATAGCGGGTACATTCTTTTCACTGGAAAATCTATAAAAACACAATTATCTCTAATTAATATGTACTATGTAAGCCTATAGCAATAACTGAATAGTAAATTATACATTTATGATGTAGGACCTTCATATTCTTAAATAGCCATAACGTTTTTGCAGTGTAAATTTACGTATAAAATGTTAAATATTGTATTATAGTTTGTATTATATCCTGTATTATATATTTGTATGAAATAAACCTATATAAAACTATATTTTGGCCTAAATGGACTTGTGATTTGTCGAAAAAACACAGCCGTGACTATCTGAATACTTCGAGTCAGTAGTTAAATATAATATATTTATCTCGTGTTTATTATGTTTAGTAGGCCTATTTTACAAACAAAAATCTACCCCGGCAGTCAATTGTAATAAACAAATAATTTCACCTTGTTCTTTCAGTCCGTTATTAAATATAATATATTTATCTTGTTTTTATTATTTTAGGGATATCTGGATAACGCCATTTATATATATTGTTACATTATTTCAGATTTTTTTTTAACTCAGCCTTGACATTCAAGGTGTCATTATACATAATGTTTGGTTTACCATAAAATATGAGACTGAAATAAAATATTTATATCACACACAATATTAAATAACCAGACTAAAGGTCTATAACGTTATCTTTACTTGTGAAATGTTCCCCAAATCACGTTTTGTCGGTTTCATGGAAATTTTGGCGAGTTTACAAATAAATGATGAATGGAATTGCTATGGGCCGGGGCACCAATAAAATATTTTATCACCTCTGATGGTTCTAAGAAAAACTTTTATGATATACGCCACTGGAATAAAACATTAAATTACCGGTAGGTAAATTGTAGAATTCATTTTAATCACTGTGTTTTTTCAGCCCTATGCTGGAGGCATTATATCTAGTGCTAGTGTCACATATAAAATGGAGACGTTTTAATTCTTACGGTCCACTTAATTTTGGGCAGGAATCACATTATGCCACATTTTGACCTCTGCATGGTGACGTTGAACTTTATTCGTTGAACAATCATATTGATTTTTTTCTCATCTGGTGACAGGGTCTACACTCGTCAATGATGGCCTTAATGTTGCTGCAAGTGGATTTGAGGTGATGATATGCCATTTTTTTAGTGCATAAAATCGTTTTTTTAATACAATATTTTGAATAGCACTGACCAGCCTACGGCGCTCAATTGAATAGGCCTACGTACAGCAGCTAAAAATTATCTTTTTCGCTCACCCCATTTTCGCCGAGAAAAAAATTCGCTCGCTCCCTTTTTTATGCTGAGAATCGGTCATCCATAAAATTAATTTGGTGTGGCCTTTTGCCATTCTGACCTCAAAGATTATATCTCTGATACCACACGCTCATTTCGCCGTATGCACGCATGGCGATTGACCAGATTTATCAGCCGTTAGTGAGCGTTACCACGTGATTTTATAACCATTCCTATAACCACGGAACTATACATCTCTAATACATAAAGGAAACTCTAAATTAAACCTGGACAATTATCGGGGTATCGCTATAAGCAGTAATGTGGGAAAGATTTTTACTCAAATCTGGCGGGTTCGTCTTGAAAAGATTGTGGAAGGGGAGAACATGTTAGGGGAGATGCAAGGGGGATTCCGTAAAAATAGAAGCACAATGGATAATTTATTCACTATCACTACTCTTATGGAAAAGGCACACAAACATAATCAAAAGTTGTTCTTGGCCTTTATTGATCTTCGTAAAGCTTTTGATAGAGTCCCTAGGGAACAACTGTGGGAGGTTCTGGCTCATTTGGGTTTCGGGGGAAAATTCTTAAGAATTGTGGAAGGTCTATATAATAATCACAAAAGGAAAATTAAAGTGGGAGCTACTCTGACAGACTTTATAGATTGTAATATAGGGGTAAAGCAGGGATGTGTTTTGTCTCCAATTCTGTTTGCTATATACATGATTGAACTATCAAAGAAATTAAGTCAGACACCGGGGGTTTTGGTAGGAGATATTGAAATTCCGGCCCTATTTTACGCGGATGATCTAGTGTTAATTGCAAAATCAGAAGCTGAGTTACAACAAAAATTAGACTTACTGCAGGAGTTCTGTAAAAAACGAGGGTTACAAATAAACTTTAAGAAATCCAAGGTGATGAAAATTGGGCCTCAATCTGCCATTCCTCACCAGTGGTTAATTAGGGATGAAGGTAGTTGTGTAGGGGACATTGCTGAAACTAGTGAGTACAAGTATTTGGGGTTCACAATTTCTAGGAAGAACACATTTCGGAAACACTGGAGGGACAAAATGGACTCCTTAAATCGGAAAATAGGACTTCTCAAGGTCAAATCTATAAACACCCCTTCCGAAAATTGGCCGCAAAATTATTCTGGCAACAGGTCATTATTCCAACCATTTTACATGGAATTGAGATGGCCACCTGTCCACGAACATTTATAGAAACACTGGAAAGAAAACAAAATAACGTAGGTAGATGGATTTTGGGTTTAAGAAATGGTACCCCTCCAGAAGGAATTGGGGCAGAGCTTGGGTGGAATAGCATAGATACTATCATTATTAAAAAGAGATTGGGTTATTGGGAAAGAATTATGAAGCAGCCGGATCATCACTGGTCTAAACAATCTTTGATATCTGTGTTATCGGATCAGTCCCTGAAAGGATGGTATGCTGAGGTAATTAGCAATAGAGCAATTCTTTCCAAATTTTGTATTAACGATCTTTCTAAGAACGCTACATGTAATATTAGGAAAAGTGTCAATGCACTTAATGAACAGGGTTGGACTGAGGCCAAACATGCAAAATCTGCTCTGTTGGCTCATCCTAAAGTGAAAGTGCACTATGACCAGAAATGGTTATGGTTTGATAATTCTAAAGTAAAAAAGTTCACTAGGCTAGGGTCGGTGATGTAAACATGGGAAATTTTGTAAATAAGAAGTTAAAGAATTGTCCCCTATGCAACAAAACCTACACACAAGGTATAACCATTCATATAGTTGTGGAATGTTCAGGAATAGTCCATATTCGAGCTAATACTGGCATTCAGGCAAAAATCAATGACTTAAAACAGCTGGATTGGCCAAATGAGACCATTGTCACTAGAATTTTAGGGAACTGTAGCCTCAATAACATTGACAATCTAAATAAGCTACTCAAAGAGTATGAAAAATTAGCAGTAGATTCTGCCGCTGGGGTTTAACAGACTGGTACTTTCATCCCGTCAGACATGGGTCGGGGTGGATTGAATGTTGCCCTCGTGTGTGGTTGTACTCCGTAGATAGCTGAGTTGGCCCATTTGGGGCTTCTTGGTGGTCAGATGGGCTGCGGTCGCGAATAACACGACTGGCCTTTGATCTTTCCTCAGTCATGTGTTTGACGGGAGGGGGGGGGGGGGGCGCAGGTCCATGATATGGCACGATATTTCAGGTAGCACCGGTAAACTCTAGTCCCATAGATTAGTAACCTTTCATATTAAATAAAGTGGGGTACACTTCCTTCAGCATAAATTAGAGGTAAAAAAGATATTGAATTTACATGCTGTACTAAATGGTCTTAGAAAGTAGTTTTAAATTAGGGGATTTAAGGACTTTGCAAGGGCTGAGTTCTTTAGGTAGGGTATTTTCAGCATACAACATGTTGATACCTTTGAGCACTTGAGCACACACATCGGTGACAAAGATATTAAATTTACATGTTATCATAAATGGTCTTAAAAGGTAGTATTAAATTAGTAAAAATGGACTTTGCAGGGGCTGAGTTCTTTAGGCAGGATATTTTCAGCACACAACATGTTGATACTTTTGGGCACTTGAGCACACACATCGGTGTCTAAGATATTGAATTTACATACATGTTGTACTAAATGGTCTTAGAAAGTAGTATTAAATTAGTGGATTTAGGGACTTTGCAGGGGCAAAGATACTAAATTTACATGTTGTACTAAAATGGTCTGAGAAGATAGTATTAAATTAGTGAAAAAAGGACTTTGCAAGGGCTGAGTTCTTTGGGCGTGATATTTTTTAGCATACAACATGTTGATACCTTTAGGCACTTGAGCACACACATCGGTGCCAAAGATACTAAATTTGCATGTTGTACTAAAATGGTCTGAGAAGATAGTATTAAATTAGTGAAAAAAGGACTTTGCAAGGGCTGAGTTCTTTAGGCAGGATATTCTTAAGCATACAACATGTTGATACCTTTGTGCACTTGAGCACACACATCGGTGACAAAGATATCAAATTTACATGTTATCGTAAATGATCTTAGAAGGTAGTATTTAAATCTAGTGAAATACGGACTTTGCAAGGGCTGAGTTCTTTAGGCAGGATAATTTCAGCATACAACATGTTGATACCTTTGTGCACTTGAGCACACACATCGGTGCCAAAGATATTAAATTTACATGTTGTACTAAAAGGGTCTTAAAAGATAGTATCAAATTGGTGGAAAAAGGACTTTGCAAGGGCTGAGTTCTTTAGGCAGGATAATTTCAGCATACAACATCTTGATACCTTTGTACACTTGAGCACACACATCGGTGACAAAGATATTAAATTTACATGTTATCATAAACGGTCTTAAAAGGTAGTATTAAATTAGTGAAAAAAGGACTTTGCAAGGGCTGAGTTCTTTAGGCAGGATATTTTCAGCATAAAACATGTCGATACCTTTGGGCACTTGAGCACACACATCGGTGGCAAGGATATTGAAATTACATGTTATATTAAATGGTTTAGAGTCCGTAAGGTGACATAATACATTCAGACACTTGAGCACACACATCGGTGTCAATATTGTTGATCCTTGCAAAGATCAACTGACTTTTTGTAAATATTGTTAAAGAACTTGTCAAAGTACTTCTAGAATAGTGTACTTGGTATGTTTATTTGTAGATTTTTAGGTCATTTTGAGTGCAATCTTTGGTAACTTGAGCTCACACATCGGTGCCAAAGCACTTGACGTTTAATCATCATTAACTGAATTTATGTAAATAGCAGGTTTAAATTATGTTTTGAAACTTTAAAGATATGTAGGCTCACTACTAGTTTAGTCTAGTAGTACACATTTACTGTCATAAACTTTGTATATTTAAGCACACACATTGGTGTCAAGGTTGTCGACTTTACATGTTGTTTAATTGGTTTTTAAAATGTTAGTTGTTACAAAGTTGTTATAGCATTTTTAGCTATCTTATATTAAGCACTGGACACTTGAGTACATACATCGGTGTCAATGTTGTTGATCTTTACAAAAGAACAACTGATGTTTTGTATATAGTTAACGAACTTTAAGACTGGTTCCTGAGATGTAGTATGTTTATCTGTATATGTTCAATCATCTTGAACGTAATCTTTGGTCACTTGAGCTCACACATCGGTACCAAGGCTACAGACGTTTAAGCAACAATTATGGACATTATGTACGGTCACTATTCATAGTATAGTTTCACCTATTTGTTGTCATAAACTTTGTGCATTTTAGCACACACTTGGTTTCAAAGCTAGTTTGTTGCTTTGGACTTAAGATTATTAGTTTTTAATTATAAACATTAGACACTTGAGCACATACATCGGTGTAAATGTTATGGATCTGTATATGTTTATATGTATATTTTTGATTATTATGAAGATAATCTTTGACCACTTGAGATCATACATCAGCTCCAAGGCAAATGAAGCTTAATTAACAGTAATCGGCATTATGTATATAGACAAAGTTATGTTTGTTCAATACAAGTATGATTTAATATTACTCATTTGTTGTCACAAGTTTTGTCCACTTGAGTATACACACTGGTGTCAAAGCCGCTGACTTTTATATGTTATAAGTTAGTGTTGTTTATGAATCTTAAGACTTGGTATGATCACTATTATTAGTTTAGATATCACAAATATAAAGTTATAAGCTTTGGTCACTTGAACTCACACTTTAGTGTCAAAGCTGATGTCTCAGAATTATTGTCAATTGGCCATATGTTCTTTTCTAATATCATCACACTTTGACAGCATCAAAGAATACATCTTATTTGAATGGAATTAAACTTGACCTGTGATCATTTAACAGGTCCCATGATGGTATTAATTATGTGAGTAGATATACATCAGAGCCGATCAAATAAGATACAAGAGGATGCACTAAGTTAAAGATGTAAGGGAGTTGTGGAGTCTCATCCTCTTTAATGTAATTTAAATTTTCAGTGTAATTTTCACGTGATTAAGACCTGGGATCATTTGACAGGTCCTGTGATAATAAAAATTATAAGAGTTACGACGACGGAGTCAACCATCTGAGCAGATGAACAACAGATTTCAATGTAATTTAAACTTGACCTGGGATCATTTGACAGGTCTTATGATAGTACAAATATGGGAGCAAAAACAACAGAGTAAGTCATCTGAACAACTGAACAACAGAGTTATTCAAATGGGACACAACCGGATAAAAAAAAATTTCAGTGTGATTCTAATGTAATTGAACCTTGACCTGGGATTAATTGACAGGTCTTAAGCTAGTACAAATGTGAGAGCAAAACAACAAAGCCAATCATTTGAGATGCAATAGGATGCACAAGGATAACGTAATTAAAACTTGACATAAAACTTGACCAATAAAAATATGAGAGCTAAGACAGCGGAGTCAACCATCTAAGCAGCTGAGCAACAGATTTAATGTTTACAATTAAAATTTGACCTGGGATCATTTGACAGGTCTTATGATAGTACAAATATGAGAGTTAAGACAACGGAGTCAATCAACTGAGCAGCTGGGAAACAGAATTTAATGTAATTAAAATTGACCTAGTCTTATGATAGTACAACTATGGGAGCAAAAACTACAGAGTAAATCATATGAGCAACTGAATAACGGAGTTAATTAAGTGAGATACAACAGGATTGAAAATTGTCAATGTAATTTTAATGTAATTAAATCTCGACCTGGGATCACTAGACAGGTCTTAGGCTAGTACAAATGCAATAGTCATTCTTCTGAGATACAACAGGGGAATTGTGGAAGGATGGTTTCGCCGAGGGGGTGGCGGGGGGGGGGGCGTGGTGGCTGTGCTCCATCATATTCTGTGGATAGCTGCTTGCAGCGGTCTAATGGGGTGTGGTGGGTCGAAGTGCTGTCCTATCATGTCTTCTTGTCTTCTCCTGGTATGTACTGTCCCACAATCTCATCTGTAATTAAACTCGACCTGGGATCATTTGACAGGTCTTATGCTATGGCTAGTATAAAGCATGTGAGTTGAATGAAACTGAAAGAGTCCACAAATCACAAGACAACAGCAAATTAAGATGCTAGAAAATTTAAATGTAACAAGGTCTTCTTGTCTTCTTCTGGTATGTACTGTCTCACAATCTTATCTGTAATTAAACTCGACCTGGGATCATTTGACAGGTCTTATGCTATGGCTAGTATAAAGCATGGGAGATGAACAAATTCAAGAGTCAACAAATCAAAAGACAACAGCAAATTAAGATTATTACATTAAATTAAAGACTTGACCTGGGATCGCTTGACAGGTCCTATGACGGTACAATTATGAGAGCAAATCAACAGAGTCAATCATCTGAGCAACTGAGCAGAGTCAATCAAATGAGATACAACAGAATGAACAAGGATTAAAATGAGTTGTGGAAGGGTGGTTTCGCCGAGGGGGTGGCGGGGGGGGGGGCGTGGTGGCTGTGCTCCATCCTATTCTGTGGATAGCTGCTTGCAGTGGTCTAATGGGGTGTGGTGGGTCGAAGTGCTGTCCTATCATGTCTTCTTGTCTTCTTCTGGTATGTACTGTCTCACAATCTCATCTGCATGATTATCAACATTTTGCCGACTTGAGGACCGTGATGGTCTGGTGCGGATTGGACGGGGGGGGGGAGTGGCGGTCTCTCTGTGGGTCGTCTTTTTCTCAAGTTCGATTAACACCACCTGTTGCGGTTAGCCCTGAACCAGTCCCTGACACTTTCAGGTGGCTTTAGCCAGGCAACGGCTCTGCTAGCAATAGTAGCTGCTGATTACAAAAATAAAAAATAAAAAATAAAAAATAAACTTCAACTCATTACTTATCCTTTTTTCAATATTTAATTTGATTTTAGAGTTTGTTACAGGTAAGGGCTATTTATTCTGTTTAGTAGTGGATAAATTGAACCAGCACAATTCGCATGTCATTCAGTAATTTATATTTGCCAGTGTTTTGAAGCCGATTGTAAATTCTGTCAGAAAAACGTAAACATGGACTTTCTCACAGCAGCGCGTAGGCAGAAAAAGTAATCCATTGGATGTTTTCTATTTCTATGTGAATATAAACTCATATGTGGCGGAGTAGTGTTTTTTTATATTTGCCATATATATTCAGGACACTCAAGCGTGTTTATAAGCCTACAGTTGTTATATCAACAAAACTGCTCAAAATGAGCAGTTTTTGTCGAAACATGGCGTGTGGTTACAGAGAGAGAGCGGGGTTGACCTGAGCGACATCTATGTGTGGAGAATGGCCTTTTGCAGACTTCATTTTATTTTACTGATACAGTGGCGACATCTATCGTGCCGGAGGGTATCCCTGATGCAGATAAATGTCTAGCTGAATGATCGATTGATCCATCAATTGTCAAAAAATCTGCATTTGAGTGCCAATGTTTTTACATCTTTATCACGCGTTTTAACACATTAGGCCAAACCCAAATTATACGGTAATTTGAATATCTAGTACATAATATAAGTACATTCTACCAAAATCAGATAAAAGATAATTTGGACTTTTTTGTAGGCCTAGTGAGTCAGTATTAATTTATACTCAGACAGTTTGAGAAATGAGTTTGTTGTTGTTTGTTTGGAATAGCTAGCCCTGAATAGGTCTACCCCGGCCTTCCGACATTGTCTCTTACAACCAATGAATGCCGAGCCGATTTCTTCACTTTAGGTTTACGAATCTGCCTGCCAAAAACTCCCTGCTTCTTCAGGGGTGGGCAGGCGAAATGAATCCTGTCGCCACAAATGGCTACTTTTATTTTAGGCAGTGGCTAATCCGAGTAATCGTACGTGATTCTTTATAATGTATCTCTTGCATAGACTAGTCTATGGGCAGCCTCGTTTATGAAATGACGGGCTCCCATTGGCTCCCATTATAACTTTGCCGTACGATTAGCCATTCCGTTCATTTTAAGTGTTCTGAATCATGAATGGTCATTTTTTAATATTTACATTACAGATATTTTGCTTCTGTCGCCACATGTGGCGATGTGGTGACCACTTGCCCACCTCTGTTCTTCTGCTTCTCCATGGTCGGACATTAGACTGAGTCTGAGACTGAGTTAGGGCCTAGTAGTACTAGTAGACGTAGTCAGTACACCCCGGGGCCCAGGGCAGAGGCAGAGTGAATGGGCCAGATTCAACTTCAAAGAGTCTCACTCTCAAATCGCTGTGTAGGCTGTAGCTGTAGATCAAGGGACTTGATCCGCTTACTGCTGTGGTGAGACTGATGTGATGTCTGATGATGCTGCCGCTTGCTGGTGAACAATTTTGTCAATGGTCAGACCAACAGGGCTGGCCAATTGTTGCTATGTCGCACATCAGTGCGACAGGCAGGGTCAAAACGCAACAAAGGGTTATGTTGCGCGACAAGAAATGACTCCAGAAATCTCCCATACATGTAGGCAGGCTGCAGAATAGAATTGTATGGATGCAAATGATCCAAGTCGTCATATGACATAGGCAGCACACAGGGGTTTTTTTCTGGTGCCCATTGTAATCATTTCTGGTGCCCATTGTAAGCAGTGTAGAGCGCCAATCAATGCAGCTTTTGGCCAGCCCTGACCAAGTCTTCTAAGACGAGTGACAAGTAACATTACTCCTTTAATAATGTGCTGTTCTTTGTTTGAGATAGATAGCTCTGGAAGCAGGCTGCCCAGTCTATCTGATAATAATTATAGGGACAGATTTTCTTTCCTTTGGTTTTCATCATTCAGTATGCATGGTATGGGAGATAAAATGTGATAACTGAATGACGGAGGGATACAATAAAAACTCACACACCACATCAGGTGTTAACAATTTTAAGCATATATTATACATACAGACAAATTAATCGGCCTTATCAAATTTCTTTTATGTCAGAACCATCAGGGACTGGAATAAACTACCCAGGAAGTCAAGACAGCACCTTCTGCAGCAGCTTTCAAGGACAGGCTGCAACGCCCAGGCCATCCAACCCCTCTCCCCTGGTGCGATGACACTCATGTGTGTACTATAATAATAATAATAATAAATACTTTATTTCATGAGGGTATAACAACAATACAAATCACAGGTTGACATACATGTAAATAGGGAACAAATATGTATGACGAAGTACATTGTATTAACCCACTGAGCATCGCTCATCTACCGTGGGGCCCTCAAGGCTATGACATAGCCTGGAAAAATTTGAAGCATTACAGAAAACAAATCTGTACACATATATAGCAAAATCCTATAATCATAATGATATACAGCATAAGTATGCCTATGAACATGATAAATGAAGACAATGTAATAAAACAACATATATGATATTATAATAAACACAAAATAAGATATCATACCAATGTTATTTTGTCAAAACAGGTATATAGATATATATTTTTAAATATTTATATATATACGAGTCTTAAAATGAAATATGTGTATGTAATCCTAATTATTGATTCAATTTACCTGTGCCACGTACATAGGCCTACAGATAACTCGCTGAACTCAATTCTCAAGCAATTGTCACAAAATTTGTAAACATTTTTATGTAGTCATTTGGCAACAACCCTGGAAATCTCACGAAATCCCATTGAGATGATTTGTGTATTCGATAAAACTGAGATTAAACTGGAATGATGTTAACCCTTACACTGCTGCATAAAATTTGCAGCATGTGTGGTTTCTCACTAAGTAATCAGGGCTCGAAATTGGCCCTGTCCGATCGACGGAGATGACCAACAATCTGGGAAGGACGAGTTCAGTTTCACTGAGCTTGTCCCTTCGAACGAATGTACCTGCTTGACAATTATCAGGAAGGACAAGTGATATTTTTGGGAAGGACTAGTCAATTTTTTAGCCAGTTCTCCGACTATACAAGTGAAAATTTAGTCCAATTTCTAGCCCTGTGTTATCTGGCATGTATGTTTTTTCTCCAAAAAAACATCTAATGAAAGTGCAAATAGTGCAAATAGATAGACACAAAACAAAAGTGAATTTTTTTTTTGTTCAGAATTTACTCGGCGACTATAGTTGCCCACAACAGGCTGCGCTTGGTTTATTCTAGGCGATAATAGTCGCCCATAGCAGTGTAAGGGTTTAATGGGTTTATAGAGGAGCATCATATTTTGACAGTTGCTACCGCAGTGAAGGATTTAAAGTCAAATGTTCTCTGGCCATCGGGGTCATTGAAATTTATGATTCACCGACCCTGAGACAAAATCACAGACCCCAGAAAATTTTGGAAAAAAATTGTGTTGTCTGAGTGCATTCTCAGGCACTTTGAGACTGAAATTAGAGAAATACACATTTAAAGCTTCTTTTCGGTTCTGGACGACCGCCGGACCGTTGCCAGGGTGTCAAGTACCGACCCTGGATACAAATTACAGGTTTCGGGTTGGCGGATCGGCTTTAAATCCTTCACTGTACCAGTACGTGTATGTGGCAAGTGGTCTTAAGTTTTGAACTACAATACTTTTTGCGTAATTTTCAAGATAGTTGCCAGATGACTAGCAAATAGGGTTTACAAAATTTTATGAAAATTCCTTGAAAATTGACTTAGTTAGTTAGTAGTCTGTAAAAAAAGCTAACTTTTATTTTGGACTGGTAGCTCCCACCGTCGGACAGACTATAGTTAAAATCTATCTACTTCCATGCTCCTAAAGTTGACAAACTGTTCTTGCATCATATGTCAACAGAGTTATAAATTGATCGGTAGCGGTAAAGATTGGGATTGACTCGCGTGTCCGGGTGAGTAGCTGTCTGGAAGTAAAACCCTCTTAGATGGTAGTTTGATGGCCACTAACAGCTCTGTCTCTCCTTGTGAAGCTGTGTTCCCTCCAAAATGTGGCTTACACCTGTATCTACAACTAGGTTTAATTTTCATTCCAGCTTCTCTAACCTTCAATATTAGATTACTGTACTCAAGTGCCAATGGAGTCACCAATAATCACTCGCATGTTCGGAGGTGAAAATCCTCTGAGATGGCTGTTTGATGGCCACTTAATGGCACTAACGGCTCCGTCTCCTCAGATGAAGCTGTGTCCCTTCCCAGTTCAGAGTTGGGACTTAGGTAGCTAGTACTTACGTAATTATTAATTTTAAGAATTATTAATGCGCTAACTTATGAAATAAACTAATAATATTATTATGCTTTTCAGGTGGTGTTGGGAGTTATGTATTAATATACTAAAAAAAAATGGGTTTAGAAAATTTTATGTAAATTGTTTGATAACATTGGACTTTTATTGTTTGTAGTATCTTGTCTCGACCAGTCTTACATTGAAGTGAGCAATATTGTAGACGGAGACCAGCTGATCTCAGCACTTTCATCATGAATGTCATATTAGCCGTCAAGCAATATGTGTGCAAAATGATAGAAGACAGCGGGCCGGGTATGAAAGTCCTGCTGATGGACAAAGAAACAGTAAGTACCGGGTAAAGCAGCAATGCAAAGATTTAGTAGTTACAGCTTGGATTTTTTTATATACATGTACATGTGTATGTGTACAATTTGTATCAAAACACATGCCAATATACAGATCTAATAAATTTATTGCTCATTTCTTTTTAATTTCTTGTTTGAAGGACAAATAAATAGGAGATTTTTCACAATTATCTTTATCTGTATTGTATATTTAACCCTTTCAAGCCTGAATTTATCATTGTCACCTTCATCCACTACTAGTGGATGAAGATGATTTGATTTGGGTGAAAAAGTAAAGAAAATTACCATGTATTGGTAAACCAGTTCCATGGAAATTCTCATTCTAAAACCCTTTGTTGTAGGAAAATTGAGTGTTTTCAGGGATGTAAAATGATGCTTTAATCCATCGTGAGGGCTTAAAGAGCTAATTTACAGTTCTTGTGACTGTTATCATGACCAAAATTATTTCCATCCTCACACATGTATGTAACAGTAAAGTAGATAACCTCCTTCTTTATTTCAGACTGGGATTGTGTCCATGGTATATGCACAATCAGAAATTCTACAAAAAGAAGTGTACCTGTTTGAAAGAATTGATACTCCTGGACGTGAAAGCATGAGACATCTGAAATGTATTAGTTTTGTACGCCCTACAAAAGAAAATGTGGAACATTTAATTCAAGAGTTACATTCACCCAAATATGGTCTATATTACATATGTAAGAATGCCTACCTTATATTTCATTTGAAGCATGATTTGTAATTTTGTATAACTTTTCTATTTGAAAGTAAACAGGCTGTCTTTGGTTTTTTTTGTGCTCTGTATTCTAGTATTTTTTAAAAGAGTTTATTAGGTTCATCATATTTATGAAAAAGAGAGATTTCTCCATATTGAATTATTAAGCAGCCCTTGTCGAGGCGGGCTGCTTACTGTATTCCACACAGTCAGCAGCTGCAGTTATTTGTTTTCAAGATAGCTAATAATCTATCAAGTTCTGCTTCCTCATACTTCACATAGCCATCACATACCATTGGGGAATTGTTTTGGTGACATTTTGATTCCCATATCATCAACCTTTTAATTACTATGGCCACTAACGAAGAAAAGCTCGTGAGCGCGTTTCGGGAAAAAGTTTCCATCAGATCTTCTTTTAATTTGGCAAATATGTTCAGCTATGTCAGCCAATGACCTGATTAACATGATTAACTTTTGGGAGCAAACAATTTAAAAATGGCCGTTTAGTGGCCATTTCGTATTTTAATAATTTTGAGATATTTACGTAACTCAAAAAAAATGCAAAATAGCTGGACCATGAATATAAAGCAATATGTAATGTCTTTCTAAGGATAACACATGACAAATTTCGCACTAATAAAATCCAAAATGGCAGCCAGTCAGCCATTTTAAAAAAGTGTTCTCATTATCTTGGAAATCTTGCATGATAGCTGAACTATTAACTTCTGCTTCCTCATACTTGACATAGCCATCAGATACCACCAGGGGATTTTGGTGACATTTTGATTCCCATATTATCAACCCTTTAATTACTAGGGCAACTAACAAAGAAATACTTGTTAAAACATTTCAGGAAAAAGTTTCCAGCAGATCTTTTTATTTGGCAAATATGCACAGTAATGTCAGTCAATGACCTGATTAACTTTTGGGAGCAAACGATTTTAAAATGGCGATCTAGCGGCCATTTTGAATTTGAGTAATTTTGTTGTATTTATGCAACTCAAAATCAAAGCATATAGAACAAAATGTAAGGACTCACGCAAGGATAACACATGAGAAAATTTGGCAGAAATAAAAACTAAAGTGGCCGACTGACGGTCATTTTCAATTGTTTTTTCTCATTATCTCAGAAATGTTGCATAATAGCTAAAGCGGTAATATAAAATAAACCTTGAGAAAGTTACCAGATCTCTATCAAATTTGAAATGGCCGACTGGCGATAACGGAGGGCTGCTTTCGTGTTCGTTTCTGAACAACTCTTTCTAGTTTGTTTAACATCAAAGATGACGATCACTCCATTTTACTACGATTTTTGGTGTTGTTAAAAAATATTAATTTTAACGCTAAAAGTAAAACACTTGTCATAATCTTAAAATATCCCTCAATTTTTTTTTTTTATTTCGATGCTCGGCTGGAGCCTCGCATCCAGTGTAACTCACTACACTTCAATTCTGTCGCTCAATGTTGTTGATTTTCCACATTGACTTTGTTTTTATGTTGAAAATTGCAATTCTTTTATATAGAAAAGTTTTACATATCATGATTTTTAATATTTATATCTAAGGCAGTTTTAAATTTTAAATTCAAAATATTTTGAATGCACTAATTCATAGAGCTTTAGAGTTTTAGTTTGAATTTAAAAAAGATGATTTTAAAAAATGGATTATATTGAAAAAAATTGAAGATTATTTTGACTGGTTATAGGTTAACTGACTGACTTCCTCGAAACTGCCCCCCTTTATGGAAACTGTCCCCCCCCCCTCCATCCGCTTTGACAGGCCCCTATCACTATAATTTTTTTCTAGGTGTGCAATTCAGCAGCTGTCCTAATGGAACTTTTTGTGATGGTTATTCAAACTTGTACATATTATTTTCTCAAAACTTTTACTTGCACACAAAACTTTTTTATTGAATCTCTGGCTACATAATAAAGCTCACAATAATGTTCAGACTCACAGGGTTCTTTTTTCAATTTGAGTGACATTTTATTTGGACTGAACCATGTTTTGAAATGTTTTGAAAAATAGACTATGTCAGCAATGCAAGACCTTGTCAATTCATGTTAAACTCCTGTATATTCAATTTTATTTTATTACTTTAAAAGAGAGTCATTCTCTTTTGGTGTTTTCTGTTTCAGATTTCAGTAATGTTATCAGTAAACAGGATGTGAAACAGTTAGCAGAAGCTGATGATCAGGAGGTTGTCAGAGAAGTTCAAGTAAGCACATATTTGCTGTATTACTTCCATTTGCATCTCTTTAATTCAGCATCCAGAATGAGATACTATTGAGGTGCTAATAAATATTTTTTGGCTACAAGCCATAAAAGGACATAAGATGGCCGTCTGGGGACCTGGTCACCATGTTGGCTTCAAAACCATATGTCTATAGATTCAGTGATTAAGATACTGAATACTGGCTTTAATTCCCTGACTGCACTCACCCATTTTTTAGAAAGTTTGGAAGCTTATCCCTGGACCTGGTCTTCATATTTAATCTTATTTTGTCCGATATCTACAAACAATTTGTTCGATTTTCATGGTGGTCAATTTACCGAACACCTGTATTTCATCCTTGGCTACATCGACTTTTCAGAAAATTTGAAAATATAGGGCCTGCCAAGCTTGTCCGATTTATGTGTTGTTCAATATTTTAACTTTTGTATCATGTGTATTATTATTAACTCCTTGTTTTGTATGAACTTCTGTCTCATAATACACTTTTATATTCATATGTATCAAATATTACCTTGCTAACATTTCAAGGAATTATTTGATTTAAAAGCTGCAGTGGATAGCCTTTTTGGGTGTTTAGTAACTAAACCCTTAATTCTTGTTTTTTTCAATTTGTGCAGTCAATATATACATATTAAAACAGCTTTAAGCCAAATTAATATTAGGCCTTATATTTCCCTGAAAACATATATAATTTATATGCATGTAATACTTTGCAACTTTTTTTCCTGAGTGATGCTTCTAATTTTAGACTGACAAATGGCATACAGTAGACCCTTCTATGAGCAGCCACTCTTCTGAGCAGCCAACCTCCTATGGGAGGCCACTTGACTATTCCCCAAAATGACATTTTTTTTACAAATAAATCTCATATGAGCAGCCACATGTCTTTTAAGGCCACTTTTCCTGTGTCAGAAGGGTGGCTGCTCATGAAGGGTGGCTGCTCATAGCAGGCTCTACTGTACTGATTAGAGTAGTTTTCTTTTAGAACTGAGCACCATTTTGCAATAAAAAGTATTCACATTGAAAAATTGAAGATACATATTTTTGTAGGAGTTTTTCGGAGACTACATTGCTGTCAGTCCCCATGTTTTTTCTCTTAATATCACCGGGTGCTGTCAGGTATGTATAATAATTTTAACATATATATAATTCAAATGTTTCATTAGTGTAATAAAGAGATATTGTGACTAGTCTGATGAATAAGATTTAAAATTAATTTTATTACACTAGTGATATTGAAGCATTATCACTGTATATCTTGTTGATTCTATGTCTCCCATCTTGCAATTATGTTTTCAAATATAACTGTTCCGTAGGCCTATACAAGGTGCAAAATCATGTACCATCTGGCTTAACTTAACACCTAGTAATTAATCTGTAAATTATAATAACTTTGATGCTATATATGGGTAGTTTCACAGTCAGGGTACACACTCATATATTGGCCAATATGGCTTATTTGCTTTTGCTATGATCATTTAAAGAGGCATTTCACCACAAAAAATCAATCAGACCCAATCGATGAGCCCACACAAAAAAAATGAACAAAATCGGATAATTTGTACTCTTTTGATGTGCTTTTATACCTTTTTTGGACAAAAATAGCCGTCTCACATAAATTAAAACAATATTCCTATAGTGTTTAAAAAAATTCTGTGTACTGGATATGTAATTTATCTGTGAATTATGTATGACTCATGTGTTTACTGCAATGCTGCCAAAAAAATACAGCAGAAGAAAACAATTTTTTGTAAAAATGTCATTTTGCCATCTTTGTGATTTTTTCCGTCAAAAAATGTCCTCTCCGAATAGCACATCTTTAACAATGTCTATTTTTTTAAATAAAAAAGATAGAGTTGATTATTTTATGTTTATCTAACTGTGAAAATGTGTTTAAAAAGAATGCATAGAAATTTTAATAAAATATGATCAACTTGAAAAGTTATTTTCACTTCCATATCCTCATGTTGGCTTTCCGTCGAAAAAAATGTCCTCTCAGAATAAAACAATTTTCAGTATGTCAATAATTTACAAGTACCAATACATAAAAAAATCGTATTGATATGCCTCAGGTGTGTCTCAGTGCACAAAACTAACATACTTTTCTATGTTTTTCTCGTCTGATTTACCTGCAAATTTCCATGTAAAAAAAAATGTCCCCTCCGGATAATTAGTCCTTGTGTACAAATGGTGCCTAATACACAGGCTAAACAGTTCTTTAACTCTGTTATTGGTTCTAATGTGCTCATACATCCAAGTATCAGTGAGTTTATCATCTTTGTTTATTAAACAATGGTTAAGTGAATATTCTTCATTGCTTTATGTCCATGAGAAATTCTGTCAAAAATTGTCCTCTCCGAATAAACTAATTATACATTATTTTTGTTCAGTAAAGCATGATTTGGTTTATCTATGCCAGAAGTAGTAGCATTGTGATATTAGTGCATATATTAGCTATAATTTATTCTTTGACTATATATATTTACTCATTTTTTAGGCATGTCAAAAAAATGTCCTCTCCGAATAAAAAGGAAAGATTGGATTTGGAGATTTTGTTCAGAATTTTAATATTATCTCAATTGTAGTAGTAATTTATGTACTGTTGGGAGTTAATCAAGTTATGTGTAACATTAAAAAAGGGAAAGGTTTTCTTTTATAACAATTCATAAAAAATATTATTTTACTATTCGAAATGCTCTGTTTCATTGTTAAATTTGAAAAAAAGACTAAAAAATACTTTTTTATACTATTTTAATGGACGGAAGTCCATGTAAGATTGCTTGAACTAGTCAAATAGCGAGGTAGAACCACACAAAATACATTTCATATACCCCATGTCAAAAAATGTCCTCTCCGAATAAAAAAATGAATATTTTACCACTTCTTCGACATGTGATATTTTATTAACTACAATATTTACAAGCACAATGTCTTTAACACAGCATGTGAAATATGGTCAGTGTTAATTTAATAATGCATTATTTGAAATAAGTGATGTGTATTGATAAATAAAACATTGTGCTCTACCATGGATTTAAATTTACTGTACCGTTTTTATGCTAAAAAAAATAAAAAATGTATATGTTCTTTAAAAAAAGGTGCTTTGGTATAACTAATATGACAACTGTGATCAAAATAAAATAAAAAACTTTTGTGAAACAACATTTTTGTTCAATAAAATGGTCTTTGAGTGAAGCCAAAAATAACCTTTAAATTTCATCGCAATTGAATCAATCGAAGCCTATAGAAAAAAATCTATGATAGTTTACATACATAACTCTGAATATACATACTAACCGAAAAATAGAAAAAGAAAGCAATCAAAGGATTTCAGATTTTTAGTAAAATGAGACACTTTCATGTACCCTGACTGTGAAACTACCCATATTTAGCTCTTATAAGATGCAAATTTAGTATTTTGCTGTTTTGTCTGAATTAAAAGAAGTCATCTTGATCAGTTAACTTTAATTTAATTTAAATTTATTACAGGTATCGGTGGTAAACAAATTGCATTGACTAATACTAAAAGTGAATATTTCTTATTTTTTCACAGGGGCCTACCAAGACATGGGCAAGTCCATCTCTGCAAAGAACTGTATCTGGTCTTATGGCACTTCTACTTTCATTGAAGAAATGTCCAATGATTCGCTATCAGAATTCATCAGAAATGGCTAAGAGACTAGCTGATAATGTCAGGGTATATGAATATTGAATATTTCAAGCAACAACATTAAGTTTAAAGTATATTAAGATATCATAGCCATCGCAATAATACTGTAATAAATGTAAATAATAATAAATGTGCCTGTAATAAATGTACCTGAGTGCTATTGTGATTGCTCCCTTGGAAAAAACTTTTTATCTTTAGATTTTGATTTCTTCATGTGCACAGGTTTTCAAAGTGTAAATGTACTACTGTTATTTATAGCCAACTCATGACCCAAATTAATATGAATTTTTTTTTTGTGTAATGGCAGCAAGTTATCTCGCGGGAAGCAGCTCTATTTGATTTCCGACAGGCTGATGTACCTCCAGTACTGTTAATTATAGATAGAAGAGATGACCCAATAACACCATTGTTACAACAGGTATAATATTTATCAAATTCATTAAATTACAAAGTACCGTATTTGATATTTCATGATCAAATTCGTTTTCTCATACTTGTTGGTTTTACATAACTCTACACATTATGAGATTATATACTATGTGCCTCCAAATCAGTCACCCCCTCCGTGACCATGAGCTTTTCATTGAGGTGCAAAAGATAGTGCGTCACTATTGTCACTTGGAATATCAGATGTTTCTTAATGCATTTTATAGTGTATTGACAAATACATGTGATCTTAAAGTACTAAGCTATGAAATTTAAATTATATGCATCTTTAAGTGGGTGTAAATTTCTTGCGTGCATCTGCAAATTTTGGATAGAAGCATATATATGCCAATCTATCAAATTTAATGTTATTTTATCTTTCCAATTTACAAATAAAATGACTGTGGCATAATTATAACTTTAATGGGTAAATTTATGTTACTTCGGGAGATAACTAGTCTGCTGTGAAAGCCAAAAGGCAGTAACGGCATACTTTAAAGATCAGTATCACACATTTTGTTTCTTTTTTTACAGTGGACTTATCAAGCCATGGTCCATGAACTGCTAGGAATACAGAACAATAGAACAAACTTATCTCATGTTCCTAACATAACACGTGACCTTCAGGAAGTGGTGCTATCCTCTGAGCATGATGACTTCTACTCTAATGTGAGAATCAATTTTTCCGTTAAATTCAGAGTTATTGATTTGTACATCTAATCTAATGATTAGTTACCACAATTTAAGAATATGACAAATATGCGTGTCTTGTCAATTTTGTTCAATTCTAATGTGTAAGTGTAATAAACCTGTAAATACACCTGCATCATACAGATGAGTAGGCTACATTTATGTAAGCATCGGTATTTTTAAACACTGCAATTTGAAAAGGTTATTTGTTTCAAAATGTAAATTTATATATCATTTCAGAACATGTACCAGAACTTTGGAGAAATTGGGAGTAATATTAAAGATCTTATGGAAGAGTTTCAAAAGAGATCTAAAAGTCAGGCTAAGGTTGAGTCAATAGCAGATATGAAGGTGAGAACACAGTCTCAATTTTTTTATTATTATTAGCTTCAACATATAAAAATGTACTGAATTTGTTCATTTGAAACATAAGTGTATCTATGAGATATTTTTTTTAAATGATTTGTTTTTTGTTTGTTTATTTTTCAATTTTTCTGATTAAATTTCTTTTAACCCTTTACCTGCTGATCACGACTATTGTCATTTTCAACCTATTTTATTAGTCGATCAAATTACTGATATTGGGAAAGAAATGTGTGTTTAAACTTCAAGATTTGTAAATGTTTGGTCTCAAATTAAAAAAATATGAGTACTTTTCAACCACTTGAGGTTGTGGATCGCGATAGCAAGACACAACCTCAAGTGGTTGAAAATTTAACTTAATTTTCTTAGCAGGGTAAGGGTTAAAACTTTTAATTTTCTTATCTAAGTTTTGACATTTTTGCTAGGCATTCGTTGAAACCTATCCAGCATTCAAGAAGATGTCCGGAACAGTTTCTAAGCATGTGACTATAGTCGGGGAGCTGTCACGCTTGGTAGGGGCGCATTGTTTGATGGATGTTTCTGAGTGTCAGCAGGAGTTAGTTTGTCAGAGTGATCACAGTCAGTCATTACAGGTACGTGTGATTTTTATCTCCTGCTGAACGTAGTGAGGGTGGTGGAATATGGCGCCCTCCCAGCAAACACGAGATGTTGAAACTGTTTTAATGTTGGGCCAGCATACACTTTTTCTACTTTACTTTAAGCTGGCTTGATTTTTTTGGTTTGTGTTTATAGCCAGGATATATGTATGAAAGTACATGGATTTTTAGTAATTTTTTTACAAATCATACTTTAGCTCTATAACATGCATTGTGGAGGTATAGTGGACCATCCACACTTCTCCCATTCATATAATGTATTATCAGATTCGGTTTGCGAACTGGACAAGGATCACCCTTCTTCTGTTCCAAATAGTCGCTGGACATGCTAAGCGGACCAGCCCCAAATTAAAAATGTATTAGTTTAAATATTTATTGAACCATTGTTTGCAGCCTATTGGGACAAATACATGTAGCTAGATTCAATACGGGAACCAGTTGGATCCACAAAGAGGAGCAGCTGTGGCTGGATCTATTAACCCTTGTCCTGCTGAATTGCTTCAATTGTATTTTTCGTTATTTGAAGCTGGAATTGCTAACGCAATTTCCAGCTTCAAATGACGAAAAATATTACTATTTATGAAAAATAGGCATGTCTAAAATTAAATTATTGGAGTAACAAAGCGTCTATTAAAAACAATTATGTCAAAATTAAGTGACATTTTTATTGATCTAAAACATCCTTAACCCCGTATATATCCGGGCATAAGATTACCAACCTGTGTCTAGATCCATGAGATGAGTGGTCAGATGTGTTTTTAGGCTGCTGCCATTCTGTGAGATGATATCACTGGTTTAAAATTTAGCTCATGTGTTCACCTTGCACTATTTCTGAATGAGTTGAAAATGGCTTGTATCAGATAAAACTGCCACTGAGAATAGTTTTTGTTTTTGTGAATATGATCCATCTTATCAAAAAAATCCTGAACTTAACACATTCAAGACGGCACTCTCAGTAGCCTACATGCATGCATTTTTAAAAATGTACGTTTTATGTCACAAACCACAAGGTACCTCGGGCTTCGTCTTGTACCGTCAAAGGAGCTTACCCGAGATATATTGGGCTCCGTCTGGAATGAGTTAATACATTAATTCTCAACGGAATTTCATTTCGATTCCTTTGACCTAAGGATCTATGGCTCCTTCATGGATTTTTGTTTTTTATTCAAGCTGTAATTTACAACTTGTCTCTTTTAATCTCATCTGCTAAATTATTTTGGTAATTTTTCAGAAAATCAGAAACTTGATTGGAAATGAGAAAACACGAGAAGAGGACATGGCTTGTCTGGTTATGCTTTATGCTCTTCGTTATCAGAAGCACACAAATAATGACATATCTGGTTTGCTACAAGCCCTGCAAAGGCGGGGAGTCAGTGAAAAGCTGAGAAAGGTACAGTAACAATATTGACCCTCTCTAATCAATAGGGTTTTCACCAATATATATTGTCTCTAACAATGTGATATGCACCAATTGTTTTAAGGCCCTGCTGAAGTTTTAATCTCATCACTCCAAACATCCATCTGTCAATAATTAATAATATTTGGTTATTTTTAAACTTACCAATTTGGCCAGAAAGGAAATCTGTTTTATGCTTCCTGCACAAATCAGTGCATGTAGTATTGACAGGGTGACTCTGTTAGTGTTGTGTCCAAATGCAGTACATGTACTGACAAGGTGACCCTGTCAATAGTGCCTTATATGGTTATTATTTCCAGCAGTAGTTTTAAATGCACTATTGACAGCATCACCCTGTCAATAGTTGACAGTGCAGTATTGACAGTGTCACCCTGTCAATAGTTGACAGTGCAGTATTGACAGTGTCACCCTGTCAATAGTTGACAGTGCAGTATTGACAGTGTCACCCTGTCAATAGTTGACAGTGCAGTATTGACAGTGTCACCCTGTCAATAACCTCCACCTTTATTTATTGCAGATGGTTCATGCAGTCTTAGAGTATGGAGGTCAGAAGGTGCGAGGAAGTGATCTGTTTGGAAATGAGACACCCATCGCTATGACGAAAAAATTCCTTAAGGGTCTCACGGTATGTACCTAATGAACGTTTTGTTATGCTTTCCCAAAATTAGTTGAAATTTTTGTTATGTGCTCCAGAGCTAACTTGTACATTATGTTAAGCAATTGTGAAATGACACTTCAGTGACCTTTTATATTCTGTGTAATTTGGCTATTATGTACATGTATATATCTCGAAAATAATGCAATCTAGTTCATCATTTGACGCAAAATCATGATCAGTGACAGCAGCTATCTTGTGAGCAAAGAACATGTAAAGGACTATTACAAATTGCCCTTCAACTTGCAGCAGGATCTAGAGACAAGGATGATAGCAAGTGTGCCAATATAATATTTTTTTGAAAAACACTATTTTTTCCATGTGGGCGAAATATTTTAGCATGTCCTTTTTAAACAAAATGTTTTACATAAGGATACTCCATCATTTGTTTTTGCAAATGTAAATTCCTCAATGACTAGCAGCCATTTTTACTCAGTTCTGCTAATTACATTTTTTTCTAATTGTATACATTATTTGTAATCACAATGTATTATAATCTGGTAAAAATATTGAACCCCTTTTTTATTCAAAGCTATTCAAGATAATTATTTTTGCCTTAAAAACAGGGAGTGGAAAACATTTACACACAGCACAAACCACTTCTCAATGACCTCTTGGAGCATCTGCTGAAAGGGAAGTTACGGGAATCGGCATATCCTTATCTGGGAACAGGACATCTAAGAGACAGGTGCATTATTATATTTCCATGCAAAGTCAAAGTCAGTAACTGCTCAGCTTGGCTTTGCAGACCAGTGTCAATCAAAAGATTTCATCTTATTTTATTGTCAAAACATCGTCGCCTCGGAGCTGAAGGATCCTATCTGACACTCGTTAGAGTGGCAGATAGGATCCTTTAGCTCCGAGGCGACGATATATACAAATTATAAACCCTGATCCTGCTAATTATGACTATCCTCGTTTTAAATCTGTTTTATGAGTCAACCAATAAATTACTTTTGTTAGGAATGAAATGTGTGTCTAAACATCAAGATTTGCAAATATTTGTGCTCAACGTAAAAAAAATATAACTAATGGAAGTTGTGGGTTGCGGTAGCGAGACACAACTTCAAGTGGGTGAAAATTTCAATAAATTATCTTAGCAGTTAATAATTTATATTTATTCTAACATATTTATTCTAACATCTTTATTCTAAAAATCGAGCTACATACATGTAGAATGTTCGTTTTACTGAAATATAAACCAATAATGTTATTTACAAGTCAACTTTGAATTAGAAGTTATTGTGATAGAATTTTAATAAGGGTACACTGTAAAAACTAAAATTGTGGTAGCATACCAGAGTATAATTGAACTGGTATAATTTTTTTACTCATTTGTACTCCTACTGCTATGCAATAATAGCTTGATTCACTGTTTTTAACGGTTGAGTCGCACACAAACATGTACCGGTATGTTGTGATACAAACATTTTTAGGCAAATTATCTCCTGCATACAATTCACAGGGAAATACAGTATGATAATCTCACTATAGCCATGAAAACTTTGCATTGTGAAGGAAAATTTGCTTACAGCAACACTTGAAATTTAAGAGGAAATCCTCTTGATAGATGAAACGCCTCATAGACTATAACAAAAAACTTAATAAAGCCTTATATTCAACGTCTCACCAGAAAGTATTTATTAAGTACCCATATAGTTTTCTCCTCAACACTGTTTGCCTGCTATTTTCTGAACTAGAATTCTTTGAGAGACAATTAGAAAAACACATTTGAATCTATATGTCAGTTGTATGCTTATAGCATGAGTTTGAAAGACCACTCTGCTATGCAGCGCCAGAAGTAAATGCTTACTTTTCAAGTTTGCTTTTGGTGCCTTTTGGCTTTTCTCAGCAGCACTGACATGTAGAGGTTAACAGTGTAGTCATTGTAAATATTTCCCGTTTTTTTTTTTGTTAAGGCCTCAGGATGTGGTAGTTTTTATAATTGGCGGAGCCACATATCAGGAAGCACTGACGATACACACATTCAACAGAAGTAATCCAGGTGTACGAATAATACTGGGTGGTACCACTATACATAGTTCTAAAACGTGAGTAGACATTTTAGTTTTAAAAATAGCCTCTGTAATATAATACACTGTGAAATTTCCCCTTATGCTTCTTGACGTCCAAATGTTATTTAAATTGTCTCTTCATTTTTAAATTTTAATCAAATCTGTTGGAATACCTGCTATGCAGGTCTAGTAAGACGTGGGTTGATAACCCTTTAAGTGCTAAACACATCTATAGCTTTTTTCAGCCTATTTATTTGTCATTTAAACGAGATAATTTTAATGGAAAACAGGCATTAAATTAGCTGGATTGCCATATGTTTTGATTCAAATAGTCTATATTTGAGTAATTTTTACACACTTGAAGTTGTGGGTCGCGATAGCGAGACACGACTTCAAGTGAGTAAAAATTTAATTTCTATTACTCAGCGCTTTAAGGGTTGATATCATATTACTGTGGTGCGTGTTTCAGGTTTATGGATGAAGTGCTACACACAGCCCAGGGTTTACACTCGCTGCCTAAGTCTGTCAGACGGGATCGATAAGCTCCAACTCACTACAAATTATATTCGTCAATTCATACAATTGTATAGTGTATATTGTAAATTATATTATGTACAGTTTATCATTCCTCATTTATCATCTGTTTATAATCATTATGTTCACATTGTCGGTGCAGCACCACATCTGCATGATCTGTTTCATTCCCATTCATGTTGGAAATATTATTTTGTTCATGAAATGCACTGTCATATGTATATACACGTACCTATACAGATATATATTTGTGGGCAATTCCCATTGGGAGCCTTTGATAATTAATTTTGAAAAAAAGAACTATGAAGCTAAGCTAATATTTTCAATTAACGTATTTTTTGGCAATTTAGTGAGGAGCTGTGGTTATCACATTTCTTGTGTCATTGATGACTACTAATTAATCATTCCAATCCCAAATCGACTTCAGCATGAATATGAACTCTTAAGAAATATGTGAATCTTGCAAAAAAAGTAGAAAGGTCATTTAACATTTTAATCTAACACGATTTATTTGTGTGAAAGATGTATTTTCTGAAAGGCTACTTCATGGATGGTAAATGAATGGTAAATAAATGACACAAAAAGCTGTATATGTGCATAGCAAAAAACGGTAATATTTAATATTTAAAAAAAGTGATTTTTTATATTTTAAAATAGCAACTCTCCATAGTCTCTACAATAAAAACTACAACTAAAACCTAATTTTTGTGAAATGTTTCTCGTAACTTTGTGATTTTTTACTTTTCCTTATGCAATGTATCCATAATTTTGGATGAGCACTTACCTACATATATATTTACGGTATTTAAATTAAGGTTGATGACATTCTGAGGCATATTTATTTTGTTTATTAGATAAACATGGCTTAATTACATCTTAATTATTGTAGAGGGTATAATAATTTATCAATTGCTTGACATTTAACAGTTTGGGCACCTTGCTTTACAATATATCATTGTCTGAAATAGTCATGTCAATATTTGTAAATAAGCAACCTTATGGAGATAAATACTGTTATTTATGTAGTATATTTATTCTCAGCCCGCATAGTTATAAATGTGATATGAATTATGTATATTGTATAATGTATGAATATGATAATTATAGAAGTAATCCGGGGAAAATTTTGTTTGAAAGTTTTTGATTAGTGATTTTCACCTTCACTATCTTGCCTCCCACTTTATCCTTCTCATTCATGTATATTCATGTATATTTCGCTAATCAATTTCAAATTTGATTAACAAATGGCATAGCTTTTTTCTAAGCAGTACTGAACAAAATATTCCCTGTAATCATGTTTTATCAACGTAGGGATTTATTGTTTTGTAGAAATCATGTTCATGTAATGATTTCCCATTAAGTTAATCAACAAAATATGAATCTAGTCATGATTAACAATGTGTAATATTTGGCATGAATGTTTCTTCCACGATAAAATAATACCTTCAGCTTTCAAGTGGTAATTTACATTACATTTTTTTTATTTGGATTCGATCAGATGAGTACCGTTTTTGTTGTAAGTGAATATATATATATTATGTAAGAAAAATATGTATTGAGTATAATATATGTTATTATAGGAAGACTTAATAATTTATGTTCATGATGCCTAAATTTATATATTAAAACAATGCATAACAAATGTGTTTGTTATTATCCCCATTTTCAAGTTGGTCTTCGACAGGTTGTCTTTTTAACATTAGATGTGTTAATATTTCGCTATGAACACAACAACATGTCGTCCCCTTGGATATGAAAGGGTGTATCTGCCACTTTACCAAGTGGCAGATACACCCTTTCATACCCAAGGTTATTCCGTGTTAAATCAAACAATGGTGATCTGAAAATGTTGTCTCGGTATTGCATCAAATATTAACCCTTTACTGATCTTCAGACCTAAGATCTTCAGGCCTAAGATGAGCTTATGCCATCGTCTTGCGTCTGTCGTCTGTTGTCTGTCCACAATTCACAAGAAATGCTTCTCCTCTCTCAGTTCTTATCCGATTTCAATTTTGTTTTGAAGAGCTCGTGCCTGTGCATAAAACTTCCTGACGGATTTCAGACATTTTTATGACCTAATTAAGACCTTATTAGGTCACTCAGTCCACAATTCACAATAAATACTTCCCCCTCAATTCTTATCCGATTTCAATTTTGTTTGGTTTGTGTGTAATAGCTTTTGCCTGTGCATTAAACTTCATCGCGAATTTCATAAATTGTGATTATTAATTATTTTATGACCTAATTAAGGCACTCTGTCCACAATATTATTCACAAGAGTTAAGTCACTATAATCCCTCTTAGGGTATTGAGAGCAAAATCGTGTAATAATCTAGAGGTGCCGCGTGCTCGTGGTGCCTATGGCACCAGAGCTTTTTCCATCTGTGGACTTCGATTGTGGAACAAATTGCCTTGTCCTTTAAAAGAAAGCCACAACCCTGGAGACTTTTAAAAAACACCTTTTTCAAAACGTTTATAACTAATATTTTAAAGACTGACATTTATATTTCTTAGTTATCGGTAGTCCCCTACATGAACAATTATTTTAATTAGTTTTTAATAATTCATACAATGATTTTAATTGTAAAGACTTGTGAAGCGCACTGAGCACATTATGTGGATTTTAGCGCTATATAAGAATTATTTTTATTATTATATTATTATTACAAGAAATGTTTCTCCCTCGATTCTTATCCGATTTTAATTGTGTTTACTTGAAGGAGCTCGTGCCTGTGCATACAACCGCCTCACAGATTTCAGAAATTTCAATTCGTAAGCAACTTGCCCTAATTAGGTATGAGCTTCTGTGTCATTGACACTCTGTTATATCCTGCTACACGTAAGCGTCCTCTGATATGCTGCGCAACACCATATTTAGCCTCTTTCTTACTATGGGGGGAGTAATTCTCTCTTAATAAATATAATTTTACACAATGAATCTACAACAGATAATCTATCAAGTACACCCCCCCCCCCCATTCATACAATGGAGCATTGCAGACAACAGTTTTAAAAAAAAATGCTTAGTTACTTTGGAGAACATTTTCTCAGTACCCATGCCTTAACACAGCGGGGGCAGGGGTTATCGCGTCAGAATGTTCGTCTGACCTCCCACATATGTATGTCTATCTGCATTTTTCGTTTCCAGAGTAAACCTCCGAAACCACTTGGGGAGATTTCTTCATAGCGATATTAAACCTATTGCACACACACGTGTGTATTCATTCTGGTTGTTATGTCCTTTAACCTAGTTTTTGACCTACATTTCTGGTCTCTATCTCAGAAAACTCTTTGGGTATTTCTTTCATATTGCACACACTTATTCTCCAGTGGTTTTGGATGTGCCTTTTTTAGGTATGTGACCTACATTTTTGTGACGAAACCGCTTACACTATAGTTCTCGGGGCTTATCTCTAAAACCTCTTTTGAGATTTCTTTTATATTGCACACACACTCCCCTAGGTGTGTAGATGTGCATTTTTGTGGGCTTCAACCTACGGTTCGACCTGCACGCAGGGCTGCATGTCTCAATAAAAATAGCTTCGATATTAAGATATTAACAAAAATATTTACGGAACATATCTCAAGACATCTCTTGGGATGTCTGAGATATTGAATGAATGAAAAGACTAATAACGCACCAAAATTCTCGGTGTGCCGAGCTCAGAGGTGCTACTAATCCGAATCAGGTCCAGGATTTAGGATGGAAAAGCTTGACCGAAATGTAATTTGTAACTTTTTCCGGTATGATTCGAGATTCACAATTTTTTATATCCAAGTATTGTGAAGAGATTTTTGCATTAAAATTTGAGCGCTTAGTAGTATTCAACAGTCCCTGCGTGTCAACATCGGAAATGATCAATTTAGCGCTTCAATGGACACGAAACCAAGATATGTTTATATTAGGCTATTATTTTTTTACACCCTTTAATATTTGAACTGTTAAGTACACCCACAATTAGATAATATCCACGCGTACCTTTCTGCAAATATATTTGACTTCGGGACTTAAAATTATAGGCCTCCTACATAGAATTATAACCACCCGGTGAACATGAAACATTGATCAATGCTTAAGACTGGCCCAATGTCACAGACGCTGACCCAACACTAAAACAACGCCGCATGAATGTATCAAGCTTTCTGGGCAGTGTATTGTCTCTTTTTAAAAAACAATGATGGTTTTATGTTTTTGTAACACCACAACCCCTCTGTTGTGGGTCATCGCTATTTTCGCAATGATTGATTATCCTCCCCCACAAGGTGGCGTTCTTTACACTTGTGTTGGGATTGAAAAAAAGTTCAACTTTTTAATTCCACAAACTTTTTTTTAATTCCTTCATGTCTAATTCCAATCCCCATTCCCTTTTTCTAGCTTTTGTAATGTTCAAGTGTAGTTTCAATTTAATTACGGAATTGAACCTCGCAGTCCAGTCAATCTAAGATAATATTTTGTCAATCATAAACAAAACGCAACACACGTTTCTGTTGTTACAATGCATTTTAGCAATGTCCCCAGAACAACATATCAAAAATAAATTATGGTGGAAAAGAGTGAACAAAGTCATTTGTATATATCAGGTGATTTCAGTTAAAAACACACTGAATTTCGAGAATTTTGTCGGTATGCCTACATACGTTAGCTAGGATTGAGTAGGCTTGTCGAGTTCCATTAGTTTTGACACAACATTCGATTGGGCCTACCTCACCGGGGTATCTGAACTCAGTCACGGTTTCTCAAATATTCAATAAACACGAAATATTGAACGTTACCCCACATTGATCTAGAATATCTGAATATGGCCTATGACACAATTAGGTAGGTCATATCCAGTAAACAGTAAGTTTATATATATAGTGGTTCAATGCGGTCCACCGTCTCTGACGATCACCCATGCAGTATTGAGCTTTCACAGGCTCAATGTCGCATGTTTACTGAAAAAAATAAGAAACCGTTCACCCCCAGTGCACGTATTATGTCTGGAGAAAAAATAACTTGAAGCCAGTCAGTTGACCATAATATGTGGTCAAAGGTCATAAAATCAATAAAAAATAAATCTTCGTTATAATAGTTAATTATACACCGGGCCCATCTTATTATCTTCTGGAGGGTCTCCTGGCCCAGTTTAGCCTATATGTGCACAAAACCTATATTAGTCCGTGGGCCAGGCACAGAAATTGTTATGATCGGTACCATTCAAAGGGACTAATTCTAATGTTATTTTTTGTTTAGCTACATATCCCTAGATTATAAAAATGCCTGGTGGCCCGTTCTAGGTAGTAGCTTAATATTGAAAATTGACCATTTTATAGTTGGCCTATGTGCGATTTTGGTCTGATTTTGAGAAATCGAGTGTATTACACATTTTCGCCCACTGAGTAGTCAAAGCTTGAGCTATGTCAAAATATTTAACATCAATAGAAAGCTACTGACACAGGCTTTCACAACTAAAATAGTTTGTGTCCGATCATTGACAAATGCGCAAGAAAGGTTTAAGTTGGTATTTCAATCTTTAACTTTTACCAATTTTTCCTAGTTTTTCTGTAAATAGTCGAAATACTTTTCTCTCACCTGAATTTTGTATGGTATAATTTTTTAGTTTTTATTCAAACATGTTCTAGAACTATTGTTGATTTAAAATATACCTATTTGGAATACAAATAAAGAGTTATGTGAACATATTACACTTTTTTGGTCAGACGTAACATTTGTGCGTTTTTCTTCATCCTCGAGCAAATTGATTGTATCTCATATTTTAGCCCAATGAGTAGTCAAATTTTGAGTTATATCAATGTATTTAATATCAGTGAAAAACTACTGTCGCAAACCTTCACATCGAAGTAAAATATTTTGTGTCTGATCATTAACAAATGCATAAGGGAGCTCTATGTTGTTATTTAACCCTTACTTTTCCTATTTTTCATTGTTTTTCAGTAAATAATCAAAATACTTTTGTCTAAGCTGCTTTTTGTGTGGTACAAATGCTTAGTTCTGATTCAAATATGCTCTATAACTATTGTTTACTTGAAAGAAACTCATTTCGAATAAAACATTACATGCTTTTTTGGTTAGACGTAAAATTGACTGTATCTAGCCTTATTGCCCACTGAGTAGTCAATATATTTATTATCAATAAAAAGCTACTGTCATAGGCTTTCACATAAATCTAAAATATTTTATGTCCGATTATTGACATATGCACAAGAGAGTATAAATTTTACTTTTTTTTAATACTTTTTCAGTAAATTGTCAAAATACTTTTTTTCTCATCTGATTTTCGTATGTAATCAATGCTTAGTTTTGATTCAAAAATGTTCTAAAATTATTTTTGACTTAAAAAAACATTTGGAATAAAAATAATGAGCTATTTGATCAAATTACACACTTTTTTATCGGACCTTAATTTGCGCACTTTTCTTCCGGCTCTGGAGAATTGACTGTGTATGACATTTTTGCCCAATAAGTACCCTAATTAGAAAAGCATGTACCAACGTATTTGATGTCAGTTGGAAGTAACTTTCAAGGTCTTTTGCATGGATACATAATATTTTATTTCTGTTAAATGCTCAATGAACAACAAAGCGCTAAGTTTGTATTTTATCCCTCCATTTCAACAATTTGCACCGTTTTTATAGCAACTACCGGCAGGACTTCTCGCTCATGTTTATTTTATATGGTACACATATTTGTGAATCAATTTACATTCTCTGTAGCCATCCATTTAAAAATGATCTTGACCACCGAATAAGTGATAACAGCCACTTTAAAAGTTATCTCAGCAACTACAAAAGTGATCTTGACCACTGAAGAAGTGATTACAACCACTTTGAGTATTATCTAAGCCACTATAAAGGTGACCTTGACCACTGAAGAAGTAGCCACAGCCACTTTAAAAGTTGTCTCAGCAACTACAAAGGTGATCTTAGCAATAAAAAATGGTGTCAGTCACAGAAAAAGTTATCTAAGCCACAACAAAGTGATCTTGGCCACTGGAGAAGTGATCACAGCCATTCTAAACGTTATCTTAGCCACTAGAAAAGGGATCTTGGCCACTGAAGAAGTGATCACAACGACTTTAAATATTTTCTAAACCACTAAAAACGTAATTTTGACCACTGCAGAAGTGATTACAGACACTTAAAAAGTTAACACAGTCACTACAAAGTTGTTGTGATAACTTCGTCAGTGCACAATAACAGTTTGTTTTTGGCCAAGATCATCTTTTTGGTGGCTGAGATAATTGTTAAAGTAGCAGTGATCACTTATTCAGTGGACAAGCTCTCAAGATCACAATTACAATTTACAAGCTTACATAAGTAGCTCAAAACGCTTTTCCACCTAAATTATCATAGTAATAATTTTGTTTTTGCTTTTCATTGTATCTTTAATTAACTCATTCTTACTTATCATATTCTGTATCATATTCTGTATTTTTTTCTGCGGTTTGATATTGTATTTGCTATTATTAAAAAAAAAATTCTGTATGTATCACGTGTATATATGACCATGTATGTATGTATGTATGTATGTATGTATGTATGCCTGTATGTAGGAAAGCAACTTGTGGCAATATTGCTGTTTGCAATCCTTTGAAAATAAATCATGTTTACAGAAAAAAAAAAAAAAAAGATCACAATTGTACTGGTTTAGATAATTTTCAAAGTGGCTGTGATCATTTCTTCAGTGGTCAAGATCGCATTTATTGTGGTTTAGATAATTTTCAAAGTTGTTATGATCACTTTTTAAGTGGCCAAGAACATTTTTGTTGTAGCTTAGATAACTTTAAGGTGGTTGTAATCACTTTGTAGTGACTCAGATAACTTTTAAAATGGTTGTAATAACTTCTTCAGTGGTCAATATCTTTTTTGTATCGGCTTGGATATTTTGCAACGTGGCTGTGATCACTTCTTCAGTGGTCAAGATAACACTTGTCCTTGTTTAGATCATTTTCAAAGTGCAGATCACTTCCTCGGTGGTCAAGATCGCATTTATAGTAGTTTAGATAATTTTCAAAGCTGCTATGATCACTTCCTCAGTGGCCAATATCAATTTGTAGTGGCTTAGATAACTTTTAAATGGCTGTGATCTCTTCTTCAGTGGCCAAGATAACTTTTTTTAGTGGCTGTAATCACTTCATCAAGATCACTTTTGTATTGGCTTAGATATTTTGCAAAGTGGCTGTGATCACTTCTTCAGTTGCCAATATCACTTTTGTAGTGACTAAGATAGCTTTTAAAGTGGCTGCGATCACTTCTTCAGTGGGCGATATCACCTTTGTAGTGGCTTAGATAACTGTCAAAGCTGCTGTGATCACTTCTTTAGTGGCCAAAATTACTTTTTTAGTGATAACTTTTAAAGTGTACATTTCGTATTTACCAGAAATAAAATATCGCCCTTAAATTCCTTATAGCTAAAATCATCCCTCATTTACCATTTATGGCAGTAATAGTTTCTATATGATACACCAAGTATGGTAATTTCAAGTACACTATCATCACTCATAAAGTCTCATCCCTAGATTACCAGTGGAGAGTTTGGAGGCCACACGGTGAGCGGTTTCTCCCAGAGTGCCCGTCTCAAGCTCAGCAAAACATCACCCAATTAATTATGGTGCGGAGGTGCATCAGTCGGGGGTGATACTTTGTGTCAGGACAGTGCAGAAAAGTCTTAAATTGCGCATTAGTAGCCCTGGCCTACTTCAGAGGGCTTGAAATCGACTTATCGCCTTGACCCAGTGCATGATCTTCACCTTGAAGCACAAAACTAATATCATCAATGAATTCACCATGCCGAAAAACCTAGGTATAGAGCCCATTATTTACGCTATTATAATGTTTTGTCAGTGAGATATGATGAATTGCAGCATACTAGTGACGGCCATCTTGAATATGCAAATTAGACCTATTTATAGGCCATATATATTTTTTAATTTTTGGTAGCACTACGGACCCAAATGGTTTCATAATGAAAAGTCGCTTTCTCCCAACCTTTGACCAGGTAAAATGCCCACACTAGAAGAGTAGGCATTTCATATGTGATTATGAAAATGACGATTTTTGGCGTTTAGCGGTTGATACACAAATTAGGTCGTTATGAGACAAAGCTACCGTTTTGACACGGCCACCAGACATTTTAATGATCCACAGATGCATACCTTTCAGAAAAATACATTGACAATTATTAGTCTCTTGAGATGGTACCGAAAAGTTGTCTGACCCACGGACTACATGTGGCCTAAAACCCCATTAATTTCATTTATATACCGAGGTAGCCCAAAAAACATAACGCAGTATGGGCCCAGACTTCACAAAAAAAACAATAAAAAAAATTATTTCAATAATAAAACTTCGTTATTTTTGTCACGCCTCTTCATCCTTAAATAAGCGCTTCTTTCCGATCGCCACTGCATTTCCATCACCTTTCGCGCATATTTGTAATCAACATTAAATTTCTGACAATTTGAGTTTAAATATATAATGAAAAGTATTTGTTATTTTTTTTATGACCTGTGATCCCATAATACTTTCAAAATTAACCATATGTAGGCAAATGGCCACACAGAGCACTGTGTAGCCTGTTCCAACCAGACACAGACGGCACGCGCATTTCAAAATGCATTTTGAAACACCCACCCCTCCCCCTCCATAATATATTCACCAGCCAATCAGGGTATTTTTAGCCGTACAGCCGTCCAATCACAAGTTTACTACAGTACTTGAAATTGAAAGTGGGGGAGATATGACGTCAACCATCTGCAAACTTTAACATGCGGCAGAGCAGTGCCTAACGGCGGGCGGTGTAGCAAATGGCTTGATTTTAGACTCAAACCTAATGGATCTTGGCTGTCCTACTCAAATCGCCTGATATAACAAATATCTTTTTTCATTCACTTCCACCATTATATAATTATTATATAATTAGACTTTTTATACGTTGTTCCTTAGGCCTTGTTGAAAGGCTTTGCAGAAACAAATATTTTGTTGCAGTTTTTTCTGTTTAATTTAATATTGACTGGACTGCAAGTGTGGTAAGATATTAAGAATAATTATGAATTATTTTGCTTACTGGACAGTACATCAAACTTCATATAGGTCTCCAGTGACTCATCCTGGCTGGTGAGGATGTGACTATTTAACATTACATTCTACTGATCTGCAAAGGAACAGGGCAATATCTTGTGAAGTAAGCAGATACTGCCTTTGCACGACAGTCACATGCCAGGTCGATTATCACCCTTAGGGTGCGTCACATAACATTATTTGATTCCTCGAACATGTGTGTGATATTAATTTACTAGAGTTGTTTAATACTCATTCATATTTCATTTCGCATAATCATATCCACAGACATAGGCATAGAGCGAGAATAGGATAGGCCCTATGACCTATCTATTTCTACTGGGATAAGTCTACAATCCTTGGGTTTCTTGCAGGCCTAATTGAAAATATTGAATTGTATGGGGAAATGTTCAGATTCTACCATCTTTGAAAGAGCTTTGCTGATTTATCTTCTAAATTTGCTGATTTATCTTTTAAATTGTTCTTGCACCGGTGGGAGATTAGTAGGTATAGTTGCCAATGTAACATATCATTAACCTTTTAACCGCCGGTTCCCATTATATTCGTTCCTCATGTTTTATTAGCACATTAAATACCAACTTTTGAAACTTGACATCAATCAAAAAGACTTAAAATGACTTCCATTTTGTCAAATCTGAATAATTTTCACTCACTTGAAGTTGTCGATCGCGTCAGCGAGACACAACTTCAAAGGAATGGAAATTCCAGTACGATAAATTTGCGGTTAGAGGGTTAAGCATCCACCAATCTTGTAACTCGTATTTATTTAGAAATTCACTGTAATTATTTGTGGTTAATGTATTATAATAGGCATGTAATGTTGACTTGCATTGGTACCAATTACCCCGCAGCTATAATTAGTGATCTGAAACGTGGCCAGTTACGGTAGGCCTACTTACATTAAACCTTATAAGGTTTAATGAACTTCCATAGTCACGTCTATATTATAATACATGTTTTTATGAGAAATAAGCTTTAAATGTATAAATTGTCATATTATTGATTCAAATTCTAGAAAGGTAAGTTATATTTACCCACTTGAAGTTGTGGGTCGCGAGACAAAACTTCAAGTGGGCAAAAATTTACCTTGTATAATTTAGCGCTTCAAGGGTTAAAATATTGATATAGTATATGATGTTATTTTTTTTTTAGGATAATTATCTCGCCAAATAATTTCTGAAACCGACATGGTGGAATTTTTGTAGTGCTGGAAGCGTGGGAAATCCACTGACTGTCATTTTCAGCGTAGGCCAACCTTTTAATTTGAGCTCGGCGTCGCCGGAGTTGCCGGATTGGGCTAAAGCAAGATGGCGCGAGATGTTGTTTACAATTTGAATTTCCGGTTATAATCTGACGATTTTACGAGTTTTCCGATACGTATTGACACATTTTATGAACGATTATCAACATTAACAGACAAGGCATGAAGTGAACCCAGAAAGAAGAGATAATTTGCAGTGGTTGGTGACATTTTTGACGATTTTTGATCAACATTGAGACTTGTATTGACACTTAGTGAATCTCTCACCGTTGAAGTCAACAAATGTCGCCAAGAGACCCCTGTCTGAGTTGATCAAAAAGTTGTGATACACACTGGCACGTGGACTGTTTACTGTCCACACGACCTGGCCTTAATCCAGCTGGTAAATCCCGAGAGACGCCATGCCTGGGCTGAAAAGACCGTTAACCCTTTGCCTCCAGCTTCCACCAGTGGGCAGAATCACAGAAGAAGATGTCTTAGAGAGCCTGCTACCACATATTGATGCAGAGAAGATCAAGTGCATTCAAGTGACGTCCAATGAAGGCTGGGTAACTGTAGCTGATGATACAGCACGGAACCAGTTGATTGGAATTGAAATCACTATCAAAGGTCGCAGTGTACGCATACAAAACAATGGGTTAAACGTTACAAACGTAACGATAAAAGATGCTCCGTTAGAACTACCAAATGATGACCTCATAACAACATTATACGCTTATGGTAATGTGGTACGTCGCAGTATGAGGATGGGGACAATAAAAGGCACCCAAGTGAAGACAGGAACACGCTATGTAGAGATCATCGACGTAGACGGACCGATCCCTACAGAACTGAAAGCAGGAGAATACAACATACGAGTATTCTGTGACAATGGAAAAACAGAGTGCAGACATTGTGGGCAAACATCACACCCCAGCTACAAGTGCCCGATAAAACCAGGCTCCAACAGAAGATGCTATCGATGCTTTAGCACAGGACATGTCATAAAAGACTGTTCCAATGAAATAGTCTGCAGACACTGCTGCCAAACTGGACATCGAGAAGCACAGTGTGTAGGTAAAGAAGAGCTGACCAAGTTCGGTGACTACCGTCATGAAATCGCAGAAGGACGACTCGCTACTGACTTGGAAAAAGACACTACAGACCTGGAGCCAACACCAACAACACTCAGCAACGAACACGAAAAGAGCCTAAAACATGACACGAAATCTGAAGGTGACAAGGACAACAGCGACACCAGTAACATCGGCGAAAACAACATTAGTGTCAGAGTGACCAGAGACGCGACACCATCAACCAGTAGAAATATGAAGGGTACACCTGCAAACTCTGCTGGGCCCTCTACACCACAGACGATAGATGAGTTTGACATTCAATGCCAGACAATTATTATTGGTGACTCCCTTTTGCATAACATTGAGAAACCGGGGGTCATGATAACAAATAGATCCGGAGCATCTATAGCCGATGTAGATGAGTTAATAACTAGTGCTATGAACAGAAGTAGAAAAGAACTGAAACCTGATCATGTCGTTATACATCTCGGCACAAACGACATAACGTACAAGAAAACATCAGCTCCATTAGTAATTGTGAAATATAGTGTAGCATTGGACAGTTTGGAAAAAACTTTTCAAGGAGCTAAGATTGGTATCTGCTCCATTCCCCCGAGAAAAGGCAGCTCCACGGACGTAAAGAGAAGCAACACGGCGGCGACCATCGTCAATGAGTATCTGGAATCCCTGGCTCAGGTGCACCCTGATCGCTATGTCTACATTGACACATGGTCCAAGCTGTGGTCGACAAAAGGGCACGCCATGAAACACCACTACGACAAAAGTGACGAGAAGGGTGTTCACATGACTGAATCTGGCAGGGAACTGCTCATCAGTAGTATAATCAACACACTCTATCCGGAGCCAGCTAACATCAATAAGAGAAAGAACAGTGCCACACACAGTCCTGCTAACGACAAGCAGTTAAAAGAACAAAGACTCAGTTCTACACCACCAATGCCTGCAGAGCCCAGTGAAAGTGACCCTAATAGCTCCATAACTAAGAAATAGGACATTTGCCAGGGCAGCCATCATCGCCACAAGACTGTAATATCTAATAGTCCACCTTTAGATCGAACTAATAATAGGTCATCTATTAACACACCAAAATGTAGCTCTGTTGCAAGTGATCTTGACATTGTTCTTTTAAATATTTGTGGTTTGAAAGCCAAGTTGAAAAATATTGATTTTGAACAATTTATACAGAAACATCAAATAGTATTCTTAACAGAAACTAAACTAGGTAAATTTGATGAGATTATTATACCAGGATTTAAGCTTCTAATTAATAATAGACAAACAACCAGACGAGCATCTGGGGGAGTGGCCATTTTAGTCCATGAGTCCATAGTGAATTTTGTGAAGGTTTTGGACTTCGGTATCAAAGAAACCATCTGGATTAAAATATCAAGACCATTTTCTAATATACCAGTTGTTTTTGGCCTCGTATACGCTCCACCAGCAGACTCTCCATATGCAGATCCGTCTGTTTTTGATGATATTGAAGAAACTATAAATAACATTAAAAGTGAAGATGAAAATATGGCAGTCTGTCTTCTTGGCGATTTCAATGCCAGGACGGGTATACTCCCTGATGTGTCACATAATGATGAAAGTGGAGATCAAAGTGTTGAGTTATGTGAAATTCTCAATAATAATTCTAATGTCACAAAACGCTCAAACAAGGATCAGTATGTAAATAATAGGGGTAAACGGTTAATAGAACTCTGTAACAGTATAGATTTGCATATTATGAATGGCAGATATGGAGCCGATAAAGGTATTGGTAAAACAACATGTAAAAATGCTAGTGTTGTAGATTACATTCTAATCTCTGAAAACCTTGCTCCATACGTTGAAAAATTTGATATTTTGGAATTTGACTGCATTATTTCTGATATCCACTGCCCCGTCAATGCTGTTTTCAATTTAGTACTAGAAAAAGAAGACGATCTGTCAAATAAAACTCTTCATACACGATCTGAACATGTAATTAAATACAAGTGGAAATCAGATTCTGCAGCTTCATTCCAATCGAATGTATCAGATGAATGTATTGAATTGATATTGCACACTATGGATAGAGCAGAAGCAGAGGGGAATATTACAGCAGATGTAGTGAGTAAAGTTTCGGATGATATATGTAAGGTACTGAAACAATCTGCTACTGCCTCTGGTCTATCACATGAAGTTAAAGTTAGTGCTAAGAAACCTAGGCGACGTGCTTTACCTCATAAACCGTGGTATAATACAGAATGTGAGGAAGCACGTCGCAATATGTTGAAATATAGAAATAAATATAGGAGATTAAAAAATGCGTCACATTTTAACGAAGTTAGAGTATATAGTAAACAATACAAGAAAACTGTAAATAAAGCTTTCCGTGAATATAAAAAAGCCACCATAAATAAATTACGAACATTACAATCCGAAAATCCAAAGGAATATTGGAACATAATCCAGGGAAAAACAAAACAAGTGAATGAGACTAAAATATCTTTAGATATATTTGAGCAACATTTTAAGAAATTAGCGTCTGAAACTAATCAGACGGAGGCATGCCACCGTGAGGAGCTCAACGTCGCTGACGATCCTGATCTCAATAAACCCTTTACCACCCAAGAAATTACAAAAGCCATCAAAAAATTAAAAAGTCACAAATCTTCGGGAATTGATCAAATTATCAACGAGTTTTTTAAACATTCGCCAGATAAATTAATACCAGTATATGCAAAATTATTTAACATTATTCTTTCTACAGGCATAGTACCAGACGATTGGGCTATTAGTATTATAAGACCCATCTACAAAAATAAAGGAGATAATACTGATCCAAATAATTATAGAGGTATTTCTCTGCTCAGTTGCTTCGGTAAGCTGTTCACAAGCTGTCTGAATGAAAGATTATCAAACTTCGTTAAAGCTCATGACACCGTCGGTCCAGAACAGGCTGGTTTCAAATCCGACAATTCCACCATAGACCACATTTTTGTTTTGAAAACTTTGGCCGATATTTACCTCAACAAACGTAAACGATTATACTGTTGTTTTGTAGACTACCAAAAGGCATTTGATACCATAAATAGAACCAAATTATGGTCCAAGTTGATATCCTCTGGGATATCAGGGCGGATTCTAAAAGTAATTAAAAACCTCTACAGTCAGGCTAAATCATGTGTTAATGTAAATGGAAAAAACTCTGAATATTTCTCATGTAATGTTGGAGTTCGACAAGGAGAAAATTTATCTCCGTTGCTTTTTTCTCTCTACTTAGCTGATCTTAACGAATTTATATCACGATCTTGTAAAGGTCTAGAAAAAATCCAGGAGATGGACCAGCTAGTCCATGATCCAACAGAAGATCTAGTATCGTACTTAAAGTTATATATTTTGATGTACGCGGATGATACTGTATTATTGGCTGAATCCCCTGAAGACCTGCAAAAATATTTGGATACTCTAAATGAATATTGTAACAATTTTGATTTAAAAATTAACACCAGTAAAACCAAAATATTTATTTTTTCGCGAGGCAAATTAAAAAATATACCTTCGTTTAATTTTGCGGACATGAAACTTGATGTAGTCAATGATTACAATTACCTGGGTGTCACGTTTAATTTTAATGCAAAATTTAATGTTGCAAAACAAAGTCTTTATCAAAAGGGATGTAGGGCAATGTTCGCTCTACTGAAACGGATTAAATCTCTATCTCTACCTCCAGATATTGCATTAAAGTTATTTGACACTCTGGTAAAACCTGTTGTATTATATGGAGCTGAAGTGTGGGGAAGTGAAAATTGCGACATTGTAAATAAAGTGAAATTAAGGTTCTGTAAATATATTTTACATGTTCATAAATCTACTTGCTCTAATATGGTTTATGGAGAGTTGGGTGAAACGCCTCTTCATATAGATATTAAATGTAAAATGATCCTCTACTGGGCGAGACTGATTAACAGTAAAGAAAATAAACTGTCGAAATTGATTTACTCTTTAATATATAAACTTTATGAGAAGGATTTGTTTCATTCTAGTTGGATTACCTCGGTGAAAAACATACTAGATAGTGCTGGATTCTCTGGGATTTGGACGAATCAATCTTTACCTAAATCACCGGATCATTTTAATACAATTCTCAAGTTAAGGCTGCACGACCAATTCATACAAAATTGGAATGAAGGCATAACAATAGGTGGTAAATGTACTGTATACCGTATAATTAAAAATACTTTTGGTTTTGAGAAATATCTGACTGAACTACCTGTAAATAATAGAATTCTTATGACAAAATTTCGGTGCCGCAATCACCGTCTACCAATCGAAGCTGGTTGTCGGGCTCAAATTCAGCGCGACCTACGGTTATGCCTCCATTGCAATGACATCGGCGATGAGTACCACTATCTGTTATGCTGTCCGTTATTCAGAGAAGAGCGTAAAAAATATATAAATGTCAAATTCTGGAAAAGACCTTCCACTATTCAACTGGAACAATTATTCAAACAAAACGATTATAATAATGTACTGCAGTTAAGTTTATTCGTGAAAGTGATTATCGCAAAGTTTTAAAGCTTTCTTAACAATGAATAATAACATCTAATCCACTGATTCTTGTATAAATCATTACATTTGTAAATAGAATTATAATATGCACTGTATTGTATCATATGGCGCCAGCGCTTTCCTGGCTCTTCTGTCATGTTCCGCACACGGGAACCATCAGCAATAAATACTTGTTACTTGTTAAATACTTGTTACTTGTTACTTGTTAAAGTAGTAGTCCACTGTACGTTTAGGCCTACCAACAACATAGATTGATCCACGTTTTGACATTGCGTTATAGGCCCGATTTATCTTTCAGGTCGTTGCCCTGGTAGGCTAACCCTGACACGTTTTTTTCTGTATCCTGACTACATTTTCTCGATTACGCTTGAAAAAATATCTTGTTGCTTGGATAATTTGACATTTTGAATATATCCTGAGCAGGTAACCCAGCAAACACGACACATCTACCCAATGTTCGACCAATGTTGGCCCACCGTCTACGACGTTGGGCCACCACTGGTCAAACATTGGGTAGATGTGTCGTGTTTGCTGGGAAGGTCGTAACTCAGTCACTTATCACCGCTTAATTTTGTCTTCTTTGAAGTAATTCGTCGCCTCGGAGCTAAAGGATCCTATCTGCCACTCTAACGAGTGTCAGATAGGATCATTTAGCTCCGAGGCGACGAATTATACTTAACCCTCTGAGTGCGGGGACCGTCTTTATACGTCAGAATCTGAAGTATAAATACGATCCCCGCACTGAAATAATGAACATATTTATAATGGCCGTATACCCATAACATAGGTATTCAAATGAAGCAGAAAGAGCTAGCTAAAGACATTCATGATGACTTAAATTAAAAAAAAAAATTGTTCCCCCATTGATTTTACAAAAAATGTTTCGGCGATGTAAGGTTAACTTTGGTGACAGGCAATAATAACTGCTTACTCTTTGAATGAGCATTTCTGGTTTTGTTCTTTGGTTCTTCTTTTTATGGAGAGCTCTATACCCACTGATAACATTAGGGTTTACCTGATTATAACTTAACTGGTATTATTCAAAATTTTCAAAATATAGACATCTTGAAAAAATACAACGGGACTCCATTAACAATTAACAGGTTTGGAACAATATTCAAGCCTCTATATATTCTGTCATTCGAGAAAAACGAGATCAATCCTTGCGTTTTGTAAATTTGTAGCCGTTATTACTCTACCTCTCATAAAATAAAGTACATTAAGCCTCATGTAGGCTACTCCCATCTTAGGCCTACAACTGTCACGCATGTCAATAAAATATGTTGATCGACCAAACCCAATCGAGATGACTTATTAGCCACCACAAAGACATTAAAATTATATGTGCGGCATATCCCAGCAAACATAAACATTCGTATACCATTTCTACAACGTCGGCCCAATAGTTCTGGCCCTGCCATTAAGTCCCGTATACATCTCTTTAGGCATAGATTTTGACAGTTGATTTGAATATAGGATATCTCTAGCATCAATAATCTACTAGGTGTTTTTTTCAATTTACAGCGAATCTCAGAAATCGGCCATTTTTCAAGATGGCCGCCATTTTGCCAAGGTCAAACATTTAATTGATATAACTTTTGCTTTAATGCAATGTCCAAAGTATTATCTGACCACATCAGTAGATCGGGCATACCCGAAAACTCTATAGTAGACACCAAAATCAATAAGCTGCCCCTATTCTCTCGAAAATTATATCACTTTAATATTTGACCTTGGCTAAATCGCGACCATTTTGGTTTTTTTACCCACAATGCAATGTCTAAAACATTTCCTGACAACACTACTATGTCCGGCATACCTGAAACCCCATGATGGTCACCAAAAACACGAATCTGCCTTTTTTTTGTCGAAAATGATATCAATTTGCTGTTTGACCTTGGACTAATGGCGGCCATCTTGGATTTTTTAGCCGCAATGCAATGTCGAAAATATTTACTGACAACGCCACTGTGTCGGGCTTACCTTAAAACCCCATAATAGACACAAAAAACATAAATCTACCTCTATTGTGCTGAAAATGATATAAATTTAATGTTTGACCTTAGCAAAATGGCAGCCATCTTGGATTTTACCCACAATGCAATGTCTAAAAGAATTTCTGACCACACCACTAGATCGGACATACCTGAAAACCCTATAATAGACACCAAAATCATGAAGCTGCGCCTATTCTGTGAAAAGTTATATCAATCAAATGTTTGACCTTGGCAAAATGGCGGCCATCTTGAAAAATGGCCAATTTATGAGATTCGCTGTAAATTGAAAAAAAACCACCTAGTAGATTATTGATGCTAAATGTAACGTATTTTCAAATATATGTTAGAACCTAGTAATTACCCTTCGTAGACTGATTTGAACCGCTATATGCCTACATCTGGGATTGTGTACGTTTTCAAGGACAATTTGAATAAAATACCACTTAAATGTATAACTTATTTGTGGTAGATGTAGTCAATTAAATAATTCAAAAATAGAAGACGCCCAGTTTTAATAAATAATAAAAAAATATCGTCATTTGAAGCAGTTCCAACTTTATATGAATAAAAAAGAGCTGTAGAAAAGGTTATCGAAACAGTCGACCAGACAGAGGCAGTATGATATTAGGTGTAGCCCACACACATAAAAAATATTTTATGAGCCACTATCTTATACAAAACAAGACTACATAAGTCCAGGAGCTCCCGCTCCGAATTAGAATTTGATTTAAGCAATTTTGTATAGGGTTATTAATGTAGTCCTAGTCTAGGTCAAAAATCAAGACGCAAGACAACTAGGTCTAAGAAGCCCAGTCTAAGAGTAAGATAAGAACTAGACAGTCTGTCAGAGATTGCAAACCTCCATTGAAATTAATGATCCTAATCAGTATCCCAGTAATGGTCTACCTATCTGGCATGGTTTACCCGATATCAGGCCAATCGAGTTAACTAATAGCTGATTTACGGTCATTTTGAATTCGATATAAATTAGTTAAAAACTTAGGGTGCATCCTCCCCCGAAACCTCAAATTTTGTTTTATAGTAATGGACTAACATCTAACACAGTTTGCAAAATATTGGGCATGTGAAAGTAAATAATGGCCGATAGGGGGCCATTTTGAATTTGAACGAGTCAGAATTTTTCAAGATGCATCCTCAGCTGAAATCTCACATTTCATTCTATAGTAATCGTCTAGCTATCTAGCACGGATTACCAAATATCGGCCATGTGAAAGTGAATAATGGCCTAAAGGCGGCCATTTTGAATTTGATCAAGTCAAAATTTTCCAAGATGCATCCTCAGCTGAAATCTCACATTTCATTCTATAATAATGGTCTAGCCATCTAGCACGGTTTACCAAATATCGCCCATGTGAAAGTGAATAATGGCCGATAGGAGGCCATTTTGAATTTGATCAAGTCAAAATTTTTCAAGATGCATCCTCTCCTGAAATCTCACATTTTGTTTTATAGTAATGGTCTAGCCATCTAGTACGGTTACTAAAAACCGGCTATGTGAAAGTGGATAATGGCCGATAGGCGGCCATTTTGAATTTGATCGAGTCATTTTTTTTCAAGATGCATCCTCTCTTGTAATCTCACATTTTGTTTTATAGTAATGGTCCAGCTATCTAACACGGTTTACCGAATATCAGCAATGTGCAAGTAAATAGTGGCCGATAGGCGGCCATTTTGAATTCGATTGAGTCGAATGTTTTTAAAAGGCATCCTCTCTCGAAACGTCACATTTTGTTTTATAGTAATGGTCTAGCTATCTAGCACGGTTTACCTGATATCAGGCCTATCGAGGTAAATAATGCTGATTGTCGGCCATTTTGAATTCGTAAGTTAAAAATTTTCAGGGTGCATCCTCCCCCGAAAACTCACACATTGTTTTATAGTAATCAGGTAATGGTCTAGCCATCTAGCACGGTTTACCAAATATCAGCCATGTGAAAATGAATAATGGCCGAAAAGGCCGCCATTTTAAATTTGATCAAGTCAATTTTTTTCAAGATGCATCCTCATCTGAAATCTCACATTTTGTTTTACAGTAATGGTCTAGCCATCTAGCACGGTTGACCAAATAACGGCCATGTGAAAGTGAATAATGGCCGATAAGCGGCCATTTTGAATTTTATCGAGTCAAATTTTTCCAAGATGCATCCTCTCCTGAAATCACACATTTTGTTTTATAGTAATGGTCTAGCCATCTAGCACGGTTTACCAAATAACGGCCATGTGAAAGTGAATAATGGCTGATTGGCGGCCATTTTGAACTTTGACAAAATGATTTTTTTCAAAATACATCCACTCCTGAAGCCTTACAATTTGTTTTATAGTAATGGTGTAGATATCTTGAGCGGTTTTCATGATATTCCACAATATCAGGCCTGTCGAGGTGAATAATGGCTGATAGGCGGCCATTTTGAATTTTATCAACTTCAATTTTTTCAGGATGCATCCTCTCCTGAAACCTTACAATTTATTTGATATTAATGGTGTAGCTATCTTGAGCGGTTTTCATGATATTCCGCAATATCAGGCCTGTCGAGGTGAATAATGGCCGATAGGCGGCCATTTTTAATTTTATCGACTTGAAATTTTTCAAGATGCATCCTCTCTTGAAACCTCACAATTTGTTTTATAGTAATGGTGTAGCTATCTTGAGCGGTTTTCATGATATTCCGCAAAATCTTTCAGTCGGATTTACCGATGTTATAAATTAGGTCAAAGTGCTGGGTCAACTTCAAGGTCAAGGTCCAAAAACCTGAAAAGGCACAACTAGGGACCTTAGAGAACATGTATGTGCAATATGACTGTCATCGGCCCAGTACTTTTCGAGATCTGCTCCGGAAACGAAGTGCGCGTCAAAACGTCTAAATAGGTCATAGTTCTGAACCAGAAGTAGGTCAAAGTTCAAATACCCCCAAAAGGCACAACTAGACCCCCTAGGGGTGTTGTGTGTAAAATTTGAAGACAATCGGACAAGTACTTTCAGAGATATGCTCCGGAAACGAATTGTTTACGGACGGCCCAACGGCCCAACGGCCCAACGGCCCAACGCCGTCACATCATCATTTTCTCCTCTGCAACCTTGCGTATTGAATTCAGATTAAAAATATTTTAACCCGTCCATTAGCCACCTGGAAGTAACCCACATACCAAAAATTGTTATCCTAGCTTATTTTCTCACAAAGTTATAGGCAAAAGAAGAGGCAAAAAAAAACGGAGGTAGAATCCATAGCTCCCTTCGCTCACCTACGGTGACGGCGGGAGCTAACAATATAATATCTTCAGCTTGTTTGTACCAGCATATATGTCCAACAAACTGACTGAGAAGTACATAATTGTAATGGTCAAATAAGGTCTACTCTATATACTGTTGGTTATCAAACATGTTAGCGATGAAGCGAGTTCTCTGTTTGCTATGTAAAATGTTGCTGACACGTTTTTCTTAAGTCACTAGATGAACCACAAACAATAATATCAGTCAACCGACATCTTTTACTGTGATGACATTTTTTTTGTTTTTTTAATCAACTTCAGTGCACGAAGGTTATGATAGTCTCCTATGTGACATATGTAGGCCATTGTAAGCGTGCACTAATTCTATATATGTGGTTAGGTCTTGCCAAACAATCGTTGTTTGTTGTAAGCCTGTTGTTTTCGGTGCACAGCTGTGTCCATCCATATGTGGTCTCCGGGCGCAGCCATTGTTCAATTCAATAGCTTTGAAATAGGTTCCATTGTCATGGCAGCAGACCACAATACACAGGAACACAAAGGCGACACGAGAAGCTGATAATTATCTAGTGCTGTATGCATCATCAAACATTTACGGTGATTTACTTAGATGGACGGACCAGGCTGATATAGGGCTATAATCACCCAGTTTTATGAACTACTCTTTATTGATTTTTTTGTAAATTACATGTATATTAATTGTATTATTAATAAATAGCTGTGCTGCGTGCATAAATTCAAATCGGATCTCCCTTTTATAACATTAGACTTGAAATTGCCCCATGCAGTTTTAGCAGAATTGTTTCAAAACATAATACTTTTGAAAACTTCTTTTCGAGCACTTTCGAGAACAAATGATACACTATTTTTTATGGTAAATTCTGCCGAATCAGTGTTAGTTTTACAGGGAAATAAATTGTTTGTAGCGGTCATAATACGTCTGTATTATTTATACATCTTCTCTTTAGTTATATTTTGATTCACGCCATTCTAAGCCATAAAGAAAAAATATTATTGTTGTTTTAGACATTTGGGACTTAGATGTGTTATTTCCTAAGCATGATGTACACTTATGAAATATGGTGAATGTCATTTAAATGCTTCTCAATTAGTTAATTATATTTTTTAAAGATATTTATAGACAATTTTTTCTGAAAGATTATTTGCATATTGCCCAGCTCTCAATGAAAAACATAGAATGCTCTCAGGCTAGATTGCTGTCACTTTGGTAAACTTATCGACTATGCCACGTTTTCCTCGATAAGTTGGTCATTACTACTACCACTTGCAACCTACTGTCTGGAAACAGTAAGCAGTTACTGCATTTCAGCTTTACGCGGCAATATAGCGTAGTCTTGGATCTGAAAGGGTGTATGCCACTTCACAAAGTGGCAGATACACCCTTTCACATACAAGGGACCGATAGATCTTTTTTTATAGGCAACCGGTTTTTACCCCTGGGCTCGTTGGCCCTGAAGGGTTATTGTCTTCCCCTTCGTGTGCTGCCGCCGCTGTCTCCACCGTTTGTTCTGGTTACTGCTCCAACATGCACCAACAGATTGAATTCATAATTTATATAAACATTTAACCCCTCTGGCAAAATTGTTTGCCCGCAAGATCGAAGATAAATAGAAGATTGCTTGTTAACGCGATAACTTAAACATAATGATCGGATCTATCTAATTGCCTTGTGACGTTGCCCATGGGAATGGAGATGACCTGATTGGATTTTCAGCTTTCCACCAATAATCAATTTTCAACTTGATTTTTTTATACTTCACAATAGTGCCTTGGAAACTGGTCTGCGAGTCTATTGAGTATTGATATTGTCCGTTTTCACGAGCGACCGAAAACGAGGCTATCATGGCGGCCTCGCGATTTTATTGATTATGCTCAGTTGAATGCCTCTTAATAAATATAGGCCCCTATAGTTTTTTGAAAATCTGCATGTCTGTTGTCCGTTTTCACGAGCTGTCGAAAACGAGGCTGTGGCAGTCATCTTGAATTTATAGATTTAAATAAATCAACCTCTTATTCAATTTTGCCTTGAAACCTAGTCTATACTAGTTTTAGGGGTTTATCGGTCATTTTGAGTTACGAAACAGCCGAGAGGTGTCCGCGTGCTTGCACTGTAATTTTTACTACAATTACACAGCAAGCACAAAACATTTGTAAACCATTTGTACAACGTTGGCCCAACGTCTTTGACGTTGGCCCAGCATTGTATAAATCTTATACAAATGTTTTATGTTTGCTGGGAAGGGCATATTGTTTGCAGAATAATCTTGCTAGTACAGGGCACTCGTCTTTCATATTTTGTGTGCAGAACAACTCATATAATTATATAGATTGATGTATTTATTTGATGACAAGAAAAGTAGGCTACATGTATGACATAAACATAACCCTTGTCCTGCTGAATCGCTTCAATTGTATTTTTCGCCATTTGAAGCTGGAATTGCTAACGCAATTTCCAGCTTCAAATGACGAAAAATATTACTATTTATAAGAAATAGACATGTCTAAAATTAAATTATTGGATCAACAAAGCATCTATTAAAAACAATTATATCAAAATCAAGTGATATTTTTATCGATCTAAAACATCCTTAACCCCGTATATATCCGGGCATAGCAGGACAAATGTAAAAACACACATTATTCCACATATCACGATACACCAGTGATGACAAATATCCTGGTGACACTAATTCCCACAGTTTCCCACATGGACAAGATGGATGGATGTGGTATAGACAGCAGTGACGACGGTTTTTACAGATAATAATATTACATTCAGTATTTTATGAGAATCGGTTAATATCACATTATTAACCATTTTTATTTTATATTGTAGCAAAAAGAACCAGCTGTTTACCACGAATATAATATGTTACACGTAAAAAATAGAACAATTGCAATTACTTTAATCTCTGTGGCGAAGCAAACAACGAGATGTAACTTTACAGTTTTTTTTAATTACACATGATGATATTTGAGTGTGTAAAAGGCCTACCATGGAAATGTCATCTCCCAAATAGGGCGAATTTTTGTGGGTGATTCTATAGGCCTACATGCTGTTTAGCATTATATGTTTGTTATTTGTTCGTTTAGCAGGAAGCAAACATTTAGATGTATAATGGGTAGCTTTGTTTTGCATAATTTGTAGTTTCTTTTTGTGTGTTTTACCAATATCCTTATTATGCACAATGAGGGGAAGTCATGACACAAAAATACAGATTGCAAAATGTTCTGAATAACACATTGAAACACCGCGTCTGCCTTTTAAGACAATTCAATCGAGAATTAATTTTGTTAACCCCTAGAGCACTGAGCTATACAATTTAAGTCACTTAAAGTTTTTTTTCGCTACCGCGATACAGAACTTCAAGTGCCTGAAAGTTTATGCGATTTGTGAAATTTAAATAAGTGTTTCAAGATTAAAGGTATATTTTACATTTAACAATTTAGAATTTGGTCATAAGTCTTTTAGTATGTAACGAAGTATTATCAAGTTGTACCGGTATGGCACAATATTTCAACAACAACTACAACTATAGCATGATAAGAACCATATTACATAATATGATTTAAATGGTAATAATCAGAACAAGTGTTAACAGCCATAGAATGACAAGAACCATATTACATAATATGATTTAAATGTTAATAAACGGAGCATGTGTTAACAACCAAAGCATAACAAGCACCATAATTATTACATAATCTGATTTGAAAGTCAATGAACACAACACGTGTTAACGACCATAGCATAACAAGGACCTTATTAAATAATAATTATGTTTTTACGAATATTACTTTTTTCTACGATTTGTAGTATAGATACAAAGCTATGATAACAAGGACAAATGCCGCATAAAATAAGGCATTGGGCTGCAGACTAAATACAGCCACACTTAGTAGAGTTGTGACAAGCATGGCGCACGATATGAGAAAAAGACGTGTGATGTTACTGCCGTGTTTCATGATGGCTGACATAATTAATCCACTGACTGCCTGAAAAAATACAACACCATACAGTCAATATCAAGCACATTTATGAGAATAAAAAAAATTTCACGAGATGTTCAACCAATGTCGTATTACTGTTGGACCAGCGTCGTAGACGGTAGACCACCATTAAACCGACATTGGTTCGACGTCTTATGTTTGCTAATTTAGTAAGAGGATTTCGATCGATCGTTCATAGGGTGGCATTTCATATACTTGTGTGACAGTGTTGAACATTGGGCGCCATTGTGGTGACAGTATTGAGGTTGCCCAGCCCGGGGATCGAACCACCGACCCTGACATTGTGATGCCTCAGCGCTACCAATTTAGCCAAAGAGTTAACTCATTGGGCAGAGTAGTAATCACTCCAGTCCGTCATACACACTATTGACGGCCATTCTGAAATTCAGTGATTTTGAGATATTGCCTAATAATACATACGCATACAGCCTAATAACATAGGCCTACAACTCGCAAACGCTTTATTACCAATATATTTTGATGTCCGTTACAAGCCTAAATACAGAGAGAGGGGAACGAATTTATAGTTATAATCCACAATGAGAGTGAATGAGCAATGGACACGAGGTATTTGCTACTAGCTATTTTTATGGTAGTTCTACATTCAATCACTCGCATTTAACCCTTTAACCGCCAAATTACTCAATCTGAATTTTCAACCACTTAAAGTTGTGTCTCGCTGACGCGATCCACAACTTCAAGTGAGTGAAAATTATTCAGATTTGACAAAATGGAGGTCAACTGTTTTCAAATATTGCTGATTGGTGTCTCATTTTATCTTCAACATGTTTAAAAGGTGGTACTTAATGTGCTGATAAAAATGAAAACCCGAATATATGCGGCACCGGCGGTTAAAGGGTTAAAAAACTCCACCTTAATTTTATTAAAGCATAATTCAAAAACAGACCAAAACAAGGCCAGTAAGAGACCCGGTATACGAAAAAGTCAAAAGAATATCGGATGAGCCAACCGGTGATCCACCCGAATCCTGCTCTGAAAGTAAGCAGTATTATAGCTTGTAGAAGGCAAAGCAATCATAAAACCAACCTCCGGAAGCAACAGTCATGGAATGAACTATATAGGCTTAATACTTGGAAACCTTATTAAGGGCACCCTTTCAGCGTTCTGGCCCGTTTTAACCTTTTTCGGACAATTTTTAAAAATGTACCCCTGTCTAGATATAATCTATAGATATAATCTAGAGATGATAAGCTTTAATTTGGTAGCAAGCAGCCTAATTCTTAAAAGATTACACGAAATTTGTTTTTTAAGCAATTTTTGAAAAAATAGCCCACAATTACTAGTAATAGATGATAATAATGAGTTGGCCATGTTACCAAGCATGGGCATGACATGTTCAACCAATAATATGTCAACGTTGGAACAGCGTCGAAGCTACCGAGCCATATTTCATTCAACATTGTCTTGGGATGCAATAGTACACTTACAGTCCAAGGAGTGTGCCTTTGGTACAGTCATTATTGTGATGCAGATTATTATTGCCATTTACCCGCTGAGTGATCTTTTTTAAATTACACAGTGTAATTTGTTTAATTTGAGACCAGACATATGCAGATCTTGCTGTCTTAACACTCATTTCACGCCAATAACAGTGATTCAACAATCAGCCAGTAAAACGGATTAAACCTTACAGCGCGGGGATCGACTTTAGTCGTTTGAATCTGACGTCTGTAGACGTCAGATTCTGACGACTAAAGGCGGTCCCCGCACTGTAAGAATCAAAATATTTGTAATGCCCGTGGACCCATAACATAGGTATTCAAATGAATCAGAAAGAGCTAACTAAGACATTTATGTTGATTTTAAATTGAAAAAACCCTTTGATTTCCATAGATTATACAAAAATAATTCAGCGCTTTAAGGGTTAAAACGATTAGAATCGTGCTTAGTGCTTAAAGGGTTAATAACAATCAATTGGTGTAGCAAACAGGGCGTGGCAACAGCCCAAACGGCATTCTAACACGGGTATAATCTGATGATAAATATGTGTATATGCCTATACAATGTGATTTGATATGGGCGTCCTGATACTCATAACTGCACAGTGATCATTATTGTGTTAGCTTCAGTGTGTAATCTCTGACCGACATGAGGTCACCTCAGACAATCAGGGTTCGATTTTCGAATCCTTTGTCTCAGTGTGATCAGTATCCTAAAAATCTCACTCACTCTACATTTATCTTCCCTTGTAGATACTTTTCTCCAAAACTAAATAGATCTGTTTACTTGTGAAGTAGGCAGTAGGGGCCTACTACCTTTTGGGTTTACACGACAGAGACGTATGCAAATACAAGCGGTAATTAACATTGTTGACCAAAAAAAATTCAGAAATTACTATTCAAATATAAACGTTATAAATGTGAAATAAAATGTTTCAGAAGGAGTGCATCCAATATTTAAAAAGAGGCGGGGTATGAGGGAGATTCTGTTGACTTCTTGCCAAAAAATACAAATAAAATGTATCTATTCTCAGCTGGTAAAACTGGACTGGAGGCAACACCTGAGTAAATGTTAAGTGTCGGACAACGATGTTTGGGCAATTTAGAGCGATGTTCACCCAGCAAACACGAGACATTGAACCAATGTTGGGGTAATGTTGTGGTTTTCAAGTTATTTAGCTGGAAGAAAACAGAGGGTAGTTTTAGATAATATAAACTCAGATTTTCTTTTGATTAAGGCCGGGGTTCCCCAAGGATCTGTCCTAGGCCCACTTCTTTTTTTACTTTATATAAACGATATAGCTGATAACCTGCAATGTGGGATCAGTCTTTTTGCAGACGATAATATTATTTTCACGTCTGCAGACACAATGGAAGACTGTACAAATGCTTTAAACAAGGACTTAATTGAAATGGAAAACTGGGCGGCAGCTTGGCTTGTGACATTCAGTGCAAAAAAAACTCTCGATATGGTGCTTTCATTTCATCCCAAACCAGTGGTACCTCCCCCTCTGCGTTTTATGAATGTTGACATTAAAAACGTTGTTGAGCATATCCATCTTGGCTTAACTTTTACCTCCAATCTTAAATGGTCTTCTCATATAAATAATATATCTACTAAAGCTAATAAAAGATTGACTATTTTGAACAAATTATCATTTAAAATTACTAGGAAAGGTCTAGAACAATTATATTTTGCCTATATCAGATCTTTGTTGGAATATGGTGATGTAGTATTTTCAAATGCAGCCCAAAACGATTTAAATAAACTGGACAAAATTCATAAAAGAGGTGCCAAAATCGTGACGGGTGGCATACGGGGAGTATCGTCAGCTGTTCTATTTGATGAACTGTCCTGGGATACGTTACCAGAGCGACGAAACAATCGCAAATTATTTATGTTTTCAGACATAGTACATCACCATACACCAACATATCTACATGAACTGTTGCCCAATAGTGTCCACACAAGAAGTGGAAATAGATATAATCTTAGGAACGCTGACCGTTTGGACAACATTTCATGTAGAACAGAATCTTTTAAATCTTCTTTTTTTCCGACCTCAACTGCTTTTTGGAACAATTTGGATGAAAATTTAAAATCAATTGACGATAGAACAAGCTTTAAAAACAGTATTGTTAAGAAGAAACCCACCAAAAATAAATATTACTTTCTCGGTCCCAGGACCACTAACATTATAATGGCTCGTCTGCGAATGAGATGCAGCGAGCTCAAGGACCACCTTTACAGTCTACACGTTTCAGGTACTAATATATGTATCTGCGGCGAAGTTGAGACCACGGAACATTACTTCATTTCGTGTCCTTTACACACGGAGGCTAGGAATGATCTGATAGTATCGGTACTCCAATTAGGTTTGGTATTTAATTGCAAAACTTTGCTTCACGGCAGTGATATTCAAACCCCTTTTATCAATGAAAATCTGATGGAAGCTATTGCTATCTTTTTAAGATCAAGTGGTAGATTTTCCCTCTTACAATGAGGTTGTCTGCTCAATTTTATTAGCTAAATAAATAATTGTACCTTTCCCCTTGCTGCCTATTTTGAACTCTGTTACTACTACCTCCACCCACCACCGCCTTATAAAGATCTGTGGCGGTAATAGCTTGTCTGTGCCTGTCTGCCGCTTGTTGAATTGTGCCACTACCCTTGATTGAGATCATTGCCTCTTCGAAAGGAGCCTTGTATTACATTTATATGTATTGTTCCAATTGAAAAATAAATATGTTTAAACCAACACAACATTGGCTCAATGTCTCGTGTTTGTTGGGCAGGCAACGGCCACTGCAAATGCTGAGAGGTTGAAACAATGTTGGTTTAATGCTGGATCAGCGTCTTAGACGGTGGGCAAGTGGAAAAACCGACATTGTAAATTCATACCTGTGACACGACTAGAATCCAAGTATAAAGTGAATAGCCGCTGAACAGAGACACGTCTCCTGCAAAATAAAACGACCTTTAGTCTACAATGGTTTATTATTGTATATTATATTATTTAAATTGTAACTTGTCATTATATTATGTTAGAACCAGCGCACGAGTGTCATCATGTTTTGGTTGTTGGCCGTGAATAAGGCAAAACCAGATATTGAGATCGAGTGGACATCTAAATGTTGGTTGGATTTCACCCTGGTCCGTCAGCCGGATGTGTGTTTAAATGCATATATCAGTGAAAACACGCGGTTTGGTAGACGTTGTCCCAGTGCTGGGCCAATGCCTTGTTCTTATTACAGGATAGCTGTGGACATGGTCACCGTTGTGTCTATATTAATAAAGTGGGCCAGGTGCAGATGGTTGCACATTGGGCCAACGTATTACCTGTATGATTAGTTGGCTCAACGCCGACCCAACATCTTAGATGATGCACATGTACAATAAAACGAGCTTTAGTTTACAAAGGGTTATTATTTATTATATCACCAGTATATTAATTAAAACTTGTTACTATATTATATTACGTTTTCGGCGCCAGTCACAATCATAGCCGTGGTTTATTATGACGCTTAATGTAAAGTGGGCGGGTCGTCACGATTCGCTGAACACATTTCATCCCCTTGTAGATGTGTACGAAAGGTTTTATCTTTTAAAGTGGCTGATTCACCCTTTAATACATGTATTCAAGGCTACGGGTTATAGACCTACATATCATTGGCAGCGTTGTAAGTCCGCCATGGTCACCCTGTAGAGACTTCAGTTGTATTCATTCTCACTCTAGTGGGAAGTACACCCTGCACGCAGGTTGGCCATGGTCAACGCTCCAAGGAGTGGGTGACTATCACGTTATTAATGGCCGCCTCGTCGAGTTAACCCTTTAAGCCCCCACGACGCATTAAAGGATCATTTTACATCCCTGAAAACAGACTTCATTTTCCGACAACTAAGGGTTTTATAACGAAAATTTGCATTAAACTGGTTTACCAATAAGTGGTAATTTTCTTTAATTTTTAAACCACATCAAGTCATCTTCATTCACTACAAGTCGAGAATTGCGACAGCAATTCGCGGCTTGTAGTGGATAAAGATGACTCTGGTAAATTCAGGATTGAAAGGGTTAAGACCTGTGCATCGACGTTGATTTCGCGCAGGACCACAATAATATTTACGTGTGGACGTTGACCATTATGCGCATGTGGGTGGGCCCACAATGTTCACAACTCATCGAATCATGACGACCCACCTACTTTAATGGTAATCATGTTAACCCTGAAAGCGCAAAATTAAAAAAAATAATTCTTACCCGCGCGAGTATGTGTTTCGCTGACGCGACCCAAAACTTCAAAGGGATGGGGGGGGGGGGGAATGACTTCACATTTTGAATAAAACTCATTCCTTGCCGACTTTCCCCCTGATAAAATGATCCCAAGAAATCGACTTTAAAAAAAACTGCACAAAATATCTAATGTTGTACTGATAAAGGATCCCTGTCGAGGTAGCCCTTGGGCAGAAATTAATGCAATTTGAGCAAGCAAAAAGTTTATATCCCAAGGTCATTTGAAGGTTACTTCAATGTCAAATGTCAAGGTCAAATGGTAAAGTACCTCTAAAATGTTGATTTTCTACATTTAGCTGTATTTATCACAACATGGGACGACACAAATATGATCCAAAGTGTTATGTTCCTTTCGCAGCTTAATTTGATTGGGTGGTGCATACAATTTGATAATAAGCCTACATCTACTTGTAGTCTAACGTTAGGCCTATGCTGGGAAAGTTGCAGGTACCATCTTCAACGTTCGGGTCACAACGGATAGATCTTTTTAAAAAAATTGTTTCGCAAGGAAACGAATCAATTACCCAACTGTTCATTTCTGTTTAATTATGTAATTTTAACAAATTATGTTATTTGAAATTGTTTCTGAGGAAGTTGACATCACATCTACGTGTATGCTGGGAAAGTTGCAGGTACCATCTTCAACGCTCAGGTCACAACGGATAGATCTTTAAAAAAAAATGTCTCGCCAGGAAACGAATCAATTACTCAACTGTTCATTTCTGTTTAATTATGTAAATTTAACAAATTATGTTATTTGAAATCCAAGTTCCGGAAACTTTGGAACTTGAAGTTTCGGGAACTTGGGAACTTGAAGTTCCGGAAACTTGGGAACTTCGGAGCTTGGAAGCTTGAAGTTCCGGGAACTTGGGAACCTGGGAGATTCGGAACTTAGGAACTCACTCTCGGGTGTCCCACCACGTTAGTGGTATTATATTCTGAATGTATTTTATTCAAAATACATAATAATTATATGTCGCAAATATTAATTGTGAGCGTCACTGGCACAGCTTGACCCCCCCCCCCCCGGTCATAAAACACGAGGCATTACCCCAATGTTGCTTGAATGTTGGTCCACTGTCTGGCCCAATAATAAAGCAACTTTGTGTGAATGCTTCGTGTTTACTGGGACTCTACGTGTAGGTATATATTATTATATTATCATATAGGGTGACGTAGTGCATTTGCTGAGCGTGACGCTTGGCTGTAATTATTACCTGTATGATTTGTCAGGTCTTTTTTTTTTGGCAGATGGATGTAGACCTAAGTGTATTTTCAAATTTTACCCACTTGAAGTTGTGCCTCGCCATAGCGAAATACATCTTCAAGTGGGTATGAATTCGCGATCCACAACTTTACGTGGGTGAGAGTTACTCAACTATCTGCCTCTAATTTGAGACAATTCCTACTGGTTGAACATCAACTTATCTCACAAAAACTAGTCTTTTATACCGTAAAAAATATTTAAAACGATTATACTAGTCACATAGTGCCTCGCGCTTAACCCTTACAGGGGGGCGACTTTAGACGTCAGAATCTGACGTATATAGACGTCAGATTCTGACGGTTAAAGTCGCACTGTAGGAGAGAAATATTTATAATGGCCGTAAACCCATAGCATAGGTATTCAAATGAAACGGAAAACGGAGACAGTCAACTAAAAAAAGTATGATTATTTCAAAAAACCTTGTGGTCTCCATGGTGTATATGAAAGTATTTCGGCGCTTTAAGAGTTAAAGGGTCAGTACCGCCTGTCCCTTGGGCTCATTACTCAGTGAGTGCAGATAGGTAGTCATGCTTCTCTCCTCTCAAAATAATTTGTACATAGTTGCGTTTCGGCGGAAAATTTGTCACCCCCCCAGTGAACACGAGACATTCATCCAATGTTTTTTTTATATTAGGCCAGCGTCGTAGACGGCGTGCCGACATCACGTCAATATTGGTGCGGTGCCACCTTCTCGTACTTACTGAGAGTCAGTACGGTAGGACAGAGATGACAATATAACGTACGATTTAAAAGCTATCACCGAAAGGCAGTGGGGTATGCATGCCCCCCCCCCCCCCAGGACAGACAAAATAATGAACAGCTCTCGTATCAGGGGGTAAAATGTAAAAAGTCCAATTAAAACTGTTTGCTTTAAACCTTTTTAAATCAGTAATCACAATATAATAATAAATAATTTCATGTCACCATTTGAAAATCATATCAAAACACAGAACTCACCTTCGTGTACGGAGCCTGCTACAAATGTCAGGCCATTCAGAATTATCCCGAAAAAGTACAGAAAACAATTTTGCAAATGTATTGAAGTCTGAAAAACACGAATAAAACAAAACATGCAATTGCATTTTGTTGAGTGATTATTGTATTGAGTTACTGTAGTTACCAAATAATGGGAAAATAAAATTGCTTCACAATAGGAGAAAATATTGTATAAAGCAATATAGACATCTCTTTTTGTTTGTTTTATTTATTAGAAGTACGTGATGTGTATAAAATATGCATGAATATAATGTACATGCTATGCGAGGCCATTTCCCTTAAGGTAAAAAAACACAAAATATTTATATGATTTTAAAGAATATGACACTTATTGTGTTAAAATCAACAAACATATAAAGCTAAGCCAAAATTTTTCGCGGTTAAATAAAAAATTAAAAGTAAGAATAAGGCCTACCCTTTAATTTTGACAAGAAGGTTAATCCTCACTGTAAAGTCGATCCCCGTATTGAAAGAGTATAATGTTTATAAGGGCCGTAAACCCATCATATAGGTATTAAAATGAAGCGGGAAAAGCTAACTAAGACATTTATGATGATTTCAAATTGAGAAAAACCCTCTGGTCTCCACGGTGTATACAAGAGTATTTCAGCGCTGTAAGGGTTAGATTATTGTAGGCTATAGGCCCGTATATATGCTAATGATGACATTCGTCATATTTGATTAACATGACGTTAATGTTGGGACGCTGGTCAAACATTAACACAAAAGTGAATCAATATCTGGTTCTGGTAGGATACCATTATATTCCAGCAAACATGAGACTGTGACCTACTGCTGCTTTAATGTCAAAACCATGATAATTTATATTGGGAATAGCAACAGCGCATCTTGGAGCTATATAAACCATTCACTGTATCATTAAAATGTGGCCACATATCTTGAGGTTGTTGACCTTGCCCTGTTCACTAGGTCAGTGCGCTGCCAGTGCATGGAGGTTATAAATTTTAGATAGACTCAGTATTTATAATGACTGTGGTGATGGTTCATGACAATACCCAGCAAACACAAAACATTTGTATAACATTTGTACAATGTTGGACCAACGTCGAAGATGTTGGGCCGACGTTGTACAAAGTTATACAAATGTTTTGTGTTTGCTTGGTAGGGCTTATTATATTCCTACATGGCTGGTCTGCACCCTAACTTTGATTATTAAGCGTATTAAGTCAACATATTTATCTACGTGCCATAACCACATAGGCCCATGGGGGAGGGCTATACACCATATACTTAGACTCAAGTCGTCGAGCTTTAGTAAATTCAAAGTTTTAACCTTTACACGTTATCTTGTTTAAATTCTCACCCATTTGAAGTTGTGTCTCGCTAACGCGAGCCACAACTTCAAGTGGGTGACAATTACTCATATATTTTTATTAAATTTGTGACCAAACATTTGCAAATATTATGCCTAATGTTTGTCATTCCCCAAAAATGGAATTTAACTTGAAAATAAAACAGATTAAAACGATTATGGTCGCGCTTAGCTTAGGGTTAACAGGCCCGTAGCCAGGATTTTTGTGTGGGGGGTCGTTTTAGGCCAAAAGTTGGACCTTTTTTCCACTCTCGGCAGCCGCATGCAGTCATGCCAGTAGGGTGGTGCGAGGGAATTATGCCTCTCCTAATTTGTTTTAAATATAAAACCCCCATATTTCGCATTTCCTGCTTTTAAACATAATTTTTTTCTCCCCCTCCCCTATGCTAAATTAAATAGGCTACCCCTTAAAGTTATTACGATCATGTGTCATTTTGAATTTATGTGTATTTTTCCGGCCTATGAGTTGAATATATGAGCCATTCTTTGCAAACTGTGATCTTAGTGTGCTGTATATAGAGCACCTAAATTAAAGGCTGTTAAATGTAGCTGCCCCTGTCAGCAGCTCACTATCAATGTGAACAGTGTTGGCAAAAAAAATCACTCTCCTAAGTGCATCCATTATATTATTTTTTGATATCCGAGTATGACAATTGTCAGCACCGTAACGTGTCCGAAAGGTGATTTTCTGTGTTTAATAACATTTTGCAACGTACATAGGTGCCAGGTATCTGGAAATGTATTTCCTAGTTGTAACCTCAGGGAATACTAATCAGATCCTTCAGAAAAAAAGTCTGTCGTATGGTGCATGTTGCTACAAGTTACACTAACACATGTGTCCATCAAAGTAATGTCAACACCATAACACAGCATGCTCATGTGGCTAGCTGTGTTCGTTGCAACTGGTATCTTGTGATGATCATTGCATACGACTGACCTTTTGCTGGTCTAGCATGGGACACACGAGGTTGGTGAAAGTTTCATATGCTCTACTATTCATCCACTTTACATTTTTTATGCTTAAACAGCTGAACTGCAAATTTTAACAGGTGACTAGACCTTTAATCCAATTCCAGTGTGCCGGTATAGCACCTTTGCGCATTAGACCTGTGACCCGAGCGGAGCGAGGAAATTTTCGCCTTTCTTTGGCAGTTCCCGGCAAATTTGGAAAGATCTGCTGGCTGTCAACAACCAATTTTTTTCTTACACACAACTGAACAAATTATTTTTTCCCCACACACTATAGAGCAAACTATTTTTTATGAAAAAACAACCCCCCCCCCTCGCCTGATATTAAATGGTCGGCCCCGTAGATGGTTTAGCATTTCTCTAGTCACAATAGGCTTATGCTAATACGGCTACAAACGTCAACCACATTGCAAAACACGAGACAATGACTTGGTAAAATGTTTATTCATATTCTTCAAACTTTGAGCCAAAGTTTTTCAAGTTGGCCAAAAATCGGCGACAAGGGATGGCCAAAATGTGGACCTTCAGCTTGCAGGGGGGGGGGGGGTCGTACGACTCCTCCGACCCCCCCTGGCTACGGCCCTGGTTAATGGCTCGATATGAGATATCGTATAACTACATGGTTCTATCAGTAACTCTAATGGTATGGACCCCAGGAAACTTGAAATGAAATTCCCATGATTTTCCATGACAATTTTTAATGAATGTTATGATTTTCTGTAGCCAGTAGAATTGTTATTATGAGGAATTTGGGACTCATGGGTATAACTAAAAGTTAGTTTAGTAAGATAACTTTCTTCAAAGCTTAGACAAAACTGTTCGTAATGAATTTGTTTAGCAGTCTGCGATTTTGTTCAGGTCATCGGTTGTGAAATGGAATAAATCTGTTTTTTTTCATATTGTCCAGAAACATATCAATGTGCACGCATTGATTCACTATGAGAGGGTTATTGGTTTGCATCTTTTTCAAACACTTTATATTCACAGTTTTGGTTTTATATATGATATTGATGAACATTTGTTTAAGCAAAGCTAAACATCCAGATCCGTGGGGAAAATTACACCACTGCTGATTTCGACAGCCAGATATACGTACATTGTATTTTCTTTTCAGTATGTATTCAGTGTACACGCCGGCCAGGGCTGAGATTACACAGTAGCCGGATAACATAATTAATCCTTTTATAGAGATATGTATCTCTCCGGCTGATGTGACATGATGGTCCGCCCGCAGACCACCGTAACTGAAAATATAATACAACATAGACTGCTTAATAAACTTGGGAGTGCTTAGTTGTAGAATTAAAATAAATATTTATCACCCACTTGAAGTTGTGGGTCGCGGTAGCGACCCACAAATTCAAGTGGGTGAAAAAATGCTCTCAATGTTGTCGCTTCCGCTTCCGCCATTCTAGGCTGCGCCATTCTCCCCCTGTCCCAAATAGAGGAGCAAACGTTTGCAAATATTGATGTTAAAACACTCATTGCATTCCCACTTGATCGGCTAATAATTTTAAGCGATTTTTGTACTTAGCGAGACATAGCAATTGAGCGTTTTAGCAAAATGTAACACAATGGTTATGACAATGCATTAATAGCCCTATAATTACATTTAAACCATATTATTTTGATTAAAAAAAATGACTTCACTTTACATAGACTCTATTTTTCTAAACTACCAATAACTTAGTATATTTTTGTGTAAAATGCTTACCTGTTACAAACTCCCGCCGTAGCTAGCAATCCAAGAGCAAACCATTGTATTTTGGAAATTGGTCTGAAAACAATAGATTTTACTAAGAGACACAGTTGTACGTACTTTCAGTTATTTGCTATATAAAAACTATTATAAAAAGTTATTGAAAGTTATCTATTGCAAGCCCTAATTGTTATCAGTATAATTATCTTTTACATTAGCTGTGACAATTCAACTAACTTTTTCATTATCAGTCTGTATAGGAAAGCAGTTGAAAGTATTTTCATGTTCCCCAAGACCTATACAAATAGACAAAAGTAATATTTTATTGTTATTATTAATTATAATATGAAATTGTAAATAAAAGTCAGTAAGTGTGTCTGACCATTGACGTAACATGATCAAAACTCATTAATATGTGGGCTTAGGTAATGATAACAGTACATGAACAGTGCAAAGTGAAAATTCTTAAAACGTACACAAACTTATATCAGTTATAACCATATATCATTTATTGCGGTAGGTGTTCTAAAATTAATTGTGCAAGTGAAAACTTTATTATAATAATTTTTTTATAAAACCATGGAAACGGGACCATTGATTATTTAAAAAAGTTTTTGCTATTTGAACATTTATCACTTTTGTGTATATAGACTAAGTTTAAAAACATCCTTTAAAACAATGTTATGTTTTATGGAAAAACATTATTTTCATTTCATGTTTAAAAACTTTTGCTTGAACAATAAAATACGTATATTAAAAAAAAAACGTCTTAACACGGTTGATTTATTATCACAAATTAAAATCAGGAATGGATTTTAACAGAAAACTAACTTGATATGAAGCTGGATCCATCTCAAGTTGCATGTGGACAGCCATGTTGTTATTCAGGCAATAAAGTAGAGCAGGAAAGGCGAAAGGAAAGATGAGACTGATGTCTGGCAATACAACATGTCCTTGTTGTATCTCTGGTAGTAACATGCTGGCTGAGATGCACAACTAATCAACACAAAGTCAGGGGTCAATCTAATTTCCTATTCGTATTTTATGTACAGTGCAACTAAGAGTACAATGAAATAAAAATTAGTAAAGCTCACGAATTCATTCAGAATACCGTATCCTCTATAGAGGTACATGCCCTTATGTTTGAAGATACAATTCGTTTTCGAAAACAGGTGCATGCACTTCTATTTTAAAGTTTAATAAAAGTTGCATTCACTTATAATTAGACATGACAATGACCTTGACAAAAAATTGTTCAGCATAAAAATATAGCTTTGTAAACGTATTGGTTGCATCGTCACAGCTATCGTCAACAGTCGCGTCCGGAGCTTTGCCAACGATTTTTATAAAAAAATACCGTTCTCTTGAATTAGATCAAGGACTTGCCAAGCCACGGTGTCAGTTCATCCACTGACATCTACGTACTTTGCCACCCTTTATGAACTATCTCTGCCCTTAGCATCATATTTTCATAGCGGGTTAATAATCCGTTTAGTCTGTTTAGTTGGCTGTCAATAGTAACAGGAGCCAGCGGGGGGCTAGCGGTTTTAAAAATCGTCACAACGTGGTTTGAACGCCTAATTTTCTTCCTGCCGCCACAATGTAAAAATTTAGGTCGAACGTGGATATTATCAAACGCTGATATTTATAAAGAACTGTCACTTGACGGCAGCGTTGTTTAAGATGTCAGACGTGATTCCTATTTACAGGGGTGCGCTTAGCATGCTTAGTTTTCGAAAACAAATGCATCCGCTTATGTTTAAAGAATTTTAAACACCCTTAAAACATACATGCAACTTTCACGTATATGTGCATGCTTTTTATGGGTGGGAATACGGTACACAATTTAAGATGCCATGTCTTTTATTGCGTGTTAGAGAAAATAAAGTGACCAATTTTTTCAACTTTTTATATCAAACCCGTTATAACCATCCCGACCCCCCCGCGCCCCTCAGGTCCAACCAATTTTGGTATGGACACGTATCATAACCAGCCAAGCATGGACACAACTTATGACGTCAGACAAACACAGTCTGCCTATCAACAGAAATGCCGTATAGACTACTTGTTAATGTTGCAGCTACATTTTGATTTCTGCATCAACCCCTCCCGCACCCATGTAGTTTCTGGTTAGCATGTGGCACCCATGTAGTTTCTTTGTAGCATGTTGCATATAGCATCCATGTAGTTTCAATTCACCTCAATCGAGCTGTGAATGGAAATGTCTTACTTTTATAAAATACCAAAGTACAACATATATATAATATTATACAGTTGTCTTGAACTATACTGCTTGACGCATGTGTTTAACCCGCAAATTGTGTGTCATTTTACTGATGACAGTGATGGTTTTTCATACAGAACGTTTTCGTTATCTTTAAGTATATTAAGTATAATAAGTATATTTTGTTATGTTTTTAACTTTCACAGCGAAGGCGAGAGATGGCTGCAGTCACCATGTTGGTCACACTGCTTGCGTGCACAAGGATGAGCACATGGCTGGGTAGGTGTACACTCCGCTAGCCATAGTGGTTAGCACCGCTGCCTTTCACGCCAGAGTTCGGGGTTCGGTTCCCGGTCTCGGCGGTTTGAAAGAAACAAAAATGTTTCTTCCCCATCCACGTGTGAAAGTCAGTATTGTGGGGAGCCTCCGTGACCGAGAGGTAGCGTGCTCGGCCTCAGACCGCCAGGGCTCGAATTTCGAATCCTGTGTCTGGAGGACAGTGTCATCTCAATCATCTCACCATCCTCAGGAGGTTCTCCTGGCCCAGTTTAGCCTATATGTGCACAAAGGTGGCCTAAAGCCCGATTCATTTCATTTTTACCATTGCACAATAAATATCAACCTCGTGGGATACGGTTTGCGACTATCATAGTCTCAAATTAAAGCTCAGAACAACCTTATTCTGATTGGTTATACTATTTAGATTACTATGTGGTGTATACATGTGACAAGGGGTCTTGCAATGTTAAGGTAAGAGCTAAACTGGTCCTGGATCACCATTCTGATGGTCTGTGGGTTAAAATTTGTATCTGGTCTGTCGTGCAAAGCCATAATGCGTTATCTGCTGATTTTACAAGTCGTCTTTTGACCTTTTTGTTTTCTCCCTCTGTATACACATTTAAGTATAAAGTAGCTTGTTAACCCTTTAACCGCCGGTGCCGCATATATTCGGGTTTTCATTTTTATTAGCACATTAGGTCCCACGTTTTAAACATGTTAAATATAAAATGTGACATCAACCAGCAAGATTTGAAAAGAGTTGACCTACATTTTGTCAAATATGGATAACTTTCACTCACTTGAAGCTGTGGATCGCGTCAGCAAGACACAACTTCAAGTGGGTTAAAATTCAAATTGAATAATTTGGCGGTTAAAGAGAATATCGCCATCAAATAAACATTACATTATGAATCTTACCTTTAGTATTTCTGTTGTTAAAACCATAGATGCCGAGCTAAAGGGCAGTTTTCCATCCACCTCACATACGTGTACAAGTATAGTGTACGATCCGTAGATAAGAACACTGGAGAATGACATTGAAGTACAATTAAAACATATCCATGTTGCATTTATGCATCATGTGGCAAGTAACAAGTAACACGTAATTTTATTCCAAAAAAAGGGGAACATGCAGAGAGCAGAGAAATTGTATCATATGCCAGGTGAGCATGTGTGGTAGCAACACTTTGAAATTATATATAAAGCTAAATATGACCCGCCATGCGAGAAGGTACCTCCCCGCGGCTTTATTACAATTATTTTTGACGTCATTTAAAATTTTAATTTAATTGTTACATAATTAATTTTAAAATATTAAAAAATGCATGAAACAAAAATATTTTTTCAAAAATTCTTTCGGTTATCCAAACAGAAAGGACACGGCTATCATATTAACAATGAAAATCAATTTTGACTTGACGGCCCTTTTCGCGCGGCGGGTCACAAATAACATTATATTATTATATTATTGCACATTGTACTCATTATGCATTTAATAAAGACACATATTTCGACTTCGTTCTTTACATTTATTAGCAGCTCAAACTTGAGGCTTTTTGGTGCACGACACCAAAAACAATTTATTATACGTCTTCATTTATTATTGAAGTGAGAGCATGCAAATGTCCACGTCCACATTACAGTATACATGTACATAAATGTGATCTGTTTTCTTTTAAAACAGATCATAGCAAAATATAGTACGGCTTTCTCTTATTACGAAAAGAGAATGTAATATTTCGTCTCTCTCTTGGTACTAGCTCTTTGATAACCCCCCCCCCCTCTCATGTAAAGTTACGACAGCTGGATGTTCTGCCATTGAATTCTTCACAAAACAATCACCTGAAGTTGTGTTTCGTTGCCGCAACCCAAACATTCAAGATAGTAAAAATTACTCAAACAAATAGAATTTGAAGCAAAACATAAGCGAATCTTGCAAAGTTAATGCTGACTTCTCTAATGTTCGATCCTACACTCTAAACAATATAGTCTCATTATAAGGAAATGGAGTTGCATGGTAATAGTACAAAAGGGTTCTTTTCAAAGAACCTATTTTGTTTAGAGTGTATTGTTTGATCATTTGACTGTATTCATTCACTTTTATAGGCCTCCCAGTTTGGCTTGTCATCTATCTACATAAATATAAACATAAGGATAAGGACATGTGTATACAAACCCCATAAACAGCATAAATCGCCATACGGTCAATGATATTGGTTTCTTTTCATCCGGTTCTTCTATGTTTTTTCCGTTCTCAACTTTATTCAACTCTTTATAACTGTTATCATTCTCGTTGTCCATGGCCTAAAACACATAAAGACGTAAGACATTTCAGTTCAGTACTCTACACAATGTTTTTATCTTAAGTGTCTTGTTGGTATCTGGATTGACACAATTTTACTACAGCTATAGACGCCGTGTTTTTTTTATACTGATCACGACTTCGGCTTCGGAATAATAGAGCTGCTACGTGAGATATCGTTCACTGTTTTCGACAAATTTTTCAAAAGGAAAAAAGCAAGTTTTCCACCTGTATACCCCCATACACATGATATAAACTAAACAGGTATTTCTAGAAAAACTGTCATCAACCATAGCATCATAAAATTATAGTTTTGGACATCTCAAACAAGTCAAACAATATTCATATGGTGGATGAATGCTGCAAGAGTGTGCGGTTTCCTAAGAGTTGTTTGTCGATTCTGGAGTTGGCTGTCAAGTTTAAGCTTTGGTATATATTTTTATTAAATCTGCCCTGGGTTTTAAACTGTCGTGTGCTTATATACGATTTTAACCCGTATCCTGCTAAGGTAATTTATTTAAATTTTCAGCCACATGAAGTTGTGTCTCGCTACCGCGACACACAACTTCAAGTGGCGGAAAATTACTCATATTTGTTTAATTTGAGCACAAATATTTGCACAAATATCTTAATGTTTAGACACACACTTCACTCCCAATAACAGTGATTTGGTCGACTAATAAAACAGGTTAAAAACGACAATAGTCGTGATCAGCAGGATAGGTGTTAAAATTGTTCGGCGTGACTGTGTCCGTGACTGCTGGTAATCTCAAATAGGCCAGGCATTTCTGCATCCAAGGTTTTTATTGATTTAGACGTGGACACCTCATGGTCCACCAAATCTTTAGAGTCCGATGTGAAAGGATATCTGGGCCAAAGTGCATTTTCAAATCCGGACCCCATTCACCTGTGTAAGTCCACCTGGCTGTCATCCCCCCATCTCCTGTGGTGGCTGGTATCATCAAGAATACACCTAGTAAACATTATCAAGTTTCAGAATTGTAGAATATCGTGAATGATTCTTCTTAAACTTCTCACTTAGCTGCCCCACTAGTACATTTTCTGGAAAGACGGTAAACCAATAATAGTGGGTGAACGTCTTATCTTTATTGGGATGCGACACATCTTCACCTGAGTCTTATATTACACGTGGTTCCCATGTACAAGCTACGCAGCAAACAGGGGACGTTCACCCAATAGTTGGCGCTGGTTTGGCGTTCTTTGACAGCTACTTTCACATTTTTTGAACATCTAAATCATATGCGCATAGTTAGTCGCACACAGCACGTGCAGAAACTGTCAGTATAATAGGATCCATCCCTGTGAACACAAAGAATTTGTATAACGTTTGTGCAATGTTGGACCAACGTCTTCGACGTTGGTCCAGCATTGTACAAACGTTATACAAATGTTTTGTACTTGCTGGGATTATAATTTGTTTATCGCTAATAATAGAGTCAATCCAAGTCAAAATTAGCAGCATGATCTGTAGACCAAACACTCATATCATTCGCATTTGTTTTATTTTGTTCATATCGCAGTTACAACATTTTTTTTGAATATAATTGCAGTTTGATTACGATTGCAGACATCATGAGACATGGAGTTGTTCAACCAGGGCTGTAGAACCGTATAATGTAGCCAGACGTAAAATGTAACCGGTTACATTTTACGGCGCCGTATAATGTAACCTATCACAATTTACCTCTGGTTATATTATACGGTTCTACATGGTAGCTGTGATAGTGGGAAAGCATTATGGACGGTGTGCCAACAATAAACCATCATTGTGTCAACACATCATGTGTTCTGTGTGGTGTGAACATAATGCCCCCTCCCCCCCACGACGTGCAGTCCTCTCAGCATTTTTAATGTGGACACATAATGTAAATAAAGCTATATATTTTTAAACGTGAGAATATCGCCTTTCGATACAGAAAATGCCGGACCTTCAATAGATTCGCCAGGCCCGCAAATAATACAGCATCCTCGCTGGACATGTTTCAGCGGTAAAATACCTAGTGTTCGTTATGTATAAGTCTATAGGCATTAAAAATTGATGAACAAAAAACAACGAACAATGAATTTGAGCTCTGCAAGTGTCTGGCGTTGCTATGGTGGGTTGTACATGTACGTCGTCTATGTTGTACGTCGTCTATGTGTGACTGAGTCCAACTACCTTACCATGACGTGACTTCGCGCCCACCTAACTAGTCCGTCAGCAGTCCGGCCAACATTTCGCTGATTGGTGCTAAAAAGGTGGCTAATTTTAATGTTATTTTCTTGAAAGATATATCTTAGAGGAATTCATTTTTGTATGGTAGCAGTTTGAAATTTGTAGCTTAATGTCATTACGGACTATATTATTATCCCTCCAAATTTCCCATTTTCATAAAAAAATAGAAATTAACTATACATTTTTAATACATATTAAACGTATTCCAAGACACAGACAGGTCAACAAAACTATCAGTTTACCATAATTTACGTCTCTGTGGAGACATATAGTTGTCAAATATTTTGCAAAATTAAATTTGCATCCAATGGAAAACACCGTAACTATGGTAACTGACCAAATATCCTACACTCCATAATATAATTTACTAGGCGGTTTGAATCATATTGCTCAAAATGCATAAAATGAAACTATTTTACTAGTCCAGTCAAAAACTCGTTTGACCTTGAACAAATTGCAACAGAAATAATTTTAGGTGTTTTAGCTTCACAAATACATCCAGATTAACATACTAAAAATCTTAAGAAATATTCGATGCGTAACAAGGCAAAATACAGGGTCAAAGGTCAATTCCAAGGTCAAATATGATTTTTCAGGAAATAAGCGTAGAAACAAGTGTCATACCTCTTTTTCGTGTAATTTTAACTGGGGAATCCATTTCTTATATTATTTTTATGATTCAAGGTCATCCTCAAGGTCAAAGGTCAAATCGAAGGTTTAATAAACGAAAATATGATTTCTAGCAAATAATGCTAGGAACATGTGTAATACCTCATTTAATGGAATTTTGACTGGAAAATCCATCTATAGTATTATTTTGGTTATTGAAGGTTATCTTCAAGGCTATCTTCAAGGTCAAAAAGTCAATTCCAAGGTGAAAGGTATAACAAATAAAGATTTTTAACAAACACAAATAGCAAGAAGTGTAATATTTATGTTTGATGTGATTTTAATTTATTAATCTATTTCTCGTATTATTTTGATGATTAAAGGTCATCTTCAAGGTCAAAACCTCATTTTCAAGGTCAAGTAAGCGAAAAATATGATTTGTAACAGATAACAAACCCGATTTTTCTGTCAAATAGACACGGCGTGTTGTAAAAGGTCGGCCAAGGAAATTCATATCTACAAATCTACATGAATATGAGCACAACCTTGTAAGATTAACTCGTAAACAGTTTGTTGAAAACATGTGGGAAGCCAAAATTTAAGATGGCCACCAGCGGCTTAAACTAAATTTGAATAATTTCTTACTTTTGAAATAGAAATCAAATAATTTTATGCAATACCTCATTTTCGACTAAATCAATGACGACAACCCCTCAAAATGGTTATTTTTGACGTTTGAAGGTCGTCAAAGGGTTAAATCCAAGATGTTGGTCATTATTAATCTATGTTATTCTTACCTTTGAAATAAAACTCGCATCTGTACGTTAAACATGTCCCCAACGCATGGCCAGCGAATATAGCGTGCTGAATGATTCTCCAGCTTATGGTGGCGTGCGCTAGCAATGCGCTGTGGATTCGGTACCTCTCAAAAACGCTGTGTTTTCGCTAATTTGTGCACTTTATTTATTTATAACACGCTGTATATGTTATTTAACACAAGGTATTTAAAATTCCTACTTGAATTGAAGTTAACCAGCAAACAGCAGTATCATGATATATATGTACATGGGGACATATATGCTTTCCGCACCAAAGCCAGATATGAAATAGCTACTATATGTTATTCTATATGTAGAAAAAAGACACATAAGAATTAGCCACATAAGCATATAAACTTATCTTAATATAAATTATGACTTGGATGAAAAAAAGTATAATAATCAAGCTCATTATATCAAACTGTTGTTGAATTGTAGGCATTTAATAATAGTCTGGAAGCCAAATTGAGAAAAGACGCTTATTTAAGGTTTTCGTGTGCATGACGTATATATTTACATACTTGTTATCAACGGAAAGGTAAAGATCTCAAGAATACGAATCTACCTGTAGTAGAATTTTAAAATGCGCTTTTTTAATTGAATTTGCCTCTTAAAGCTACCCATAATGCTTTTCTTCATAATTGTTCATTTTACGTTGTTACATTTCAACAGTAATCTAAATTTGTATAGCGTGGTATACATAAATATAAATTCCCACATTTATAAGGTTAATTTTGCCAGTTTTGAGCTTATGAAAAAACTCTCGATCAACGACTGTGGTCACGTGATATTTTCTATGTGAGAAGAGAATTACTACAGATACAACCATTCAAAACTGAGCCAAAACAACGAAATTGCTATAATTGTTATATGACTATCGTCTAGTGATTAAAATGTATTACAGCTCATTTGACTAATCCTTTTGCCAGCAAGACCATACATAAGTGTGGAAATTAATGAAGAGAGGTGTATAAACCTATGTAACTGGAAAAATGTATTCAATGTACAAACACTGTCACACAGAGGTTAATCAAGGTCATATTATCGGAAGCAATAAATTGAACATTTTTTTAGAATTGCTGTTAAGATTCAGATTGCGTTAAACTAGAATACAAATAAAGATTTTATTTGCACGTCATGACATCGTACTACATGTATATGCTATTTGGCTGGATAGACATGCAGTGCGCCAGCTCAATTTGACACTGATGTGACCTTGATATGACCTTGGCTTATACTTATATAGAGAGAGTTCCTGTTGTGCCAGTTTAAATTTACTAGTTAATTGTATGTGTGTACAATGCCCATTATTAACGTTATAGTGAGGTTGGGCATATCAGTGAAATGAGATCGAAGAAAGTTTTGAAGTCCAAATTGAGTTAGTTACGGATTTGAAAAATTTGAGACATACCCATTAATAAAATATTTGGTTTACAATTTTTTTTCTCCGGGTAGGTTAGGTCATGTGTTTTTATCAAGGTCAGATTTCTAAAATGTATATTTATTGAAAAACCTTATTTTTCCATATCTCGGGAACTACTATATTGATTATAATGCTTTTGGCACCCAAAGATTTTTTTGTGGGGAGGGGAGGGGGGTGCTGATGAAATGGCAAATGCTTTCAGAATGATTAAAGGTCGAGGTCATGTGTTTGCTATCAAGGTCAGCGCACTGAAATTTCCACAAATCCTGAGAAAAATACTTATTTTTCCATATCTCATTGTTATGGATTTTAGTGTTTTTGAGTGCCTTTTATCGGGTTTTTTCGAGGTGCGTTATAAATTACAAACATAACATTGCAATGAAAAACTCTCAAGGGCATACCCACTCCAGGTCAAAGTTATTTAAAGGTCAAACAATCTAAAATCTGTGCAGACTGTATATTTTACATGATGATTTTTTGGCAAATTTGCAACATAATCGCATTCAATCGCATTCATTCCTATCTACGTCACTCTGTTACGATAAAAATCACAGACAGCTTCGCCCGACGTACACTAAAGCTCATTGCGATTGATCCGTAGCTAGTTTGTCTGCAACTGGACTGCGACGGACTCCGAGCAGTCTCACACCAGTCACATAAGGTTGGTCGCAGTTTATATCTTATTGCAACCCTTCTCATAATTGTCGGCGACAGTGTTGTGATCGGCTGCGAGCTGTCTCCGGGTGATTGAAGACGAAAAATCAGCACGTGATTCAGATGCACCCATATATATCGTCGCTGTCCAGGTAATATTGCGTATGCATGTAGAATTTCGAAGTTTGGAGGTAATTGAGACAGCATGTTTATTTTTGCCATAACAACCCAGCCTCGTTCCCAGGGCCAGACAAGCACAGCTTGTTGGCCCTGGTTTACAGCTTTGAAAATCGGTTCTCTGCTTCCTGATAGGGCCTACAAAACAATAGTCTGGTGACCCACACCTGACCCTGAAAACTATGTCAAGTTTGAGTTTACATAATATGTTTGTTATCATAGGCTTAGTATTGCTGATGAATGAGAATGTAACAACCGATAGGTCGTATCCATCGGTTATTTGATGTGAAATAGGCTTTTTTGGATAACATCAAATTTGATATATATAAATTGTCATATTTTTTGTGAATAATCATCAGAAAAATATAAATAAATTGTGATTTTATATGTTTTCAGACTTGCTGAATCTATTGGTAACATATTTTTTTTCTTAGCGCCCATAATATGGGAAAATCTAAGAGTCATACATGTTTGGTGTGCTGCTCTATGACCAAACCTATACAGAAATCGATTTTTATTCTACTAGAAACTATATTTTCAGTATGCCTACTAAAGGCAGGTCGGTCTACGCCATACCACCCACGAAAGCAACACTATTGCGACAAAAAATTCTGCACTATTAATTTTATCGTATCACCTTATATCGCTTTTCTTTTCATCACCTGGAGAGGTAGGTGTAATGATCTGTGCGCAAAGCAAGACAACAACAAAAGTTCGCTAGGAGTCAAATGTCGAGGCGCCTGATCAACCGAGATCAGTCTTTGAGCTGCCAGCAGCCTGCTGGAGGTGATCACGAGGGGCATGGACTGACCCCTCTGAGATATTCTGTGATTGACCTTGAATATTTAAACCATCATCATTAAAATACCATCTTTTAGCTACCACCCGTGTCCGCCATGATGCCACCTAAACGTTTTGTCCAATGAAATGATAATGAGCTCATTGTCTATGAGACAACAAACGAATACTTTCTCGTGTCATGCAGGTTTGTGCACCGTATTCACGAAGCAGCAACAGAGAAAGCACGGCTTCCATAAGTGTCCAGTTTAACTACAGAAAATACCGTCATCGACGTAAGTAGATAGGCGTGATGCCACAATACTCCTGGCTCTGTCATAGGACCCCGTATACAATGAAAGAGGCAGGGACTTTGACTTTACATTCATGTACTGGGGTCACGTGGCTATTAAAATAAACAGGGTAGACTTTTAAAAAGTTAGACCTAAAGTCACAGGAAGCAAAAATTCAAAATGGCCGCCAGGCACACGTGAAAAATTCATGATTAATCATAACTTTCACAGAAAAGATGAATTCAAACAAAATAATAACAAAAAACCTCAAAGCAATACAATGTACAGAAATCCAAGATGGCCGCCACACTAACATGAAAAATCAATGTCTGCTCATAACTTTTTTTAAAATGCCCCTAGAAGATTGATTCTGGTGTCTACACATAGATTTGTAGGTATGAGGAATTCAAAAAAATAAAAATAAAAAACCTCAAAGCAATACAATGTACAGAAATCCAAGATGGCCGCCACGCTAACATGAAAAATCTATGTCTGCTCATAACGTGTTTTTTTAAATGCCCTTATACGATTCTTTCTGGTGTCTACACATAAGTTTTTATGTATGAGGAATTCAAAAAATCTAAATCAAAGGCTTTAACACAAGCAAATGTGCAGAAATTCAAGATGGCCGCCACACTAACGTGAAAAATCCATGTCTAATATGAAAATATATTTCTGCTCATAACATTAAAAAAAGTTCGCCTAGGATATTAATTTCGATGTCTACACCTAGTTTTTATGTGTGAAGAATAAAAATAATATTCAACTGAATTTGCAGCAATCCAAGATAATCATCACCATCTGAGCTAAATCCACCTACTTTATTAGCATTTGAATAGGTCTACTCAGAGGTTTTCATTACCGTTCCATCAATTTTGCATTGAATCAAAGTCATATTGATTTCAATATTCAAAGATTCATAGATTTTAATTAGTTAACACAACAACAAATATTAAATCCAAAAGTTTAAGAAAAAATCACTAATATAACAACAAGTAGTTTGCAAATTAGATGACTATGAGCAAGAATAGATAAGGCATAGAATATAGGCCTACAACTCGAAATGTTGTAAATTGTTGAAAATAATTTTGTGTTATTATTCGCAGTTGACCATCAATATAGCCATGATATGAACACGTGATGTTCCTTCTTTCCCTTCCACCAAGCCTCTACAGGTGCGGATCCAGATAATAATCTGACCGGGTTCCAGCAAAGGGCTCTTAATTTAATTCCAGTCTCACAATTAAATGGCAGAGATCTAATTTCACTCAACATGTCATCGCAGTCTTACTTTGCCAAAAAAATGAGGAGTATAGACAAGATTGCGTATATCTGAACACAATAGTGCTTAGTGTCTATGGATGATGTCACCACAAGTCATCCATCATGCTTCTGTCATGTATCCTCATTTAATATGCATTACTTCTTTGCTTGTAACTATACCTCTTTGTGAAATGATATGGGCGATTCTCTTTTGCATTCCACCTGTTCTATTCATACTTGGGAACATTTGCATAGTTTTGAATTTTAAGCATCTTTAAAAAATAGTGTCCTTAAAATGGAAATTTGTAATCCCTGCTTTATCTTTGCAATTGTAGATAACTAGGCCTATTTCATTTGGCAATCTATTTATTGAAACAAAAAATATAAAATATTAGTTTTTGCATTTCTGCACTTCAGAAGAAGTTTGATGTTCGGCTGGGCCTCAAATCTCAGAGGTAGGTCTACTGGGCTCGAATCTCGGTAGGGCCGAATGCTTTGCATCGTTGATGTGCATAATGTGTACATGTACAATGTTGCAATCTGTTTAAAGACGTGGAATTCACAGTGCTACCGACGGTGCCATGTTCTATAAAGAACCCTTTTTGTTTAGGAACCCTGTCAGCCGATCAATTTGAAAATGGGTTACAACATTGGTTACAACAGAGGTTATTGTAACCAATGTTGACTTAAAGGACCAGAGTCGTAAATGGTGGGCCAATAACTGGTTCAACGTCTTGCGTTTGCTGTTCTAATATATTTTCTCTTATTCAGTGAACAAGTATAATAACGTTAATACAGAGACTGTAAAAACTGAAATATGCAGTTTGAAACACCTTGCATTGTAGCCACAGTAACCAGTACAGCTCTCTACAGTGCAAGCCAAGAAAACACAATACGCTGAACCAATGTGGGATTAATGCTGGCGCATTGTCTGGGGTGCGTTTGAAACAATAAACCACAATGGCTTAATGCTGGCCCATCGTTTGTGACACTGAATCATCATTAAATCAACATTGTGTCATGCCTTGTTTACTGGTGTTCGACTGAAAACCCAGCAAACCCTAGACATTGCGCCAACTCTGGCGTAAGGTCGGTCCACCATCTGTGACGCTGTCCAAACACTAATTTGACTTTGGACCAATGTCTTGTGTTTTATATATGTGACCCGAGCTGGCAAAATGAGTCGGAAGTCGCACAAACGATGCAAACGATTGACAAACGATGCTATGGCCCTTATAAGCCCAAATGACATTGATTTGACATATTTCCAATTTTTACATAAGTTTTTATTTTCATATCCTTACTTTTGAATCCTAAAATTATGTGGCATAAAAACTGGTGTACATGTTGAAAAAAAATATTTTAAATATTATGTTACTTTAATTTTAGTCCCAATTATCATGATTACACTCCAATCAGTGATATTTGTTTTTATTTGCATTGTTGCCATGGAAACAGTCGCTATTAAGTAGGAAATGTTGATACACTGTAAAAATCCAGACTATGAAAATTTCTGTCATCTACTTCATATATCCCGACGCATCTTCATTAAAACATTGTATTTGAGCTAGGACCATTGCAATATACAATATGCTATGTTGATATTAAAATAATTTGATGTGAATGTCGTAGATGGTCATAACTGAGCAACCATTAGATGGATTTTCATGATCTTGGTGTCTATGATTACCTTGACCTTCCATAATTGTAAAATATTTACAATTTGATTAAGCACCTTGAAAAACACTATAATAGCCATGTACCAAAACATTAAAATCCTCATAGTATTATATATAGAAAAATATGTCTTCCTTACATTTTGGGAGTTTTAGAGCTCTGACCTTGATGAAAAACGCTTGACCTAGACCTTACACCATTTTACCACCCTTCTGGTTCGATTCACTACCTCGAGAGTATGTCCCCAAAACATTAAAATCAATATAATAGTCCCTTACATATGGTGAAAAATATGGATATAATGAGTTTTAGAACTCTGACCTTGATAAAACAACACATGACCTTGACCTTCAATCATTCCAAAACCTTTGCCATTTCATTCAGCACCTCAAAAAAACATACGAGATACCAACATATTCAAATTTATATATTAGTCACCGATATACGGAGAAAATACATTATATTATAATTAGAGTTTTTACATCAGTTACATAATGGAAATATAAGCAGTTCTTAATGAATGACTTGGTAGCCATTTTTGATTAATGCAAATTAGCCTTATTTGGACGTGGACTTGTAAGATTTTATATTTCAAAGCATGACAAATATGAATCCATGTAGATAAGAAAATGTTGGAAGTCCTGTGGGAGTGTATATGTGGGCTATTCATATGCAGATATGATACCGATTGTGTATTCCAAGTCAATGTATGGATTGATATAACATGTCAGGGGCAAATTAATGCTTGTTACCATGGAAACAACCAGTAACCTCCCACAAAGAGATACCTATACATAATAATGTATAATAATTATAATATTATATAATAATAAATAACGTATTGTATTCTAAAACATTATAAAGTAATAAGATAAAATCAGAGTAATGCCGGTATTTTTTATGGAACCAATGAACGCTACGCATCACGGTGGTATATGTGTATTGTTGATAGATATACCGTTGCCATGGTAACGATCATACGATGTTTTTATTCATCCGTTTTAGAAATCGAATCCCCTTATATTAGTTATGTTAAAAATAAAAAATGAGGATGCCACGAGTGATTATGATCATACTCCGTCCATGTTGATGACAGTGGACACTTGAAAGAGCTGTATGAATATATAACGCGCTGGTGCATTATGGGAAACTTCAGGGGGTAAATTCGGTGAAAAAGGCGAATTTTAAAAATCTACAACAGGCAGATTCCTAATCTGAAGAGTTTTACCTTTCCAGTGATACCACATATGCAAATATATATTGCATGCACACGAAAAGAACAAAAATCGGATTTGGCTTCCTGACTATAATAGAACCTACTCGTGTAACATTGAATACTTCATCCATTATTGATCATATATATACAACAATGCCGAGCAATCATGTACAGTCCGATGTTCTACAATACACAGTCAGTGGTCATTACGTTGTATTTATAATTTTGAGTTTTAAAATAGATACCACACCGGGTAAAATATTACACAGAAGAAGTTATGATAAAATGGATGCGGAAGCTTTTTTGAACGAACTTATGCTATCTCACTTATACAATATTGCTACTCTGTCTGATAATGTACAAGATGCGTGGGTAAAATGGTCTGATCAAGTTTTTATTTTCATATCCTTACTTTTGAATCCTAAAATTATGTGGCATAAAAACTGGTGTACATGTTGAAAAAAAATATTTTAAATATTATGTTACTTTAATTTTAGTCCCAATTATCATGATTACACTCCAATCAGTGATATTTGTTTTTATTTGCATTGTTGCCATGGAAACAGTCGCTATTAAGTAGGAAATGTTGATACACTGTAAAAATCCAGACTATGAAAATTTCTGTCATCTACTTCATATATCCCGACGCATCTTCATTAAAACATTGTATTTGAGCTAGGACCATTGCAATATACAATATGCTATGTTGATATTAAAATAATTTGATGTGAATGTCGTAGATGGTCATAACTGAGCAACCATTAGATGGATTTTCATGATCTTGGTGTCTATGATTACCTTGACCTTCCATAATTGTAAAATATTTACAATTTGATTAAGCACCTTGAAAAACACTATAATAGCCATGTACCAAAACATTAAAATCCTCATAGTATTATATATAGAAAAATATGTCTTCCTTACATTTTGGGAGTTTTAGAGCTCTGACCTTGATGAAAAACGCTTGACCTAGACCTTACACCATTTTACCACCCTTCTGGTTCGATTCACTACCTCGAGAGTATGTCCCCAAAACATTAAAATCAATATAATAGTCCCTTACATATGGTGAAAAATATGGATATAATGAGTTTTAGAACTCTGACCTTGATAAAACAACACATGACCTTGACCTTCAATCATTCCAAAACCTTTGCCATTTCATTCAGCACCTCAAAAAAACATACGAGATACCAACATATTCAAATTTATATATTAGTCACCGATATACGGAGAAAATACATTATATTATAATTAGAGTTTTTACATCAGTTACATAATGGAAATATAAGCAGTTCTTAATGAATGACTTGGTAGCCATTTTTGATTAATGCAAATTAGCCTTATTTGGACGTGGACTTGTAAGATTTTATATTTCAAAGCATGACAAATATGAATCCATGTAGATAAGAAAATGTTGGAAGTCCTGTGGGAGTGTATATGTGGGCTATTCATATGCAGATATGATACCGATTGTGTATTCCAAGTCAATGTATGGATTGATATAACATGTCAGGGGCAAATTAATGCTTGTTACCATGGAAACAACCAGTAACCTCCCACAAAGAGATACCTATACATAATAATGTATAATAATTATAATATTATATAATAATAAATAACGTATTGTATTCTAAAACATTATAAAGTAATAAGATAAAATCAGAGTAATGCCGGTATTTTTTATGGAACCAATGAACGCTACGCATCACGGTGGTATATGTGTATTGTTGATAGATATACCGTTGCCATGGTAACGATCATACGATGTTTTTATTCATCCGTTTTAGAAATCGAATCCCCTTATATTAGTTATGTTAAAAATAAAAAATGAGGATGCCACGAGTGATTATGATCATACTCCGTCCATGTTGATGACAGTGGACACTTGAAAGAGCTGTATGAATATATAACGCGCTGGTGCATTATGGGAAACTTCAGGGGGTAAATTCGGTGAAAAAGGCGAATTTTAAAAATCTACAACAGGCAGATTCCTAATCTGAAGAGTTTTACCTTTCCAGTGATACCACATATGCAAATATATATTGCATGCACACGAAAAGAACAAAAATCGGATTTGGCTTCCTGACTATAATAGAACCTACTCGTGTAACATTGAATACTTCATCCATTATTGATCATATATATACAACAATGCCGAGCAATCATGTACAGTCCGATGTTCTACAATACACAGTCAGTGGTCATTACGTTGTATTTATAATTTTGAGTTTTAAAATAGATACCACACCGGGTAAAATATTACACAGAAGAAGTTATGATAAAATGGATGCGGAAGCTTTTTTGAACGAACTTATGCTATCTCACTTATACAATATTGCTACTCTGTCTGATAATGTACAAGATGCGTGGGTAAAATGGTCTGATCAATTTAATTATGTTGTGAATAGACATGTGAGCACTAAACAAATAACAAAAACAGGTGGAGTCTCCAGTTAAGATTTAAAATACTTGAACTAAAATATAAACGTGATTATACCCACCGCAAAGCAATCAAACTGATCGGACATGATGGCTGAATATAAACATCTACGCAATGAGGTTGCAACTAATATACGAAAATATCAGCATGATTATTACAAATAGAATATAAGTCCAGATAACAATACTTTTTTTATATTATATTATTCTTATTTATATTTCAACTTTGATACGTTTTTCATCTGTATTATATAAAATTCATCCGTATTATATGTTATATAATTAACTATTGGTTTAATAAAACACAATCACTACAGGGCACATATGAAAATTAGCTTGGCTGCTAATAATGTCTCCCTGTATGTCTCAATAAATAAATAAAATAAATAAATAAACCTCAGAGAAAGAGTCAGTTGACAAAGCAGCTCTGACAATATTATTTCGGGTCCCGCCACGTGACCGACCAATAACACGTGTCCCAACAAATACAAAACATTAGTATAACATTTATACAACGCCGGCCAAACGTCTTCGACGCTGATCCAACATTGTATGATTGTTATACAAATGTTTTGTGTTTACTGGGGTCAAGTTGCAATACTATTGTAAAGTAGCAGTTAGATATAGCCTATACCTACTTTATGATGAGCCTTTCATCCGACAGCAGCTACCCAATAACAATTTATCTTCAGACTGGGGTAATAAGTACAGCGCTACTAGCTATGGAAGGGAATAGGGTTCATAATTCATACATGCATTGTTCAACTTTCATTATGCTATGTTGGTTCTTCCATGTGTCTACATTCTAAAGGGCATCGTTCTATGTCGCTAGTTTCATTATGCTATGTTTAATATTTCATATGCCGAGTGACAAATTACAAAGTGCATAATGCTATGATGCGTTGTTCAATATTCATTATGCTATGTTGGTTCTTCTATGTGTCTACATTCTAAAGTACATCGTTCAATATCGCTAGTTTCATTATGCCATGTTCAATATTCTATGTGCTATGATGCGTCTTCTACAGGCATATTGCTGCATATAAAGTGCAATGTTCAATGACAATGTCTCTACTTTTATTATGCTATGTTCAATAGTCTAGTTCTAAGTCAAATTTAAGAAAAGGCAGTCCCCACAATGACTGGTGTAATGGGCATACCATACAACAAGCACGCCCCACACATCTACCACGTGGCCGATCAGAGCGAGCCACAAGGCTGAAGCAGAATGAGATGAGGAATCTAGGATGTAGCACAATGCAATCTGGAATACAGTCGAGCCTTTCTATAACGAACACGCTTAAAGCGAATTTCTGGGTATAACGAAATATTTGTCAGGAACGGTTCGTTTCTAATAGGATTACATACATGTATTTGTATTTATATTGCAAAGTCGTTTACTGCGAAATTCGTTTATTACGAACCACTTTTTGATCCCCAAAATCACATTTTACCCTCATATTACGAATTAAAAAAATGCAACCGGAAAATAATTTCACTTGGTGAATATCAAAATGTATTAAGATTTCGCAAGCCGATGATATATGTCCGTCAGGATTGTTAACATTTAACCCTTTACCGCTAAGTTATCTTATTTAAATTGTCACCCACTCTCGCTACCGCGATCCACAACTCATATTTGTTTAATTTGACACCAATCATTTGCAAATCTTGATGTTTGAACACACGTTTCGTTCCCAATAACAGTGATATGACTTCATCGGCTAATAAAAAGGATTAAACACGATGATAGTTGTGATTAGGGCTTAAAGGTTAGGTATGTACATATAATAATGTTTTGACCGAAGGTGCAAATTGACATGAGCATGGAGATAGTAATCGCCGTTATAATTATGAGCATAATCGTCCCCTTGAATGTGAAAGGGTGTATCTGCCACTTGGCAAAGTGGCAGATACACCCTTTCATATCCAAGGGAACGATATATCAGCCAGATTTGATTATTACTTTATTGTGCACATGGCATTCTTCAATATTCTCCGAGAAATTAAATAATGTGATATAGACAACGAAAATTACATTCACGATATGTAATCCAGCATATAACAAAATCAACTGACAGATGGTCAATAACTTAATTAGTTAATATTACCTTTTAAAATACAACTAATGGGAAAATACACCTTCGGCCAAAACATCTGACGCATACATACGTGTATATGACGTAAATACATTGTGTGCGTTTTGTCTAAAAATGTATTTATAAGTAACACATTGTTTTAGCATGTCATTCGCTTGTATATTTGCACTCGGCAGGTCCTAGGTTTGTTAATTTTCGTGAGGTTGATAACCAGATAACCACCTTTTTAAATACAAGGTCGCGAGCAAATTAGACTCACATTAACATCTTAGTTGGCATTAATATGTCAGTAATTTATGGAATTGTGCATTTGAAATCATTAAGCAGCCCTCAACGAGGCGGGCTGCTTACTGTATTCCACACGGTCCGTCTCTGCCTCTGCCGCAGTTATTTGTTTTCAAAACAACTAATAATCTATCAATTTCTGCTTACTCAGACTTAGCTGGACCATGAATATAAAACAAAATGTAAAGTCTCACACAAGGATAACCCATAACACATTTCGCAGAAATGAAATCCAAAATGGTCGACTGGCGACCATTTTGTTGCAATTTTGCTTTTTATTCCGGAATCCTTGCATAATAACCTCTCCTGTGTTACATAAGGATAATCCTTGACAAAGTTTCCTGATCTATATCAAATTTAAAATAGCCGAGGGTTGCTGTCTTGTCCGTTTCCGAACAACTCTTTCTAGTTTTGATCTCAGGCCTGGAGGTCCAAGGGGTGTGGCAGGTGGATATATGTATTGCTAGTGTGGACAAACCCGGAACCGGCTCTTCTATTTCAATCAAACTTAGGGCAAATAACACATTTTAATACAATTAAAGTTCTAAAACAAGTGATCACAAAGACTCGATACCCCCAATGAAATAACATTACAAAACATGAATGCCCACATTATCTTATCGCTTATATCACCCAGATTTCCCCAGCTGACAGTGTTTACATTTCAACACATACTACCAAGGAGGTTGATACTACAGACTGCTGATCACCAGATGGCGACACAGACTTACAATCGTCTCCATGTGTTGAAAATATAAACACTGTCAACTGAGGAAATTTGGGTGATATACGCCTACTTTTGCATGGTTACAAGATAATGTGGGCATCCATGTATTGAAATGTTATTTCATTAGGGACAAGGAATTTTTGTGACTATTTGTTTTAGAATGTATTAAAATGTAAATTTGCCCTGATTCGGATCAAAATAGGAGAGCCGGTTCCAAAATGCTTTCAAAATAGGTGGGGATTTTCGTATAATTATGTGATTCTAAGTCGGCCTATATATATTATATTCATATATTTGGTGAATATAAAAACTATTATAAGATGTTTTGAACTTTTCTAGTTCAGCTAAAACTGTGTCCCCCCCCTCCCCAACCAGCCCATAAGGTAGTAGCAAAATGGTTATGGTATCCATTAATATCTGTCATTCTTGTTATTTAAAAATACATTAAATTGTTAGGCAGGGTATTCGATTAACCCTCAGAGAGCGGGGACCGACTTTAAACGTCAGAATCTGACATCCGCACACGTCCGATTCTGACGTCTCAACACCATCCCAGGAGTTGATTAAAAATTATAATGGCCGTAGACCCATAACATAGGTATTCAAATGAAGCGGAAAGAGCTAACTAAGACATTTATGGTGATTTTAAATTGAAAAACTCTTTTTGTTACGACAGTTTATACGAAAATATTTTAGCGCTGCAAGGAATCAGATAGTCTCCAGTTGCCGATCAACTCACCCATCGCTTCATAGTCCTCTTAAATTTATACATGGTTTTTCTTTCACTGATAGCTTCAACTGGGAAATGTTCGTTCTGTAGACAAAAGGTAATTGCTACGTGTTATATTTTTATTGAGTATGTGTAGTGCGGGTGTAGCCATGATGCTAACAATCCATACTGCACACATCCAAATGGCTCGCTGTTTATCACACACTACCCGACATATTATGACAGAATGATCAAGCCACACTTTTAGTTCGTCAGGGCGAATCGAGCACTGAGCGTTGTGAGACTATAAATGGCACTTTGCCACAAGATGTTCCCAATAACCACAGTTTAATTTTAGTGGTGTCGGTGGTCACTCGGCGGTGTCACCACACGTACAATACACCTTTCTCAATAACAACACGCCACACAGTGAGCAACGCTGAAATGTTTTAATCAGACAAACTGTTCACGCGCAAACTCGTGCAAGCAGTCTATACATACAGCGTGGATGTAGTAAACACTGGTAAAGATGCACAGAATTCACAACGACACAGCAGGGGTAGGTTCCACAATATAGTAGTGCTGTCAGGATGCTAATCTGCTAATGGCCCCGTTATCCTGGTTATGGATTTCTTTCAAAAGTGGCTAAGAAAAAAGTGGCAAAGTGGTGAAATAAGGGTAGACCATGCAAACGATAAAATACGTGTCATTTGATGATAAAAGCAGCCCACAAACAATTTGATACATACACTTTTAACGTAATATTATTAGGACAAGCAGTAGATCGATATCATATTAAGTTTATTTTGCCTGAGTTTGTGTCCTATTTAGGGGAAAGAGGGTTACTGTGTGTGGGAAACGGTTGACATTTCTGTACACCAGTCCTTATGAACATGTCCAATATAACGTTTGAGGTCCCTAGGTTAAATACTTTCGTGTTTAAAAAGTCTTCAGAAAAAATATATTCGCGATTATATTCGTGGTTAAGAGCATGAGGGTTTTGGTTGGAATAATGTTGGCCCAGCGTCGCAAACGGTGGCCCAACATTATTTCACAATTGGGCCTATGTATCCTATTTTACGGGTAGTGGCCTTTCGGGGATAAAGGGTCACCCGTATGGCAGTCAGAGCAAACTCGGAACAATCACCCAATTCTGTTCCAATGATGGGTCAGCGTAGAGTACGATTGACCAGCATTGAACCAGCAATGGGCTGCGACGCCGGCCCAACATTGAACCGGTATTGGGTGGGTAGGCCCACATTGTGTGTACCAGGTATATCGTATAGACGCGTAGTCCCCTACACTGACTTATCAACGTTGGTGGTGGAAGGAATAGGCCTACACGTTAAAGATATAGCCTACTTGTCTCCTTGGTTCTTTCAATTATTATATCCTGGACATTTAGGATTCTTGCCCATGAAGAAAACCAATGTCCGAAGTTGGACACAACTGCATATAATAGGTCAGCGTCAGAGCTGGACAGCATGGCAAAACCTGTGGTTCTGGGCCCGTATTCTCGTACAAGTTACGATATATTGTAGGCTTCTGATTGGTCGAGATGGCCATCTCGACCAATCAGAAGCCTACGATATATCGTAACTTGTACGAGAATACGGGCCCAGTATGCTGGTGGCCAGTGTACTCTGGGACCAACACTTTCATGAAATATATGAGGGTCACCCTATTCAAATGATAAATTATTCCTATAAGATGTAAATCTGTCATTATGAAATAAAGTGGAAATTATTGATCCAACTGGGGCGCCGTAATTTATTGGTAATGAGTGCAGCTTTAAATCTCGTAGGCCCACAGAGTCTGTTATTACGGACTAGCATCAACGGGGGTGAATATAGGGGCAATAATAAAACAATATACACCCTTTTCAATAACAAAGCGCCACACCGCGACCAATAGCTGAACTATTTAGTTAGGACGGATGCTCCAGACGAGCCGGATCTTGTTGAAAGTCTTAGTATTGTAAGTTTTTGAACAATGTTTTGTGGTTTGCTGGTACTAGAAAGTGAGGACTGTGGTGGATGGGTCCTAAAGTCTGTATATAAGTATCTGAAGGGGTGTCTACGCGCAGAATCGTACAAAGAGTGTAATCTGATAGTAGGTGGGTTACCTGGCTACCTTAGGTGTTCAACCATTTTACTACTAGTACCAGTGAGTACCGGCGCTGCGCCGGTATGACTAACCTTGTACCGGCGCTGCGCCGGTAGGCCTATAATGTCCGCTAATGCCAATTTGGACCAGTACTATAGAGGGTTTTACCGTCAGTAGGCCTAGTGGAGGGGTTATTTTTTTACAAAAAGGTTCAACCCCTTCATTGAGGTGATCGACATTAGACGTCAGAATCTGATGTCCTTAGACGTCAGATTCTGACGTCTAAAGTCGATCTCCGCACTGAAAGAATAAACAATTTATAATGGCCGTAGACCCATAACCACGATGCTTCACGCCATAGATGCAGACATAATGTTTGAGAAAAGTCATGAAAAAGGACAAATAATTATTCGATCAGCCGATACAGATGTGCTAGTCTTGGTACTTTATTATTACTAGCAACTGTATAGGGAATGTGACTGTATCATAGAGAGTTTAAAATGCATTGATTACATTCTAAACCATAACATTTTCTACAATTTATTTTATTTGTGGTTATTTAAAAAAAAATATAGAGAGCGGCTTTACAATTTTACAGTACAAATTTCTAATATTAATTTTAACTAATTTCTGCTACGAATAGAGGATCACATGAGACACAATTGGAAAGGGGAAGATTTTTTCAGAAATATAGTTGATGATGTGTCAATATTACATGCGGAACGCTTACATTCTAACAAATTCACTTCTGGGTGATCAGATGAAAAAAGTACAGAAAATAATCAATAAATTTGCGGGTACACGACTTTGAGCTCAATTTTCATCAATTTTCCCCAATAATACAGCTCCACATCAACCACGACTGAAAAGAGGAGAATTTTTTTAATAAGATTAACTGTAATTTGCCCCTATTACATTCTGAGCCTTAATCTCCTTAAATAAGGGTCTAAATGAGAACCAGCTGCTCGTCTAACAGGGGTGACGTAGGCTTCCCACAATACAGAATTTGTACGAGTGAGCGGGGGAGAAACATTTTGTATCTTTGAAACTTGAATGCCCGAGCGGGGGAAAATCCCGCTATCTCAGATTTTCCAAGCAGACAGCTTTAACCACTGCACCATGGGCCCCGCTATCAGCTGCTATTCGCGCTATTATATTGGATGTGAATACATTATAGTTAGGCAGAAGTTGGGATCTACTGCGCCAATTTGGCAACTCTAGTTTTTTCATATATAGCCTATCATCGATAACATTCCAATGAGCAGAATTAAATTTGTTGCCAGTTTCTTCCAACATTTCTTTAGAAAAAACATTATTTTCACATGGACCGACACTTGTTACGAAACATATTATATTACAGACATTATTTTATTTAATAGTTTACCTCACGTATATGGACATTTTTCGTGTGTTTTAATCTAATAACTCCCTATAGTAACTTGTTAGTTTGTTGTCGACGAATTTAATCTGTTATAGTTTCAACACACGAGCCACGTATAATTTGTTTCTGTATTGGTGACAGCTCAGCAAATGCGAGACATTGAACCACTGTTGATTCAATGCTGGCCCGCCGTCGACGACGTCGAGCCAACATTAACCCAACATTGATTCAATGTCTCATGTTTGCTGGGATGGTTCCCAAAGTTGGATGTAGCTGTTAATAGTAGTTGGCCCTAATGTAATAATGTAGAATGTATTCTATTTTGGGTAAATGGAGGTCATTTTAGTACTAGGTGTTAAGGTAAGAAAATCCACCGTTAGTCCAGAGGCTTACCAAAAAATCGTGCACTTTGTGATACAAGTATGAAACTTGGTACACAGCTAGTCTAACCAGCAATGACTTATTTTAGGGTGGGACCCCAACCAAATTTGACCTGTGGCGGCGGTAGCGGCCATTTTTCAAAATGGCCGCCGTATCAATTATCACAGTGTCATATATAGCTTACTATTGGAGATAGAAACATGATTTTGGTGTCTATATCTATGTTTGTAGGCCCATGGATTTCAAATATCGTATCACTTTCAACATAGCATGTTTTGGTCCTTCTTTTTTCTACAAAATTACTATTTTAGGCTTAAAATAGGTATTTTTATAAGTATAAATGTTTAAAAATCAACGTCTCTTAGTTCATCCATGTAGAATTGGCATTTTCTGATACAATTACGCTATTTGGTACATGCCTAATATAAGCACCAATGACTTATTTTAAGGTGGGACCCCAACCAAATTCAACCTGTGGCGGCGGAAGCGGCCATTTTTCAAAATGGCCGCCTTACCAATTTTCGGGGTGTCGTATATTGCTTACTATTGAAGATAGAAGCATGATTTTGGTGTCTATACACATGTTTGTCGGTTCATGGATTGCAAATATTGTATCGCTTTCAACGTAGCATGTTTCGGTCATTTATTTTTCTACAAAATTACTATTTTAAGCTTAAAATAGGTATTTTTATAAGTATAAATGTTTATAAATCAACGTCTCTCAGTTCATCTATTTAGAATTTGCATTTTGCGATACAAGTACGCTATTTGGTACATGCTTAGTATAAGCACCAATGACTTATTTTAAAGTAGGACCCCATCCAGATTTTATCTATAGCAGCAAAAGCGGCCATTTTTTTCAAAATGGCCGCCGTACCAATTTTCGAAGTGGCGTATATTGCTGACTATGGTAGAGAGAAACTTGATTTTGGTGTCTATACCTATGTTTTCAGGCCCAATGATTTCAAATATGGTATCACTTTTAATGAATCAGGCTTTGGTCATTAAGTTTTCAATATATTCACTGTTTTAGACTGAAGATTTTTTTATATAGTATAAATGGATGAAAATCAACGCATTCTAGCTCATCCACGTAAAATGAAAAAAACTGATCTAGCAATGCTATTGGCCGAGTAATTTATTTAAATCGACAACGGTTATAGTGGACAGGCAAGGCATAAGAGCAAGAGTATTTAGAGATAAAAAAATGACACATGTGACAATCGACTGCATTTATTTCCTGCATATGACACATGTATTGTATTGTTAATTATATTTAAATAGCTCAGTTATGACTTGCAAATAAGAACTAAACACTATACGCAAATATTTTGTATATCTAGTTGATGTAAGTGATACATAGCATTCAACATGGAGAATTATACATCAATCACACCCACCACATTTACACAGTGTTGTGCAAGCTAAATCCGATTTATGCACAATCATCATCATCCCTTGGTGTATCCCCCTTTTTTATTGCACGGCATGCTTCACCAGCCGTTGGCAGAGTCATCCATTGTATTTGCCACTATGTACTTTCGGAGTCCCAACTACAGCCAAAGTAAAGTCTTTCGTGGTAGATTGTTGCCATATATGACTTGCAATGTATCCTACCTTTAACAAATGATGTGCTAGAACATCTCTTGTTGGTGGTATATTTTCTATGTATCTGCCTGACTTGGACTTGTAGTTTTTACACAATCACTCCAATTTCATGGAGATATAGTGACTTCAAAAGTCGTTCATTTTATAATCACTTCATATTTTACATTATTTAAACTGATATTTTTATACCCATTAAACTGTGTTGTAGTGCAGGCGCTTCAACATGTCATCAGACTCGTTACATATAGGTGCCAGGAGCATCGTTATTTTATCATATCAAACACTTTAAACTGAATATTTTAGTACGAACATGCTTTTATTAGCTTTGTCTTTCCTTTACTACTTTAACTATACAATATGGGATATTGTAATACCCGGAATTTTCACTTAAATGGCCATACTGGCCGAAAAGTGAAGTAAAGCAAATATTTTACTTACTTACTTACTATCTGCCTTTCTGAGTGAACAACATCTGTCTTTCATAATTGACACTGCTTTTCACAGCTCGTACATAATTTTCATAAGTCTCTCAATACTGGCAAGAACATTCATTACATCATATATAGAAGGTTTATCAGCCAGGATACACAGAGCAGGTGTAGAATCTCCAAAGTCTTCCCATGCAGACCAGTTCGTACGTTTTTCCTCTCCTACCAAATGAAGATGTCACATCACAGCCTGTGAGTACATTTATTGCCACCAAGTGATTGCGCCATGTCCATAATGGCTGTTGCATCAATGTATCGGGATGTATTTCCTGTTGCAAAGGCTAGCCACAAACGCTCATAATCAAACTTTACACTTCATGTACAACTTGTTCGCTGATAGATAGAAAGAGTTCGAACTTGTTATAATATATATATCTGGGGGGGGGGGGGGGGGGCTAGAGTTTTTGTTGCTTGCAAATTTTTTTTTTTACCTCCGAGAGAAAACAATATTTTTTTGGCGATCAACGTCCGCGATGCCGGTGACAAGGACTCGTGCCACAA
>OZ024908.1:38240272-38450267 GCA_964017125.1 Flabesymbios commensalis | reverse complement strand
TAACATGAGCGAGAAGTCTTGCTGGTATTCACTAAGAAAAACGTTGGAAATTGTACAAATGGAGGGATAAAATACAAAGTTAGCACTTAATTGTTGTACATTTCGTATTTAACAGAAATAAAATATTATGTATCCACGTTAAAACCCTTGATAGTTACTTTTAACTAATATCAAAGATGTTGGTACATTTATTTATTTTGGGTACCGGGTACTCATTGGACAAAAATGTGAAACACTGTCAATTTCCCCGGGCTGGAAGAAAAGTGCCCAAATTTTACATCCAACCCAAAAAGTGTGTAATATGTTCGAATAGCTCATTATTTTTTATATTCCAAATTGGTTTATTTTAAGTCAACAATAATTCTAGAACATGTTTGAATCAAAACTAAATATTTATTATACACGAAAATCAGTTGAGAGAAAAGTATATAGACTATGTACTGAAAAAGTATGAAAAATAGGTAAAATTAAGGGTTAAAGTACCAGCTTCAAGCTCTCTTGTACATCTGTCAAAGATTAGACACAAAATATTATACATCCGTGGCCCGTCCCAATAGCTTTCTATTGATATCAAATATATTGATATAGCTCAAAATTTGACTACTCATTGGGCAAAACTGTGAGATACATACAATTTTCCTGAGCCCCAAAAAAAACGCGCAAATTTTACGTCTAACCAAAAAAAGTATATAATATGTTCACATAACTCACCATTTTTATTCCAAATGGGTTTATTTCAAGTCAACAATAGTTCTAGAACATGTTTGAATCAAAACTAAATATGTATTATACACATAAGCTGAGAAAAAAGTATTTTGACTATTTACTGAAAAAGTATGAAAAAAGGGTCAAACTAAGGGTTAAAATACCAACTTAAAGCTTTCTTGTGCATTTGTCAATGTTCAGATACAAAATATTTTACATACATGTGAAGGCATGTGCCAGTAGCTTTCTATTAATATCAAACATATTGATATAGCTCAAAATTTGACTACTCAGTGGGCAAAAATGTGAGATATGGTCAATTTTCCCGAGCCTGAAGAAAAGCGAGCTAATTTTACGTCTAACGAAAAAAGCGAGTAATATGTTCACATAACTCATTATTTTTATTCCAAATGGGTTAATTTTAAGTCAACAATAGTTCTAGAACATGTTTGAATCAAAACAAAACATTTATACTATACAAAAATCGGCTGAAAGAAAAGTATTTAGTCTATTTAGTGAAAAAGTATGAAAAATGAGTAAAATTACGTGTTAAAATACCAACTTAAAGCTATATTGTGTATTTGTCATTGATCAGACACAAAATATTTTACATCCATGTGAAAGCCTGTGTCATATGTGAGGATAATAAATAATTAAAAAAATATTTAAATAGAAAATTACCACAATTTTAGCAAACAATCACTTCATACGCAATATTTCAAATTGCGGTTTGCGATTTTGACGGTACTAGTGTTTAAAGGGTTTTTACGGTACTTTTGGACAGGATGATTTTTGTAAGACGCGCGGATTCGGATTCCTGAGAAAATTTCACTATAGGTGGAACTCTTGGATCGTATGGACCTTTCAACACAAATAAAACCCCCCTAGCTCTGGGACTAATGGGGGTAGAGCTTTGCCACAGCGAGAACAATTAATTTTAGTAAAAAGTAGGGTAGACCGGGGTAAGATGACGCACGGGGGGAAATGACTCCCAGCTATAACCCCACCTGGTGAGGTCATCATAACTACTTAATACGATTTTTCGACACAGCTTCTTATGACATAATTTGTTTGGCATAAAATAAAAACATTTTAATCCCATGTTGAACTTTGAAAGGTGCGTGAGAGGATGATGTTGCAGAAACAAATTTTCTGTATAAATTATTATATTTTTCAAGTAATAATTATTGACTTATTGCTAAAGCTGTGACAAATTCACAACATACACCATACAGAATACAGTGATATAAAATTGGAGTATTGGTCCATGGTATAACAGCAATGATACGTTCTCGAAGTCTATGAGACTTTCTAGGATGTAATTTATATCGACAATCGTAATTAATAATGCGTCATCTTACCCCACTCAAGATGGGCAAGATGACTCACACTTGAATATATATATTTTTTAAATCTATGTTGCAGAATAACTGATACAAAGGTATGTAAATTGTGTAATTAGTAGCATGAGTAAATTACTTACTAACATCTATTTAATAGAAATTTTATATTTACATTGGTGGGAGGGGGGTAAACGGATTTGCCCTTTGGATCTGGCGACAATAAATTAATAAGAATTATTACACCGTCCCATTTGCAAAACGTTGAGCATGATTGCACATCAACATTGTAACTCGTAATGTTGAGTTAACCCCCCCCCCCCCCAGCATACACAAGACGTTGAATCAATTTTGGTTCAACGTACTAGACGATGGACCAACGTTAAACCAACTTGATTCAAGGTCTTGTGTCTGCTGGGTTATTATTTATTACTGTGTTATATGATGGGCTTGCATTACAAGGGCCTGAATGAAAATAAGTCCAATTCAATGATTTCATTTGTATTTTTTTGCATTTCAAATATGTACTCACACGTAATCTATATTGACCTTGAATAGTCCATTTACGTTTAAAGTACATCTTGCTGCAATTTAAACAGATATGAGATCAAGGCATATCATTGCAATAAGAGGACAAAAACGCAAATATTGTGGCAATATAAAATAATAACGATATTTTCAATACAAGAAACTTGCTGGAACATTCAAATTGCATTGCAAATGCGTTTAATATAAATTTGGTTAATTCAGGGCCTAATTTATAGCAGCTGATCATTTTACCCCTGACATAACTTCATCTTACCCCAAATTGGCGGGGTAAGATGGTGCGGAATATTGATAATATTTAATTGCTATAACTTGTTCCAAAAAGTGTTTACCCAAAAAATAATTTTGCTGAAAGATGTAGGACAGATAGAAGTTTTTCTAAGAAATATAAGTTCTGCTAGAGAGCGTGCACATATTTAAGAATATAAGAGTATCTGCTTACATGCGCCGTTTTACCCCGGTCTACCCTACATGTGTGCCTATAGAACCCCACCTGGCTTCCCCAAAGCGCCCCCCTTTAGCACACAACACTGGCTTCATTGCTCAAAGCGCCCCCTGGGGCTGCTTGCGCGACTCCTTCACTATACTAAGTACCGTAAGGTAGGCATAGCAGGGTGAATAAGGTAGAAATCTCAGCGAGATGGGCTTAGGTAGGTTATTACTAAACTACATTAATTTTATATTAACATTACATAGTCTGTGACAATCAATCCAACTAACTTATTTTGGTCTAAATGTAGGTCTGCCTGGACATACAATTTAAATAGGGGGTGGGGCCTTTTGAGAACTTATAATAGAGTGGAAAAACCAGGGGGGCGCTTTAAGGATACTACAGGGGCCCTTTGAGCACAAGGTGCCTAAAGCGTCCCATTTAGCCAAAACTCATTTTTCTTGCATTATTTCATAATAAATAAATATAAACGCGTGAAACAACCACAAATTACACCTACATGCTAACCTGATCAACTAATACATAGCACAGCCTCCTCCCACGTCTGTTAACCGAATTCGACTATTTTTTTTCATGCTGGCGAAAGTGCATTTTTTGGAGGGGCCCTTTAGGGCATTTTACCCTAATTCCTAGGCTGCATCAATTTTTCAGAAAGTTCGGGAAAATATTTGGGTCATAGCGGTCATCTGTATTCTTTTTTCGTCAAATTAGGACCTTGTCACCCTGATATCTACAAAACCGCTTTTTCGATTTACTTTGTATTCAACATACTGAATGCAAGTATTAACTCCTAGGCTGCATCAATTTTTCAGAAAGTTCGGGAAAATATTCGGGTCATGGCGGCCATCTTTAATCTTTTTTTGTCAAATTATGACCTTGTCACCCTGAAAACTTCAAAGCCGCTTATCCGATAATCATATCGGTGACCCTTATTGGGTGTTTACATGGTAAACACTTACATCTAGTTTATTGTACAATTAAATTATTTAGGTCCCTGCTAAAGTTGAATAAGAATGTGATAAATAGTTTAGAAATGTTATGATAGATTAGCTATTGTGATCGATGTCTTGATGAGAATGCGGGAAGAGTGTCACATGTCTGGTCAATTTATTTGAGTTCGATTTATAATTATTTAAATGATTATATGCACGACAGTGACTGTTTCATACAGAGAAAAATACAATTGAGGACAGTTAAAGTGCTGCTCGCGGCAACAGTCATGTTGTTAGTAGCTGCCGCTTTAATTAGGCTAGCTAGGATCCCGCTCGGGCTAAGACAGTCAGTCAGGCAGAACCATAAGATGACCTTGCAATATCGAATTACAATCATTTTTTCACATTTTTCAGCTGAATATGAGCCATAGATCAAGAATCAGCTAGCGTTCCATGTCCAACCTTTGTGGGTTTTTCAAAATCCAAGATGGCCGCCAAAATGGCTATTTGAACATAATACAAGCTCTAACTTCTTAACAAATTGACTTAGAGACACGATTTTGCTGTCTAGGTCCAGGTTTTTGGGGTCTGGAAACCCGATTTTGATGTTATCCTAGAGATCAAAGTCAGATCTAGTGTAAAAAATTCAAAATGGCCGACAAATTGGTGATTAAACATCCGAATAACGCTATAACATCTGAAATGTCACAATCACTATTTTAGCGATGTTTGCGTTTACGTCTGATAATATTATTACAGTTCTGAATAATAATATGCTCTCTTTTATGTGTTTTGACTGAATAATTCCTGAAGAATGTGGTCAGGAATGCTTCTTTAAAGACATAGTTCCTACTTTTCAGACGAGAACAAACCTTTAGGTAACTACGTAAGGATTGAAATTTATTCGTTCCATCAGTGAGACAAGTGGTGACATACTTTATGATCAATTCGGATAAAAAATGGTGCATCAAACTATGTGAATTCTAAAAAAAAACTTGCTGTCTGTCAAACGTGGCAATGAAGAGTAAGCTTATACTACACCTAAAAGCTAAGAGGGAAAATTTGGACTTCAGAAAACACTGTTTCTTTTGTACAAATGTTACTGCATGTATTCTACCAAATGCCTACGATCTAAAAAGTTCCAAGGCAACGATACGAGCCATTCAAAATATATAAGTAACTACTGGAAGAGAAGTGTCATCAACACAAGGATGGGTTGATTGTGGCGAAACGCAGCGGATGCCAGATACCATCGATCTTGCTGCAGCAAGTTCACACTTAGAATGAAAATAAACTTATTTCCGGGGCCAAATATAATGTTCAGGCTTTCCTTGAGGCATGAATGGTCGCAGTAGATTTTGGAACCAGGTAGCATTGATGCTATCTATTTAGACTATTAAGGTGGATTATCTTTCTCTAGACGAACATTATTTTAAAAAGTTGTTTCGCGATGACGTAATTGCATTGCATTCGTCTGGTATTGTTGCAATGCTTCTGTTCACACGTGACTCCCAGGTTTCATGTTAAAGCTAGTGGAGGCGGAGAAGAAAAATGACAGGGTCAGAAATGCCATGCCCCATCCAATCCCTCGTAAAAGCAACTTGAACAACATGAAGGGTCAAGACACCCGCCTACGCCACAAGCATGTGCTCTTCGTCAGATATACAGACTATATAGACCTCCTCTGTAAGAAACTGACTTCGAATTTTTAAAGAAAGTTATCACCACACCATCTTGCCCTGAATATAATGGTTGTATGACAACAAAAGTACGCGGAGCAAGTGTATCTCGTGAACCAGGAACTAAAAGGCAGTACCTGCCACTCATAAACCGCAAACCAAGTGTTCTGGTAGGCCGACCATGCTGATGGCTATGTCTAAGGCTTTGACCATATCTCTCAATGCTGGTCAGACTATATGGTCAGATAACATTTCCATTTACAGCCGATACGCAGCTGTACAAATAGACGTGAGCATAATATTAAATAATAGTCCAAATAGGTTTAAATATGTAGTTCCTAATAGGCCTACCCATCCTTGGATGATTCATTAAAATGTACGCATGATCAATACACTTCTGTGAAGGAATAAACGTCCTGGAATGCTATATTAGCTTTATAAGTAGGCTACACTTAGTGGACCTCTGGATCTCCATGTCTTGATGAGTTGATCTGCAACAACACATGAGGAGACATACATCATTGTGGTCTAGCAAGCCACCATTGTGACACAGGCAGGTAGAACAGGGGTACAGATCTTGAAGGCACAATTATTGTGCGTGTATGCAAGGTTTGTCATATTGCACATATATGATCTCTAAGGTACCTAGTTGTGCCTTTTCAAGCTCAAGATACATGAGATAGCTACACCATTACTATAAAAAATGTGAGGTTTCAGGAGAGGATGCACCCTTAATTTTCTTTACTCGATCAAATTCAAAATGGCCGAAAATCGGCCACTATTCACCTCAATAGACCTGATATGGGTAACCCGTGCTAGGTAGCTAGACCATTACAAAAAAAACATAATGTGAGGCTTCAGGAGGAGTAAACATCCTGAAAAATTCAAACTTAATTGATCAAATTCATAGTGGCCGACTATCGGTCATTAATATGCCTATGAAAAAAAATGTGAGGTTTCAAGGGACGATGCAGCCAGAAAAAAAAACGACTTGATCAAATTCAAAATTGCCATTATTTACTTTCATATGCCCTATATTTTGGAAACCGTGCTAGATGCCCAGACCATCACTATGAAACAAAATCTGAGGTTTCAGGGGAGGATGCACCCTGAAAAAATCGACTTGCTCAAATTCAAAATGGCTGCCTATCGGCCATTATTTACTTCCATATGCCCTATATTTTGTAAACCGTGCACGATGTCCAGACCATAACTTTTAAACAAATTCTGAGGTTTCAGGGGAAGATACACCCTGAAAAAATCGACTTGATCAAAGTCAAAATAGCTAGACCATTGCAATAAAATGTGAGGTTCCACAGGAAGATGCAACCTGAAAAAAATCGACTCTATCAAATTCAAAATGGTCGCCTCTCTGCCATTATTCACTTTCATGTGTCCGGTACTTTGTAAACCGTGCTGTATGGCCAGGCCAGTACAATAAAATAACATATGAAGTTTCAGGGGAGAATGCACCCTGAGAAATTTAATGATGCTAGATAGCCAGACCACTAGGCCTACTGTGAAGCACAATCTGATTCCTTAAAAAATAACAAACGTATTTGCATGCAAGTTTTACCAGAGGTCTGTCTCGTGCTAACGAGCAAACTGTTAGATTTTGGGGATGATCCGGATTATGATCCAGATCCGGATTATGATCTGGATCTCATCCAGATTTTCATGATTTTTGTATCAGAAGAAGTGTGTCTCTGGCCAAAGACCAATCCATTAAATTGTGGTTATGATCTGGATTACGATCGGGATCCGGATTAAGATGGGAGATTTGCAGTCTCTGACTGACTATATAGCTGTATTGTCTGACTGTATAGATTTTACTCTTGAAAGAATAGCCTCCTACACCTAGTTGTCTTGCGTCTTGATTTCTGACCCAGTCTAGGACTACGTTAATAACACTACACAAAATCGCTTCAATCAAATCTAATTTGAGGCGGGAGCGCTTGGATTTTTGTTGTCTTAAATTTTTATGATTTCATCAAATTAGAGTGTATACTACATCTAACCATAAAATAAAGCACATAAATGGATTCCTTGCCACCCAAAACCTACTAATAGACACCAAATTCGTGACTCTAAGTCGATTATTACCAAAGTTACGGCAATAATGGTGATATGGCGGCCATCTTGGCGGCCATCTTGAATTTTGAAAAACCCACAAGGTTTAGGCATGGAACGCCAGCTGATTCCTAAAGAGATGGATATTGCCGACTTAGAAATGCCAAAAAACTATTGTAATTCGACATTGCAAGGTTCAGTCCTAAAATGCCAATATTCTGCCTGACTAAGTGGTGTGATAGTAGTAACTAGTGTTGAGCGGGATCCGTCCCTTCACGGATACCTGACTTAATGTATCCGTGGATTGATGCCACATGCACCCCGCCGCAAATGCGTGTATGTGACGTCACAGTTTGCGCGTCCAAATAATTAAATTTGATGAATAAATCGTTTTCTCCCTATCGTACTGTGCACTATGAAGAACACTTGAAAAAGTAATTCGAAATAAAAGTAGGGCATAGCCCCGGCTTCGGGCTTCCTTTTGTCGCGTCATTGCCTCTTAGCCTAATGTGCAGATTGAATGAGTGAATATTGGTTTACGTCGCTTTCTGCACATATGATCCTACTCTTATTTCGAAAGACTTCAAGGGTTCTTTATATTGCACAGTACCATAGACAATAGCCTACACTGCACACTCCAGGCATTTGTTTGGAGCCTTATGTGCAGAAAGCGACGTAAAACAATATTCACCCACTCTCTCAACAAATTTTAGGAAACACAATTCTTTCATGGTTTTATTATGTCATGGATTATTTGCCATCTTTGTTTTTCTTCACACATCATTAACATGTTTAGATAAAGCCCTCTCTCACTCCTTGTAAATTAAAATAGCAAATCACTTACAGCACCTTGACTCAATTTGTCCTCCGAACCAGAAGACCTGGCTGGCTCTCCAATTTCAAATGGAATTTGTTCTTACACAGCACAGTAGGGCCTTAACCTATTCCTATCAGACTAGACGCAAACATATAAAATATAATAGAGTTATCTAGCTCCATATTTAAAAAAATATTATCAAATTTGATAATAAAAGAAGCCTTACCAATTAATACCTAATATCATCAGCAAATATGACGAAATTAAAACAATGACTGCTACAAAAATGCATCTCACACCAATGACACGCACTGGATTACAGATGCATAGTAATTAATGCATTCAATAACATGATCATACGGTTGAAGTTATCATGATATGTTTTACCAGCCTTTGGTTTTGAGATAAGCATGCCTTGTTTATTTTGACATGCTTTATTTTTGTCATGCTGTGGTTTTGAAATGCTGTGTTTTCCAATTATTTGGGTTAGACATGCTGTTTTTGGTCATTTTCACGTGTGTTTCTTTGTCATAATGTGTTTTATCATACCACGGTTTTACCTATCTGATGCCAATTCTGAATTTAAATAACTCAAGAAAGGTTATCACGCTCGGGAATTTTTTCTGAACCCCCTCCCCTTTCTAGCACTTGAATCAGATACCAAAATGGTAAAATTTGACTGATTATTTCACATTTGATTTTCTAATAGGCCTACAAGAAAATGATAACAAATGAGATTGAAGAATAATAGGCCTATCAGTTTCGGTTGTGTCCTACAGAAGAACAACAGGTCATCTCAAGGTCAAGTGAAGGTCACATCAAAGTAATTCTAACGTCAAATTCGGACCAAAATAACAAAAACAGCCCATTTCCGTCAAATTAACAATGTGAAACAAGAAAGGTGTATTAAAAATAAGTATCAATATCTATATAAATTCGGCTTGCCCATCCCAGTAGAACCCCCTTGAGGTCATCTCAAGTTCAATTAAGGTAATTTAAAGATCAGCTCGAGGTTAAATCAGGAAACACACACAGCCTTGGTCAGATTTTTGGTATGTGCTCTTGTAAAGTGTTGCTCAACACTTACCATTCTTGGTGATTATATTACAGATTTTATCAAAATTACAGATTTTTATTCCATAGACTGATTTCACTTTCATTAACCCATTCATTTAGTTGGACTACTTTGAGTCATTGTATCTGTGATATGTGCATGATTTTGTTAGGACAACAATAAAAATATCAGGCTTGGCTGTACCGATTTGTTTAATTCTGATTAAAGATTTATAACAAAGATGATCATAGTAGCCACGAGATCGCAGAAAGAGTAATACAAGTCATGTTACTTAATCGGTTTTGAATAAGGAATAAGTAACCGTTACTTATTCCTTATTCGCGTCTGAATGAGTAACTGGTACTTATGCGGTAAAAATAGACTTTAAAATACCAAAATACATCTAGAAAACATTAAAAATCGACAAAAGACGTTCATATACTAGTAATTTGGGGAGTTAAATGAGTAAAACACCAATCTGATCACTCAAACAGTATAGTGCAAAGTTTGTTACTTATTCGGTTTTGAATAAGGAATAAGTAACTGGTTACTTATTCCTTATTCGCGTTTGAATAAGTAACTGGTACGTATATACGGTGAAAACAACTTTAAAATACGCAAACACATCTAGAATACCCTAAAACTCGTCAAAAGACGTTCATAAACTTGTAATATGAGGAGATAAATGATAAAACACTAATCTGGTCGCTCTAATATAAGTACAAGTCTTGTTACTTTTTCGGTTTTGAATAAGGAATAAGTAACTGGCTACTTATTCCTTATTCGCGTTTGAATAAGTAACTAGTACTTATACGGAGAAAAACAACTTTGAAACACATCTAGAATACCCTAAGACTCGACAAAACACGTTCATAAACTTGTAATATGAGGAGATAAATGAGTAAAACACCAATAATGGTACAAGTCAGTCACTTATTCCTTATTCAAAACCGAATAAGTAACAAGTCTTGTACTACTTTTCTGCGATCCGATCGGCGTTTTACTCTCATCTCCTAAAATTACAAGTATATGAACGTATTGTCGAGTTTTAGTGCATTCTAGATGTGTTTTCGTATTTTAAAGTAGTTTTCGGCATATAAGTACCAGTTACTTATTCAAACGCGAATAAGAAATAAGTAACCAGCTCCTTATTCCTTATTCAATAACTGAACATGTGAATATACTTTTAAAGCTCATTGTGCATGTCAATATTGCCAGGTTGGTGATTTAACTCTTTTCTGCAGAGAACTTGTGGTATATCAGCATATTTTGTGGAGCGTAGGCGTACATTTGCTTCTTTTATTTTTGTTTTGTTTTTAGTTATCCAAATTCGAATTTAACGTAACCAGTTAGTTATTCCTTATTCGTTCCAATAAAGAATAAGTTTGTGATACTTATTCTCGAATAAGGAATAAAGTAACTGTTACTTATTCCTTATTTAATAAGGAATAAGTAACAGTTACTTTATTCCTTATTCGAACGAATAAGGAATAAGTATCAGAAGTATAAGGAATAAGTAACTAACTTTATTGACGTGTAGCTATCCCGATCGCACTGATGCCCAACAATCTCTAGATAAACTAAAACCTTGTAGAACCAGCGTTTTACCTTAGATGACGAATTCTAAATTAAACTCAGCCTGTTAAAACTGAATACTTCTTCATTATATCAGAAAAGCAACGGAACAAAACGGTATCATTATTATGTGAACATCTTACTGTACGACCAGGATACCACAATTACATTTGCAAATCGCAATAGATAGTGACCTCGATTATCGTCAGAATATGTCCCAAGTGTGTATAGGTCTTGCTTCCATGCAACCTCCGTCGAGTTAGGAAAAATCTTTCACTCGCTACAACCAAGACAATAACAGCTGCACTAGACAGCGGCAAACTAGATTATTGCAATTTTTTATTCTCCGTCTGCAACCGCAGCCCCCCCCCCCCCTCCCGGTATAGTAGATCAATTCACCTCCTTATATCCATGCATTGGATCCCAGTCCCTTATTGTATGCAGTTTAAATTATGTACAGTCACTTATAGGGCATTGATATCCAAATAACCTGCTTACATCGGCAATCACTACCGGCTGTGACACCAAGACAGCTCCTTTCATCTAATTATAACCAACATTTTTCCGCACCTTGAAACTAACTTTGGATTCATGGCCTTTTCCATGAATGCGCCCATTTAAATGGCTTCCATTTAAAAACCTACAATTACGACCTTCTTTTAAATCACACAAACCGTTTTGGTCAAGTATTCTCCTCCCGAGTGACGTGGCGCCCAGATCACGACTTATGCTCAAACTCGATTCAAGACTGCTCAATATTATGAATCTGCTCCTGTGAACTCGGGTCACCTAGGATTTGGATGCTATAGACATAATTTAATTGTCTGCCTGCCTGCCTGCCTGCCTGCCTGCCTGCCTGCCTGCCTGCCTGCCTGCCTGCCTGCCTGCCTGCCTGCCTGCCTGCCTGCCTGTCTGTCTGTGTCTGTCTGTCTGTCTGTCTGTCTGTCTGTCTGTCTGTCTGTCTGTCTGTCTGTCTGTCTGTCTGTCTGTCTGTCTGTCTGTCTGTCTGTCTGTCTGTCTGTCTGTCTGTCTGTCTGTCTGTCTGTCTGTCTGTCTGTCTGTCTGTCTGTCTGTCTGTCTGTGTTTGCGGAACCATACTTGGGTGACTTTTCGTGGGTACATAAAATACTTGTGTGTCTCTTTATTCAAACAAATATATCTATATCTGTTACAAATGTCCTTGTGTGTCCTTTCCAAGTGTCCATTCAAAATGAACACACAAGTCACAGACACTTAAAACTATCTATAATATGTCCATAATCGTGTCTATACTCATGGACAGCATTAGATGATGGCCCCATCTGGTGGCAAGCAGAAGATAGAAACACAAGGATGGAACCTACACACGGGCGTAGACACATCAGTGGGATGTCATTGGTTGTTTAGCATCCAATTAGAATACAGCATAGTGTCCGTGCTTGTGTGGCTACTGTTTGTACTTGTGTGACTACTGTCCAGGCTTGTGTTGCTAGTATAATGAAGAAGAGTGTAAAAACAAAACAGATGCAAATTTGTCAGTCCCATTTTAGTTAACTGTTTATATAGTGAATGTATATTTGTGTAACATTTTGATATATTAATGTACACAATGTTCGATGCAATGAAGCTGATTACAAATGATGGTTTCTCAATCAACTTATAATCCCAGTATATTTTTTCGCATCCAATTAGAACACACGTGCTTGTGTGGCTACTGTCCGGGCTTGTGTGGCTAGTATAATGGCTAGTATAATGAAAAAGTCCAATAAAACTTTGTTTGGCTACACAAAATTAGGCGTCAAACAAAGAAATTTTGTTGATCTTCTCAAAGGTATCAGGGTACCACCCAAGATATAACAATATTTGGGTAATTTAGCGCTATGTTTGGGCAATTTGGTTTTTGAGAAGGAGGGATGGTCGCGATCTGTTTAAGCTGATTTGCCCTTCTTGTGACCTTGATATGATCTTGTTATTACCTTGGGGTAACACCCCTGTCAATCCCAACCCCAACTCATGTCACCATGTGTACTTGGGTTGGGATTCATTCAATATAGTATTTGAAGTACTGGCCATTGGTCCAAACATGATATTCATTGTATTATTTGGTCCTTTCCTGCCATATGAGAAAGGATGACACAAGGGTGATTTGATGGGGTATTACTCCTCCAGCCCTTATATTACCCCCTGTAACCTCTTTGGTGTTGTGGTATAACTCCATTCTGGGGTCTAGGTGAGCTTCAACCACCATAGACATCTCGAGCGGACAAAAATTGGACAAAACTCCCCAAAAAGCTATTTTCACCCATTGTAGGCTTATTTGGCCCTGCTTTTATTTAATTCGGTTGCTATGGTTACCAGATAAAGACAGATAAGTGACCAATAAAAACACACAATCATACATGGGCCTGTAATATATCTGTTATTGCACTTTTTTTCAAATTGGAATACAATTTATCTATGGCTTGCAGGATGTTAACAAACCTTACTTAGAAAAAATATGTTGGTGGAAGGGGTAAACTTGGTCAGCTGTTGCAGTGATAGCCTCCACATCCTGCATAGAGGCAGTATAAAGGTTAAGGCTGCCGCCTATCGCAATGTTCACACAAAGTGCAGACGATTGATGACAAATACCGTGCAAGCACTCAAATACCCCTGGGTTGATGCAGTGACTCTATATATGCTAGGTTTCAAGGCAATTAATTGAAAAAAAGAACGATTTATTAAAATTGATAAAACCAAAATGGCCGACGCAGCCTCGTTTTCAGTCTCACATGAAAGCGGACAATACTAATAGCCTCGCAGACCCCGAAAACCTATATATGTATATACCAGGTTTCGAGGAAATTCAGAAAAAAAAAAGTTGAAAAAAAATTAATCGCCAGGTGGCGTCCATTTTGATTATCGGGGGAAAGCTGAAATTGTAATCAGGTCATCTCCATACTCATAGGTAACTTCACATAAAAAAATGGAGAGATCCGATAATTATTTTTCAAGTTATCGCGTTAACAAGAAATTATCAAATTTAAAATAAAGATGGCCGCCATAGCCTCGTTTTCAGTCGCACAAGAAAACGGACAATGCCAATAGACTCGTAGACCCCGAAAACCTATATATACCAGGTTTCGTGGGAATTATGAAAAAAAATAAAGTCGGAAAAAAAATGAGTCGCCAGGTATCGGCCATTTTGATTATCGGTGGAAAGCTGAAAATCTAATCAGGTGATCTCCATACTCATGTGTAACTTCCCGCAAAAAATTGGAGAGATAATAATAATTGGAGAGATAATAATTATTTTTCAAGTTATCGCGTTAACAAGAATGTTTTTACATCTTTGACCTTGATCTTTGACCTATGACCTTGACCCTGGGTAAAAAAAAGCGCCGGGAGGGGTTGAATGTTTGTATGAATGATGAATTCAATCTGTTGCACCATGTTGGTGTAGTAGTCAAAAAAGTGCGTGCGGCGGCGGCGGAGAGGGCGGCGGCACACGAAGGGGACGACAATACCCCTTCGGGCCCAACGGGCCGAAGGGTAAAAACCGCATTCCCTTAGGGGGCCACCATTCAATCTTCGGGGGGGGGGGGCTGGAGTTTTTTGTCTCGGACAAATTATTTATTTCAACCTGGCTCGGCGGCGCGCTGAATTTTCTCAATTTTACTACAGCTTATGTAGAACAGTTTCTGAAGTAAATTATTTATCATTCATCCACCCGAAATTATTTATTTCAAAAGTACTCCTAACCCCCCCCCCCACTTAAGATTTAATGGTGGCCCCTTTATTAAACACAAACGTTAAACCGAGTCCTGCAGTGAGTATGCTACAAAATCGTAAGGGGGCCATGCTGGGATTGTACACTGGAATGTATGTGGTATCATCAGGCTTGTTAGTAAGTTGGTACAGTATAATTGCATCACCATCCATCATGGTTACAGACACAAAATGTTGGAACCGAAGGGATAACAGCCAGGCCTAGTATTCGTGTATTTGATAAAATGTCTATTAGTCTTATGATGTGTTTACCCAAGGACACTTGTGAATTCAGGAGTCCCATTAAAGGTGTGGTCAACTGTCAAAATTCGCGGGACAAGAGTCCCCAGAAGGCAATAGTGCCCGTGGGTAGGCCAAGGCCCTATTCCATAATAATACTAAATATGCGTTTTATACCCAAAGCCTCATTAAGAGCCAGTTCTCAAATCACAGCAAGCTCATATATACTTGAGCGACATCTATGAGTTAATAATTCAAAGCACTTTGCCCTTACCCCTACTTAGTCGCTGGCTTGCAAACAAACTGACTGTATTACTGCTGGGATTTGGAAACTGCTTGACCTCAAAAGCTTGTATTGAAACTCAGTAAACACAAAACATTTGTATGACTCCATGCAATGCTGGACCAACGTTGAAAACGTTGGGCCGACGTTGTATAAATGTTATACAAATGTCTTGTGTTTGCTGGGCTGCAGGAGGACATTGTACATTTATTCAATGTTGGTTCAATATTGGGCCAGCGTCGCAGAAATTTGGCCTAGCATTAAAACAGCATTGGATCAATGTCTCGTTTAAGTAGTATCTTGTAATCAGTTTAGTGGCTATATTAATGCCGTCAATCTGTACTCAATAGGCAACTGTTGGCCTACACTTGACCGTCCCAGACATGCGCATTTTGCAGTTGAACACTAGTTTAAATTCATAATATGCCTGAAGTGTGGTGATTTGTATATGATTTGTAGACTTTAGGATCTGAGCGAAGCTTTCATTGAATAAAAGATAACGTATTTGGTGAACATTCTCCATTATATGTATTTATATCCCATAGTCATGATAGTGGGTATATTTAGCACACTGTATTGACTACAAAGGACAATCCCACCTCATCTGATGTGTATCTTGTATACATTTTTGTATTTTATTTCTAGTTTATATTAGAAAGCTGCATGACTAGAAATAAGTACTACCTGTACTCGGGTAATCATGAATGTTTCGTTTATATAAAATATAAATCAATGCTCCCAAATTATAAAGTGAGATAATGCTTGCTAAGATATAGAATTATATTTATCGTATATCATGAGTCAAACAGATCATTTTGATGTGCTACATGGCATGGTTAATCAGCGATTGAAAAACTAACCCTCCCCCACCTTTTTGACAATTCCATTGTATGCCACTCTACACACTGATCATTTTGAGGTGCTATATGACATGGTTCATCAAATATGTAAACAAAATATAATTACAAAATTGTGCCGTTCATGGTATTTCGCACGTCATTGTGTAAAAATGCGAGAAATGGACAAAAAGGTCTCTAAAAATTGGCACCTAGATGTTTAACATAGGCCTATGTGGGTCCCATCTAATCAAGTATAGTATATGCTGACCTGATGAAGTTGATTAGTTCCTATTATCTGTGGTGTTAGCCTACTGATGTGATGTTTCATTTCAAAATATAAAAATGAAGATTGTAGATGATATCGTACACGTTTCCGTAATACAGAAGACATGTCCGATTTTTGGTAAAGTTCGGAGCAAATAACAGATCATCTAATCGCATAGTTAATACCGTTTGAATAACCGGATTAAGCAAGAGGGTTAGATGATCTCATTTTTGGGTTTAAACCAGCATCAAGATGATCCTGTTTCTTGCAATCTGGCCCTGGTAGAGATATCTCGAAAAATCCCTCGACCCCCGACTTAATTTTTAAAAGTTTTTTCGTTTGTATAATAATAGCTTAAAACTTAGGAAACCAATGTCGGCCCACCGTCTGTAACGCTGACGCGATGCCGGTGGCAAGGACCCGTGCCACAATGCCAGTGGATATGGTGGCAAGTGTTTTTTTACAAAAAACACAAGATCGTCAATGCCATGATTGGGCTAATGTTGGGGAAGCATCGTAAACAGTGACCCAACATTAAAATATGTTTCCTGCCAACTGTAGGCCTAATATCGCGCCAATTTGTGGCAATTAGCAGCACACTCCGTTCTACTCCAGACACCTCTATCGTGCTGGTGACACAGTATATAAGTTCCTCGGATATCATTATACAAAAACATCTAATTATTCAAACAAACAACTTTAAAAATAATAAGCCTAGTTGTCTGTATTTTGACGTAATTCATACACCTTCTTTAATTTATGCTACTTTCACCTGGTTGGGCTAAATTTACTTGTCAGTTGTGTCTTGTGTGAGCGGAGGGACTTGTTAAATTAGCGTATATCTCGTACAATTTCGTAGCATAGCGTTATGTGACATTCGACACAAGGAATTGGCTCCAAATACTAAAGCTTAATATATCCTCATTTGTTCTGTGCTATGATCACTCAATCCACAAACAGCATTTCATTTTTGTGGGTTTTTTACGATAAATTTCTATAGTTGACATTATAGAAAAAATGTCGTTGAAAATGTGATGAAGACAGTGTAAAATCTGCATAATTTGTTTCAATCACAATCACTATTTTTTTCGTGACTTTTTTAGAATTCGACTTAAAAACGTCGCCTGCACTGAGAGCGTTATTCACGTGGCTCTTATTAGTAAACGCGAGACGTTGACCCAATGTTTAATTAATGTTGGGCCAGCGTCGGAAACAGAGGACCAATATTAAATCAACACTGGGCCAGTATTTCGTGTTTGCTGGGTTGGTTATTGTACGAAATATTATTTCGTACAAACGAAATAATATTTCGTACAAACGTTTGTACGAAATAAAAAAATCACCACACTTAACTCTTTAACCGCCGGTGTCGCATATATTCGGGTTATCATTTTTTATTAGCTCATTAAGTACCACATTTTAAACATGTTAAAAAAATAAAATATGACATCAATCAGCAATATTTGAAAAGAGTTGACCTCCATTTTGTCAAATCTGAATAATTTTCACTCACTTGAAGTTGTGGATCTCGTCAGCGAGACACAATTTCAAGTGGGTGAAAATTTAGATTGAATAATTTGGCGGTTAAAGGGTTAATGTCCCTTTATGGGCTCCGTAAATCTCTAAGATTTTATTTGCGGCATTTAATTTCTATTATTATTATTAATGAAAAATATGACAATGCGTCTAATTAATTCAGCTCTGATTTAAATTTGATATGTACTATTTGCTGATTTTATCAAGTGAAGTAATTTTCATTCATCTTAAGGCCTGAAGGTGAAAATTGCGATTGATCACGGTGAACGAGAAGAAACATTTGAATGTTAAAAAGTAAAGGTTAAATTGTCTTTGCTGATCTTCTTTAACAGGACAACCCGACAAACACGACACCTTGTGCCGATGATGAATTAATGCTGGGCCGTCGTCTTAAACGCTGGCAGGAACAATAAAGCAGCATTGGTGGAACGTATCGTGTTTGTTGGACGGCGCTGACGGTGAATCACTGCAAGTGTACATATATTGTATGCTTCACGGTGTTACAACACTGGTTTAGGATTTAACCTTATGGTTTATTAAAACGATGCTAACCTGGCTTTGGACATACGGGTTATTTTTTTTTTAAAACAATGTTTTACTTAACACCGTGTTAAGCCTAAACTTCGTGTTAACTAAATTAGCTTCGGGTATACGGCCCATAGTGTCTCGTACGTACAGTCATCATTGAAACAGTCACCTAAAGCCTAAAGCCTAAACTTCGTGTTAACTAAATTAGCTTCGGGTATACGGCTTCGGGTATACGGCCCATAGTGTCTCGTACGTACAGTCATCATTGAAACAGTCACCACCAACCCAAACCCCCCACACCCACCCCATACCCCTCCCCACCCGCCCTCCCCCCCCCCCCCTCCGCTACCCCATACCGCACAGCACCTCTATGAACGGAAATGCCGTCCGCTTTTCTCACCTGGTTTATAGGTTTTGTGCATTTTTGTAAATGATGGGCTACCTACGTTTATTAAGGTTGTAGTCCCAACAAACAGAATAGGTTCGGCTCATGTTTTTTAATGCTGGCTTACAATCTGAAACGCTGGCCCAGCATCAAACCAACATGGGATCAGCGCCCCATGTTTGTGCCACGATTTGCCTGTAGGAAAGGTCAGGCTGCCTCTTCGACGATTGAACCCTCTATGTGTCGATGACAACTATATTATTTTTAACATTTTATTAATATTTCAATAGTAGGCATACATTTTCAAGGTGAATTTTGTCTTTAATCCACAGAAAGATTTAAACATGACTGTTTGACAAATCTGTAAAAAAAAAAATACAAATGTTCTCTCATGTGAAGCTGTGTATCGCGTCAGGAAGACACAGCTTCAAGTGAGAGAAACTTTCTCAATTAAATCAATTAATGGGTTAAATAAGATGACGTGTCAGGTAATTGGGCGGGGGCCCTAGGGTAGTGGTTAGCACCGCTGCCTTTCACGCCAGAGTCCGGGGTTCGGTTCCCGGTCTCGGCGGTTTGAAAGAAACAAAAATGTTTCTTCCCCATCCACGTGTGAAAGTCAGTATTGTGGGGAGCCTCCGTGACCGAGAGGTAGCGTGCTCGGCCTCAGACCGCCAGGGCTCGAATTTCGAATCCTGTGTCTGGAGGACAGTGTCATCTCAATCATCTCAGCAGCCTCAGGAGGTTCTCCTGGCCCAGTTTAGCCTATATGTGCACAAAGGTGGCCTAAAGCCCGATTCATTTCATTTTTTGTCAGGTAATTATAATGTACGGAACCAGGGTACGGAACACTGACTTTATGCTGTACTATGGCTCCGTTGATCATCTCCCATCACATATTTGTAAATGTCTGACGTCAAAGAAGACGACAATGCCATAATAGGCCTAATATAAATCACATTGACATGCCGGTATGTGTTTGAATATACAGTACAAACAACACCTCCGAGATGATTGTTTCACAGTTATTGGGAAGTGGCTGTAGGCCTTATGTAGCATATACACATTTTTTAAAAGCTATTCATCCTGAGTTTTCCTGCTATTCTGTAAATATCAATTGTTTCTGAACTCATACAACGGACAAGCCCCACAAGCAAAACAAAATTACCCTCATTCACAGTCTAATGGGAGAGAAAGCTGCGTCCTAACATTTATTTAGGTAATGGAAACGATAATGATTTTGTTGCCTCATACTTCGACAGCATAACCCATAGTGAAGCACGTGTTGTCATGACAACGTGTATGTTACAGGCTAAATCAACTTTAAATCACCTCAAATGCATAACATATTATGAAACGATCACATTATTAATCCCGTTTATTATGAGAAAAACTTGTGTAGGTGACAAAGAACACTGTATTTGGCCATGTTTTATAGTTACGTGTAGATTACAACAAGCATGGACCCTGAATTATGTGCGTGTGCAATATGTATGTAATCTCACCATGGCTTCCTTAGATATGCTCCGGAAACGTGATTGTTAGTGTCTAAGCTATTTTCGATCAGATATGTAGGTAAAAAAGTAGGTCAAATGTCATCACCTCCAAAAGGCACATATACATTCCCTAGTGATGAGTGTGCAATATGAAATAAATCCCCATGGGTTTCCTCTGGATACCTAAAATATACTCGTTTTTATTTCACATAGCCAATTGCCTTAGATATGCTCTTCCCAATATAAGAAATATTTTTTATTGAAAACCATGATCATCAATATTATATTCTTTGTGAGATAATAACCTATGTTAATGTTCGTTTTATGAGCGATTACAGGCTATTTATGCTATAAATTCGAATTCGTAGATTATGCTAACATTTTTGTATTCGACTGACCATGAAAGCTCATCCGTGGATGAAGCTTGAATATTCTTCCGTTGATGAAAGTTCTTCCGTGGATGGGTAGTGCGTATTCTTCCGTGGATGAAAGTTCATCCGTGGATGAAGAGTGCGTATTCATCCGTGGATTAATCCCAATCCGTGGATTGGATGACCTCACTCATCCGTGGATGATAATTCATCCGTGGATAGGAAGTCCTCATTTATCCGTGGATGTTCAACATCCGTGGATGCTGACTGGTTTTATCCACGGATATCACTGTTTTCAGTGTAAATATTTCCTGTAATAATGTTTACAATATAACTAAAATATATATTCGGAGTCGTGGTAATAGCGCGATGAAGTAGATATATCAAGAGTTATGATCTGTGCCATAGCAGCTCTGTAATGGGGTACCCAAATATGGCCAGTCTTAGAGTCTGTAATTAATCTGGAGGCTGTTGTAAATAATAAATTAAATATATCAATATCACGATTATGCACACTATATCTACGTTGATCGATATTCATTTATATTTAATATACCCCGAGTACTAGTAGACAATCAATTGTGTTGCCTATTAATAGTTTGGACCTTTTTTCTGAAGGTTTTGGGGTGCACATAATATCTACACATACAAATCGTTAATGGTACATACAACTGGTTGAGTGGAATGACCCCTTTCACCTCACGTTAGCATATTCTTGAGCTGAACACATGTTTTTCTACCCGTCACTCGAAGTAGGTGGGGGTCATAGGTCTGAAAAATAGTTCAGATTTTCAGCTAATTTCTGCATGAAATATTAAAAACTTTGATCTCCTAAAATGTTGGTAAATATGCTATCTATAATTTGGTAGGAATTGCAGCTCGTGCGAAGCATATGCGCTAGTGAATGAACCGAAATGTCCAAAATGTGTATACAATTTGTACTACTTCTGCCGTGCTGTACAGTACGGGTAATTTTATATGTTATATTAGTATGATTTCTGTTTCCTTTTTTGTAAAGATTTAGGAAAAAAATCCATAGCGTACTTACGATTGAGATGTGACTTGATGTAAGCTGTTATATTCTCACAATACACAAGCTTATCTAAGGCCAGACGAATCCAAAAGTTAGATAAGTTAATACTGAGTGTAGTGATACCAAAAGTGTAAGAATTGGTCCATTCATTGCAAAGATATGGCTATTTTTGAACTTGACCTCCACTTTAACGAACATAGCGAGAAACACCCCCTATGTTATAAATTGGGCTGTACAAATAAAACTGATACCACAATTTGTTTGTACATACTACCTGGGGTTGCTGCCGAAAGTCCATTCTACCATTCTGTCAATTCAGATTGTAGATACTACACCGGTTGAACGAGCTCACTACATAGAGCCCCTACAAAAACTAGCTCCTGCACTATTTTCATTCATGTCAGTTCAACCTCGTCTGTCTTCTATTAGTCTTTCGGGTCTTTCGGAGCCGATGAAAAACATATATAGACAGCAGGAAAGGTAGACCGGAAATCAGTTATCCCCTTTCCTAGCCGCGCTTGCGCGCCGTAAGCTCACGGCGATCTCACGCCAGTTGACAGTCCATCCCTCCTCTATGTCTATGGTCAAACTGAACGTATTCTCCAGTCAAAATACTCTTGTTCCTACTTTTATTTACTAAAAAGCATTTTTTCACAAATTTGACTTTCAAATTGACCTTTTGACCTTGAAGCTGACCTTGAAAATGACCTTGAATCATATTTCACCTTCGACCTTGAAAAAGGCGGCCATCTTGAAAATCTAGAGGGGGTGATGTTTACACACAGCGGATTCTGGAACGGGAAGGTATAAGCTTTCAATTTATGTAAAGAAATTAGGCTAGTCGATCTAGCTGTAAAAACACTGATCTGCGGAAAAAAATCCATTTTATTAAACTCTTCGATTTTATGTTCTTCAATACCTCTAGTATCACAGAAAAAAAGTCCCGAGAAATATACCTTGGGGAAAAAATTGACAGCACTTTTAAAATTTCACCAATTTACACAAATTACTTTGATTTCATGTCCATCCATTACATTTCAAGACAAACTTTTTTGCACAAATAGAAGAGAGAATTAACTATAAGACAAGAAAGCTTTTCTGAACAGGTTCTGCTAGGTTATACCCCGAAAAAAGTTCAGGCAGAAGTCACTATAGAACCACAAATTTAAGATGACCGCCATTTTCATTAACATGATTTGCTACCCGAGGTGATCTAAATCTTAATTTTTTTCTAAAATTATTCATGGGTCACGGAAAATGTTTTGTTGTTCCCAATCAGGGTGTGTGTTGTAGTCAAAAGGAAAATCCAAGATGGCCGTCAATAACTGAAAAAAATGGTTCAACAGAGGCGGCCGAAGTTAGGCCTGTTACAATTTGATATGAACTTAAAACACTTATTTGCCGACAAAAAATACAGCCCAGTTTTTTATCATTATCTTCAATCATTTTAATCGGTAGAAATATTGAAAATAAATTACGTTATTTTCCCACTGTTGTGGAAATTGATGAAATTAAGTGGTGAACATAGCAAAATATACTTCGACCCAGCTGTAAAACTATTTTTCTGCGGATAAAATTAGTATCTTATTCTTTCCAACTTCTCAAGAATTCCCCTGACACAGAACAAGCACGTCCGGAGTAATATTTGAAAGAGCTATAGTTATGTATATATTAGTCATTTATTGCCTTCTATGCAATGTAGTGTGAATTACAAATAAACATCTGTAACCTATGCAATATGTTACATACAAAAGTATATGTAAGCCCTATATGTATTCAACACTATTTGAAACGGTCAAGCTTCTGCATTCCATTGTAAGGTTTTATCAGAGGATTTTGCGTTTTATTTTTATTTTCAAAGTTTATAAAACGCTTATGAGGTTGTACTTCTATGTTTTTCACGTCCCACACTACGGGTAGGCTACTATTGACATGGTGAGTTATGTTTGATTATTAAGCAATGGGCTTGTGATATTTCCTCCAGGCCGAATAAAATATCTTTTTCGTTTTATATAGGTCGTCTAAACTATATTAAGCTATATTATTTAAAAGTTTTCTGTTGACATTTCCTGTGATAAAACCAAAGCTTGATAACAATTGATTCTATTTGATATCCAATTAATCATTTTTATACGTGAATGTCATAATTCTCAGCCTGATAAGCTGAAACTTTAAGCAAGATCAAACGTGACTGAAGTAATTTTCCCTGTAATTCGATAAATTCAATCATTAAACATTGTCATTACTTAATGTACCCGGGGGTCACTCTTTTGTCTCATGTTTTTAAAAAAAGAAATGCTCAATCAAATAAAAGTCACCATTGTCTTTTTGTTGTACGATGTGAATTACTGTACACTTTCCACACTAGAATCAATCATATTTCAAGTTTAATTACATCATACTGGGTTGCTCTCATGCACTCTTTTCGACAATGATCTACCATATATTTATTATGTATCTTGCTCTTCTCGTATCATCTTTAAGATCCCTAGTATTATCAGCTCTATCTATGTTCTATACTTTCTCCGTTTATGCCATTACAGTTTATAGATTATTGTGTTCACAAAATTCATCAAGGGTGGGGTTATCACAATTGCTAAATGTCAATTCTAAATCATTTCTGATAGTTTTATCTTGCTTGCTGTAACCAACACAAAATAGAATAAGATTTCAAAAATATATCAAAGGCATTACAAATGACAATATAAATACCCTTTTTTTATCGAAGTTACAAAGTAGTTTTCGAATTTTTTCTCCACGGTATATTGCTTTTGTGATAGTATTAGTGTTGATGTAAAATATATAAGATATCTGTTTTCCCCTACAGAGGAGTTCTTTTCACACAATGGTATATGCCTACACCAATTTAATTATATCGCTATGTTTGCCATTTAAACTCATCAATTTCCTCAAAAGTAAGACAATTAGGTATTTTAATTGTATTTGTGTGACCAATAAATCTTTAAATTTGGTGAAGAGATGGGATGTGTATCTTAGCCGACAATATATTTGAACATTAGATCACATTTGTCATTTATGGCGGCCATCTTGGATTTTGCTTTTGACCAGCATGTCACTTATCTAGGAATATGGAAATGTTTGTTTTTTTGTAACCCACGATAATATGTTTGCCAAAAAAGGTAAGCTATGTAGCAAATAAGCCTATACTATATGTCATTGTAATAGAAATTGCGATCATCTTGTTTTTTCTGTTCCGGTGCTTTTGTCGAACAGTAAACAAGTTATACCCCAGCTTAACTTGTCCTAAAAGATTGTTGGGCCTATACACAATTTTTAAATCATGCTCTGCTAAGTAAATGTACATATATGTGCGTATACATCTGAGTAGTCATGTCTCAATGTGGAAAAGAAATAGGCATATTTCGTATGAATTGATCCAATATTAAAAGCGTTGTCAATTTTTTTCCTCCAAGGTATTTTTTTCGGGACTTTTTTCTGTGATACCAGATGCATCGAAGAACATAAAATCGAAGAGTTTGATAAAATGATTTTTTTTTCCGCAGGTCGTCCCTAATCGACTAGCCTAATAAAGGCGTGCCCTTTGTCCTTGGAAAGTACTGATAAGCCAACATTTACAGTTATAGATCACTCTATGTAAGCTTCTGGTTTTAGTTGTACCCCAGTTTCCTCTATCTCTGTAATCAGCGTGGTGCTTTCTGGGTACAGATGTGTCCCGCTGTTTGCACATTAGACTATTCCTCTAATCCACCAATAGGATCTAATGTATCATGGTCCTCACGAGGACAGACACTGCTCATTTTTACTGATTTATTTGATACAATTGTTTTGACATCAATATCAATAAGATCTTCGTACTCCTTTAGTAGTTCTTCCACATTATTTTTCCTTCAACAATCATTGCCACCAATCACCAGCACCAGTTCACCGTGTGTGCCTGTGACGGAATGACAGTACCTACGAATATCACTACAATTATGTGGCTGTTTTATCAAAGGTGAAATAAAATTTTATAAAAAGGTGTATCAGAACGTTACTAAGGACTAACTAAATGAGTTACCAAAAGAAAATATTTTAATTTATAGACATTATTTATGCACAGTTTGTGCCACATTAATATGATAATAATCGGAAAAAACTGTTTGTCTCAATAGTCTATCTGACTGATCTTATGATTAATTGATATTTTATATTCATGTGTTTCTTTTGGATACTTCAGAACAGCATCATCTACATCAAGTTTTGAGTGTTATTTCTTTGGAGGGCCACCGTTCAATTACTAGGAGGGGAGGCTGAAGTTTTTGAACCGGACAAATTATTTATTTCACCTTCTTTCTGCAATATTTTATTTATTTCACACACTGCCTGAAGCAAAATATTTATTTCACTTTCCTAAAATGATTTTTTTATGTCTACAAAGTTTGTTCGCAAACTAGGATTAGTATTGATGTGTGAGCTAAGGAGACACGTAAAGCGAGGCTTGACAAATTGCAAGCGTCTAGTCATTTAAATATGTCGCAGCGAAGCAAACATTTTTTGAAAGCCATTACACTCCAAAAATCATCCACCAATCGAACCTTTTGGCAAATCAGTCAGCTCTAAAAATATTTATATTTAATTGTGTGCTCAGACAAAACTAATTTATTCATATTATTTGATAAATGTTGCATGAAATATATGTATCGAACCAATATATATGGTCAAACCATTTATTATTTGAGCAAGTATATGCAGTTGCGAGCCCTATATTAAAACAATCACAGCCTGACTAAAGTGGAGACATTTTTTAACTATTTAATTAATTGGTAAATCTAATCATAATTAGCACTTAGCTTGCACACTCGTAATCGCACTCGTCCAGTTCAGCCTTATATCTTCTATCAGGTCTCCAAAGACCTATAGCATGCCTTGTTATTGTATTATTCTCCACATCCACACATAATCGGTGCATTTTCATATATATCGATAATATAAAGTTTGACTTGTACCGTCGAAAGTACGGCTTGATCCTCTTGTTTGAAATGTTGTTGAGAGCATGCTATCACCCGACATTCCGGAGTGGCTGCCATTATACTGTATGGTAAACTACTATGGAAATAATCAGCCTCATTGTCATGACTTCTTGTAATGATGTGCATGGTGATTTAATTTATCATCAGTTGCTTGGCAAGTATATATTATGATGGATTAAGGGTTCTTATAGTATAGAAGATAAATCAATTTTGAATTGAATATAGGCACATCACAGTAAATTCACATAACTTCCTAGTAAACTTCGAATATTTCAGTTATATTCTGTGAGCAAACAATCTAGAACAGTGTCCCAATGTTTTCCACTATCTTCATGTTTTGTGAAAAGTGATACTCGAATGAAATATGTGTGGTGGAATACACAAATCATCCAGGGGGATGTAATTCTAGGTTGTCATTTGTTTCCAGCAAAATGCATTTTATTTCAACTGTCGACCATTTAACCATGTTAAGAAAACTCAATTCTGTTCTTTTAATGATTGATTTCTAAAATTATATTAGTATTGTATCTGATGATTTTTTTTGCTTGATTTCTGAAATATATTAAATTTTATAAATTAATATTTGAGACAAAAACAATGCCTACATAATATTACACCCCAAAATGAGATAGTTTACCCTTCGTCCGCTATTTGCTAGGTAGAGGGTGTAACATAATCTGAAGATAAGCCAGCATATAATTTGCATATATGCTATGCTAATTGGTAAAATGACGGCGATTTAATTGCAATGGTTAACGGTATAGCAAAGTTAAGGCTTAGGACAAGACGTTTAGTGACGGATTCTAATTTCCATGATGCTAATTGGTTATGGCTTTTTTTTAGGTGTATTTTTCACGGGGGATATAAACAAGATGAAAACTGATATTTAGCTAAGCACTTCCCATCATTGTAAATCGACTGTCAAACATACATGTAGATGTCAAATAATAAAGTACTAGTTGCTTCAAATAATAAAGTACTAGTGGTTTCAAAATTAAAGCTCTTGTGCTAAAATGGGAGTTGTCTGGATGTGATCACTGAGCATAGAATTAGTTGTAATTATGAACTACTTACGAAAATCGTGTTAAAATCAACCAATTTGCACAATTTCCCAATACCGGCCATCTTGTACACAATCTTGATAACTAAAACATAAATTAATTGACCAATACCCGTAGCATTATAATAGTTTTTGCAAAGTTACTAATCAATATATCACTATTAATGATGAGTGCATTATTATAAATAATAAATGTGTCCCAATTGACAATTCAGTGGTGTTCACGAAAAGCCTCTTGGTCTAAAAGGGTTAAATATTCTTCAAAGTTATCTGGAAGTAATCCATATGCATTCAATGACCACTAAGCAAGTTGCATTGATGTATTACTAAAGAAAATTGAGCTAAAATTAACCAATTTACACCAAAGTATGAAAATACGCCGGCGGCCAGCTTGGATGCCAGCTTTAATAACTAACGGTATTCAATAATTCCAGCTTGTCATCATTCAGATTTTTTTTCTACACATCCTCCCCTACCAAAATCCTTAAAAACCGTTTCAAGCAATTTTTGAACTGCTGGACTATGTCTGGATTTTAAGATATGGCTTAAACAGGATTTTAGGTGAAGGCTGTTAATTTTAATTTAAAATAACAAAATAGATGTTATATATTATGGGGATGTACATCAAAATTGACTAATAAATTAAAGCTTGGAATTTTTAAAAAGCGTCATAATTCCTTTAAGTCCTGGTTCAGCCCTATAGGCCCGTAAAAAAATGAGGGCGAGAGAGTTTCTCGTTTGATCAGTGATGTACTGTCCTTGGACACCAATATTTCATGCGATGATTTGTCAAAATCGTGTCATAACGCCGCGAGAGCATGATATATATAATGACCACCACCAGCCGTAGCGTTTATATGAATTTTGAACTACTTGAAACATGTGTAATACCCGTTACCAACTTTCCATATTATCATGTTCAAGGTCAAATTACAATTTAGAGATCTTCCCATCATAAAAATCCAAGATGGCGTCTATTATCAAACTAAAATGATCATTTTCAACCTTAAATCTTAATATATTATTGTTCAGTAATAGCCCATGAAAAATTCTGATTGATGCTTTATCTACATCGTTATTTGATTCTATTACTTTTATGCCTAATTACTTGATGATATAAGGCCGTTGAATAACAAAAACTCCAAGATAGCCGCCAATGTCATAGTTCTCAACCAATTAATTTGAGATCAAAAACCTACATCCATAATTAGTTTTTGATACAAAAAATGCATTTTGTTGTCTCTAGATATATTTTTAAAGAGTTAATCTTGCTAGAATGTCGTGGATATCAGCAATTTTTCAAATCAGAACGAATACTAACTAGCACACACTAGCCATAACATTTTGTACTATTTTTTGAGTTATTTTTGTATGGACGGGCGGGAATGGTGTGTGTACTAGGGACAGAGTGTGTGGACGAAGGTTGACGTACATACCTTAAAAAAATGTTTATTTTTATTTTTAGCCTTTATATATCTGATCATTCTACTACGTGAAATGCTATCACATTGATGTACTTTTGCAACAAAGCCTTTTTAACATTGAATGTTACAATTATTGTAATACATTTAGCGGTTGATGTGATATAATAATTACCAGTGGTATACTATTATCCCTGTGAAAATGAAGTGTAGTAAATTTAATCATATCACAAGATAGTCATAATTACTAACTCTTGTCAGGTGTGGCAGAGAATAATTCGCACATCAAACAAGTGACAAGTAGGGAGGAGGTTGTAATTAATTGAAGCTCCACGTTCATAGCAACCCCTACATAGTTTGGGTAACTCTAAGAACATAATAATTTGAATGTGGTTATTCTGGATATTGAGATTTGTCCAGCGGTAGCCTACATTGCGAGATACTTTTGATAGCTGCTAGTCCTGACATAAGAGTCTAATACTTTTTGAAAAACAGCTGCGTCGGCGCCATAGCCGGCTGTTCTGGACTAGGGATATGGATATAATTAGTTACTTTGCATTTTTATGAAAAAATCTTAGTTTGTTTTTTTCAAATTTCCATTTGTGCTACGCCAATTTGAATACCCTGTGCATGACAGAATATAGGTTTTGTTGTCAATGGCAACTGCTTCTAAGCATTTTTGAAATGGCCTGATATGTTACTGGAAAAGTAAATGATTAAATACGCACGAGAGGAACTTTCACACTGCTGGAATATGGTCGCCACTTCATAAGGCAAAGTAGCCTACTTGATAGAACACTGTCTGTCTGGAATAGTCAGCGATGCCTAGGCAAGTGTTACTGTACATCATGATGCCATCATCTAACCAATGTACCATCAATAATTTTTATTGCTGCTAATTTGTAAAATAAGTTCATATGTTTTTTCAGTTTTATATATGAAATCACCGTCCTCATCACCTGACATTGTGTAACATAAGAATTTTAGCTTTTTCCATAATTTACTCTGCAGTACGCAAAACATCAAATTTGTGAGGTTTCTAGAAAAGGAATCCACATTTATATGAAATGAATATACTACTGATTTGTGGTTATAGTCACTCACAAAGCATTTTATTATAGTAAAATCATAATGGAAATGTACATAATAACACGTTTATAAATAACCTTCTTAATAAGTACTGATTATTTTGCCAGCCGATCAACAACAAAAACATAAAAGATAATAACCGTATAATTATACCCATTATTTCTCAATTTAAACCATATTTGTCTGTAATAAGTGCATTTATATGATTTATTCAGGCATGCATGCCTCGATATGTAAAAAAAACACGCCCCTTCTTTTTAAAATCCTGGATACGCCCCTGTTATACGACTACAATTATTACTGGGAGATATAACGTCTTCTTATATTAGCTTCTAATTTAATGTCACACTGAGCAAATTGTAAAGATGGACACTTGAATTATATTAGTAATGGAACCACCAACCAGGCACCAATCCGTGATATTTCTTTCACGGAATCAAATAATTATCCAGACAATGGATATTTCACATTTTCTCCGAAGAAATACGATGATATAAACCCAACCCGACTCCTGATGAAAGGAAGTGTATGTTATGTGATGATATTGAGGATAATTATCACTTTATTTGTATTTGTCTATTATATGAACAACTGAGAAGGTGGTACATACCTGAATATTACTATAAAATACCTAATATGCATACAATTATAGAGCTCATGTCGAATGACGATACTGAAACTGTATGGAGAAACTGTATGTAACCTGACCAATTTTGTATTTAAAACATTTTAAATTCGGAAGTATCATACGGCTCTTAACTTAGAATACTCAACTTTAACTGAACTGTTTTATTGAGTTTTAAAACGTGTTTTGTGACAATATTTTGAGCTGTTCTGTGTTTGAAAAGGGGCCATATGCCTACTAATAAATTGATTACTTACTATATCATAATGATGTCACTATGCTAACTTGTCGTGCAACACAGGAGCACACATGTTACGATTTTATCTGACAGAATACCTTCGTCTCTAAGACGTTGAATATCCCAGCATAAATATATGAGTAGTGCATATGAGTAGACATTTTTAAAACAGATTCAAACTAAAGTATAATCACATTCAGTATTCAAAGATCAGAATAATTTGTCATAGCATCACTCGTGATAGTCGATCGGGTGGGATGGAATATACAGTATATAAGTTCTAAAATTGCTCAAGTAGCATATAATAATATAATAATAATGATTTGTTTGTACTTTGTGTACAATAAAACATACAAATGTTTTCACCAGTCCTAACAAATGTTATCCCCAATGTCGTTTTGGTGTTAGCCCGCCGTCTTCGACGTCGGCCAAACATCAAAACAACATTGGCAAAATGCCTCGTGTCTGCTGAGAATTTGCTGTGTAAAATAGAGATCAGGACAAAAAGAGTTTCTTCAATAATAGTCGAGTTCCTCACCTGTGTCGATGGTTGTCACCCTGTGATAAATCATATCTCCATGCTCATTTACCTCATATACAAACTGCTATAGTCACAATTCTCGTTATACATAACAACTACTCTTTCCACAAATGGTTGGCTACAGCCACGTCACTGAGTACCACAGAAAAGTCCACCACAGATACAACTCCCACGAGAGAGCCACGTGCCGCGAATAAAGTTAACTGGTCGATAATTATTGCAGATATCCAATGTACAGCCAGCCCCGCCTGCTCATCGACACATTAAGTACCGATGAGCTACCGAAATGGTGTTCTGCCTCAATGCTGGTTAGACTCACTGTCATAATATTTCATAATTATGTTAACCTTCTGATGGCTATGCGTATCATATCTCTTATTTCTAACCCTCTGGGAGCTAGGGTTACACAAATCTCATGTTTTGATCATATTAGGGCTACACTACACTATTATTTCCTTCATATATTTTTAACCGTCTGATGGCTAGAGTATTCTCTGTCTCATTTACTACCCTTCTGCCCCCTTCTAGCCCCCCCCCCCTAGGGTTAATGCATTACCCTAGGGGGGGGGGGCTAGACTTTCATAATTGGTCTCATATGGTAACCTTCTGATGGCTAGACCATCACATGTCTCAGTTGCTTACCTTCTGCGGACTAGTTACACATGACTGATTTATCAACTATCATAATTAGCCTCATATATTAACCTTCTGATGGCTTCATGATGTCTCATGTTCAAGCCCTTGTAGGCCAGAGTACCACATGTCACATCTAATAATACGTGCACGAGAGCTGTGATATTCTAAACCCCAAAGGTTTGATAAATGAGCCATGCGTTACTGTAGTCCCCAGAGGGTTAATATATGGGACTTATAATTGACTAGCCCCCAGAGGGTTAATACATGACAAATGTAATATTCGAGCAGTCTGAGAGTTGATAGAGGAGACATAGTGATAATTAGGCCATCAGAAGGTTAGCATATGAAACTTATGATTGTCTAACCCCCGAGATGGTTAATAAATAAGACATGTGATACTGTAGCCAACAGAATGTTAATATATGAGATATGTGATAGTGTTCCCACAGAGGGTTAAACACGAGACATTTGATACTGTAGCTCTCAGACACGGGTTAATAGCAGAGGAGGAATTCTGAAAATGGACGTTATTTAAGAAGTCAGATGACACTTAAATTCCTAGAGCCAAATAATATATCGCTGAAAATGTATGAACGTCTAGTTTCACGAAGCGCGAACGGTTTTTGCGGCAAGTGGTCGAGTTTTTCATAAAACGTGCATTTGTGACGTCATGTAGTGATGGTTGGGACGTCACTTTTTCACCAATTTCTACTGGATATTTATAAAGGTGGATCATTTATCAGCTGCGATATACACATGTTTAATATCTTGCATTTGTAAAAATGATAGAGTATGCCTAGGTTGTCACACATAAATGACATACATGTTTTGTCCACATGCCATCACTTGATTTTCTGAGACAACAGATTATTCCTACATGTATAAATAATATTTTATCCGTCGCGTTATTCAAACGTACTCGGAGAATTAACGTTTGCAGATAAAATTTACACAAGCTAAGTCTACATGTAATGAACACGATGGATATCAAAATATTTGAACCGCTCATATGCTTAATTATCAGTTTATTTATATATTGAGGATAATGCATAGGCCTAGGCAAATAGATGGACTATAAATGTTCGAAAAACAATCCTGGTGGTGGACGTCCTTAAAATATCCTTGGCGTCATCTTACATCTATTTCACATTAAAGCCCTGAGGGATATGCAACTATGTGCCAAGTTTTATGAAGCCGCGTCTATGCTTGTGAGGGTCTACTTGAAATATCACATCATGATTTTTGTTAAATAAACGCATGTTCCAGGGGTACGTCTTTGTGGGGAGTTTTAACTTTTTTCCTACAAATATTTTGCGGGACATTTATGCCCATAAACATCGGGTGTCTTATTGTGGTATTAAAAAACAACAACTGCGTGTTCCGAGTCAACCCAAAAGGGGGTAAATAGGAACATCAACATTGTCTATCACAGTCCCTTGTGGGCATAACCCAACCATGGGGTGAACAGGAACAAACAAGTACATTTAAGACAAACAACTGAACAATATGGGGTGAATAGGAACGGTGGGGTGACGAGAAACGAAAAGTTAGAAAAATGTACAGAAAAATCTACGCAGAAAGAATGGAAGCTGGTTACTAGGCTTTAAAACGTAACTGCGCCGATTTGTTAAACATTTTTCCCAGGGACCGGTTTGTAATAGCGCAGTATCTTGGTGGTGCGCCACAGTAATGCATTCATATTCACCCCCTTTTTCATCGAAAAAAAATACCTGAAACACAAAAATGTCAGAGAGCCACACATTTTCACAATAAATACCCGGCAAGATACTAGTATGCAATTGTTTCTTTTGTAGTTACTTAATGTAGGCCTAGTTATATAGATATAGATAAATCTATAGATATAGATATAGAATAGTGATATTTGCCAAAATGTAAGACTTGCAGACGATGTCCAAACGTGATTTTTAATCAGTGACCAAAAATAGTTTCAGGATGTATTATACTATTAACAAGGCGTCTTGTTACAAGCAGGATTAGTTAGTGCAGTGGGCAAGTCTCTCGGATGTTCCTCAGATGGATACAAGTCCCAAATTTGGCACAGAGCAAGGTTTTAACATATTAAATACAATTCTGGTCTCAAGCTCAAAAAATTCAGACCGAGACCTAGTCGTCTGAGCAAATTCAAAATGGCCGCCAAAATTGCCGCCATCGAGAAATGACAATTTTACAATTTTGCGAATAAAGTCACAAAGAATCATGTAATACCCCGTTTTTTCACGAATCTGTTGGGGGAGAATATTTTACGATTCAAGGTCAAGGTCACCCGAAAAAGTCATTTTTAAGGTTGAATATGACATAAAAAAATGTAACAAAAAAAGATATAATATAGTCAGTTTCAATTTATGTATCTCAGCTTGATACAAGTTTTAAATTTGGCACAGAGCATGGTTTTGACAAATTAAATACAATTGTGGTCTCAACCTCAAAAATTTGCGGGTAAATAAATTAAAAATGGCCGCCAAAATGGCCGCCATCAAGAAATAAGAATTTCGAAAACTTTACAAATAAAAGTCACAAAGAATCATGTAATACCTCGTTTTGTAGTGTTTTCGCGTCACGAAACCGTTTGGGAGAGATTTGTTTTGTACAACGTCAAGGTCATCCAAAAAAGTCCTTCTCACGGTCAGATATGACTTTAAAATGACAAAAAGGAAAAATCATAGTCATTTTAAACGTATTTATTAAATTTATTTGTTTTTCCATACTCGTATTTGCGATGCTGCCTCAACCTTAATCCACTGCGACTTATCGCAAACTGTGTAAATGGTCTAAATATCGACATGTGTAAAGTTCTGGTCTTCAACAGCTACCTGCACATTTGATTGAAGTCAGTTGACGTGTTTTGGAAAACATTTCAACTTCGCCTTGAATCGATAGAATAGTTTATGACAGAAATATAAACAGCTCTTCACACAGAATTGGGACCAATGTCTTAGTTAGCTCTTTTCGCTTCATTTGAATACCTATGTTATGGGTCTAAGGTCATTATAAATATTTTACTCTTCCAGTGCGGGAATCGACTTTAGACAATGAGCTCTGTATGAGCTCAACAAATATGACAAATAGATGACTATTTAATTTCAATATTAAATATATTTGCGACGGAATGAAACATTTTCAAAATTCTATAAAAATGAAAAAAATATAAAATCTGTCTATATATTTTATCACATAAAAAGTATTTCTGAACCTGGTGTTACAATAAACAATAGACAATAGACAATAATTTATTCATAGGATCTGTTATTTAACAGACATGTACAAATAAAGCCAGGTGGGCTTAATAACAATATTATACAGTGTTATTATATACATGAATTAATTGATTTTTGTACAATACTGATATATGTGCAAAAGTTTTTTAATTCCAACATGTTCGAGGTATTCATTAATTTATCAACGGTGAAAGCTGATGGACGAATCGTATGATGTCTTTTAATTAATTGGCTTCGAAGAGTGTTGAAATTTGAGCAATTCATAATAAAATGAAACTCGTCTCCCAGTTCACTCACACACCAGTTACACTTTCTTTGTTCTCTGGGTATACCTCTATGACATCCGGTTTCAACTGGAAGTTTGTGGTTTCTGCAACGGAATCTCGCAAGTAATCGTCTGTTATTGTAGGTTGATGTTGTCAAATAGCTTTCAATTTTGAGGTTTGATTTAAAGATTCTGTAGTTTAAACACTTGCTGCTTTGGTGGGTTTCTGCTGCTCATTGTTGTCTAAACTGATCGAGTAATCTTTGTTTGATTTGTTGTTTGAAGCATTCCTTACTGCAAGGGATGACTTGACTTTCCCATATACCAGGGAAACCACAATCTTCCAGAATCGTTTTAACACAATTGAGCCAATGCGATTTATACACACTTTCTCTGTTTAATTTGTATAACAATTTGAAATTTATGTTTTCTCAGTGTTTTGAGAAATGTTGGCCCAGAACATAAGCATTCTTGTTTGGGCGGATAGAATTAACGGGTATTCACCTAGCTCACCATATACCATGTTTGAACATGTTGTCTTGTTTACTAATAACATATATTTACAGACTCTTAGATGGAGTTTTTCAAGAATTTCTGTTCCTTTATTGGCCCAAATTTCACTACCATATAAGAGCACAGGCTTTACAAGTGTATCAAATAGGTGTATCATAATATCTACTGGTAATTGCAATTGTCTGCCTCTGCGCAGCAGTGCAAACATCGCTCTGGTACCTTTGTCATACAATAGTTTTTTTGCTTTAGTGAATTTACCGCTGAAATTGAAAATAAGGCCTAAGTATTTATATTGGTCGGTTACTTCTAATTTTGTTTCACCAAATTGAAATTTAGGGATGTTTCGTGTTTTTCCTCTTGAGAAAATAGTTTTTCATTAGGGTGATTGATTTCTGTAAATCTTCTGCCGATTCAGCAACTAGCACAGTGTCGTCTGCGTAAAGTAGTACATACAGTTTCAGGTATTTCAATAAAGATTCTTCTAGTCTATCTTTGGTCATTTTATTCACAACAGTCAACCCCTTGTGTGCATCTTGTAAAAAATGTTGCAGGTCACCAAGGTATATAGAAAACAATAAGGGAGATAAATTTTCGCCTTGTCTTACCCCAACAAGACACGGAAATGTATCAGAAATCTGACAATCACTGGAAACACACGATTTTGCTGTTTTATACATGTTATGGACTAAAATGAAAATTTTCCCCGATATATTAGATTCGAGCAGCTTATGCCATAACTTAGTGCGAGATATACTATCAAAAGCTTTGCTGTAATTGACAAAGCAGCAAAATATTTTTTCACGTTTATGATTATATAAGTCAATTAATGTCTCAATAGCAAACATGTGGTCAGTCGTTGAAAAACCAGCCCTAAATCCTGCTTGCTCGGGCCCGATAATATTATTATTATCAACAAAAAGTGTCAGTCTGTGATTAATAAGATTGGAAAAAAGTTTACCAAGGCAACTTAATAATGTTATTCCGCGGTAATTGCTGGGGTCTGTATCGTCACCTGAAGATTTATATATCGGTTTAATCACTCCTATACTCCACTGCTCTGGTACATTTCCTGACGCTAAAATTACAGTAAAAAGATTAGATAACATGGTAGTGATTTGTCGTGGTGACTTTTTCAGGAATTCATTCAAAATCTGGTCAGTTCCGGGACTTTTATTATTTTTTAACTTTGCGATTAACTTAGTTACTTCTTCTGTTGTGAAAGGGTCATTAAGTAGAGGGTCTGAGTCGTTAAAGTCAAGGGTGGGGACGTTTTGATTGTCATGACTGTAATTTAGGTTTTCAAAGTGTTCCTTAAATATCTCAATAGAAACTTTAGCAGTCGTTTTTGAGTTATTTTTATTGTTAATGATATTCCAGTAATCGCGCGGGTTTTCAGATATTAAATTTCGTATTTTATGTATAACTTGCTGTTTATATTTCCTAACTGCTTTGTAGATTTCGTTTTGTAGTCTTTGCCTGTTTGCCGTAGTTGTTGTTATTGTTGTTTCTTAGGCATATGTATTTATTTTTGTGCTTTAGGAAAATCTTACGTTTATTTTCACATTCCTGGCTGTACCATTTTTTGTGGGGCCCACTGCGCACACGAGACCCGCTGCACCCAGAGGGTGTGTGGCCAGATCTAAACATATCCAGGCTACGTGCCGCATCGTTGAACACATCATTAATTGACGCTAACGACCTTGTTTACCTCTGTTTGCATGGTTTACGAACTGTCACTACTCAGTCTGTCCAGCTCACGCATTATGCCACTTACGTCACCTTCCAGTAAAGTTTGTTCGTATTGGATGCCTAATTCGTGTTTCCATTTTGGTTTCAGCGGTAGGGAATTATTTTGAGTTAAGTTTGGCGGTTGTGTGGCATGATGCGTGTCCGGATCACAGTGCGATTCACGTCTTAGAGTGAGGCGTACAGCATTATGTACACCAGAGAGCATAATGATTAAAATCTTCCACTTCAAAATTTACAATTGTTGAGAACAGTCTAGGTGTGCAAATAAAATAATCCACTACACTAACATTTTTACATGTTGGTCCACCGACCTGTGCGTCATTACCCATGCGACCATTTACAATAAACATATACAGTGATTTACATAACGTTAATAATCTGGTGAAATAATTATTTACAATGCATGTTGTCAAAACTGACTCGGTTTTGTTTAATATTCATGTTATCAAGTGATACATATTCATCAACTTTTTCGATTTCATCTTGGCCCATTTCTAAAACATCACTTGCATTACCTGTCCTAGCGTTTAGGTCACTGATAATGCAAACGTCAATATTATTGTATTTAATCCGTTACGGCAGTTCAGTTGAAACCGGCCAAACCCGGATTCCAACCTCTCAAGCATGACGCCTGGTCATTTAGTTTTGCGTCATCTTCCGGTATAATGGCATAATTATTAGTTTTAACTGTAGAGGTAGCCGACAATATCTGTAGGGCTGCCAACCTCTAGAAAAATAAACCCAATAATTTGTCTGCTTTCGTCTCTGCCATGTTAGGTGTGTGACGTGTGTAAAGGTATGAGTTAAGTTGAAATGAACGACTTCCAGCGAACATAACTATACTGGTTTAATGTTTGTTTAATGTTGGACCAGATATCCGTAGAATGATCCAACCAGGATGTGAACATAGACCTATAGAATTATACCTACGTACAAATTCTGACATAAAGAATGATAAAATAAACTCAATTATCGTCGTGCAGCGAGTGCTAGGAAAATCCTACTCAATATTATTATTTTTAAAGATATGATAAAATAGAATTTTTGTATAAGCTGAATAAACAGATGCATATTTAATATCCATAATAAATGCATTTTTTACAGAAGAAAAACACGCCGGTTATTATTTCTTACAGATTCAAATACATGATCTATTTCTAATGTGATTTACTTTTACTAATAAATATTACCGCCGCCTTCAAATTGTATAGATGACATTCTACGCAGGTGAAATCTCGAGCTAACGTTGGAAACTCCGATGAGTTATATTTTATATTTCTGTATCGCAACACTGTATACAGAGTATGCTCATGGGGGCATGCCGTCGACCGTACCCCCTAGAAATTTTGGATGCCATATTAACATAGAACCCACTTCTGTTTACGCCACTGCTATTTAGATCTAAATATATCAGTTTTTTTAAACTGGATTGAAACATATAAAATAAGCCTTACTGCGCAGACGACGATTTTTTCAAAAGTGTTTTTAAGCAAATTTATGACTTGAAATGTATTCAAGGGTTAGAGGAGCTTTTATGTCAGGAAGTGGCATTCAATATCATCATATAACATTATATGGCAGTGTATGGTCGGGGGACGACATTCTAATATAAGTAAATGAAATTTTAATGTCAGGATATCACATTTGACTGTCAGGCTGTGATATTATAAAGTCAATATGTTGAATTATATTATCAGGCTATGGCCGTTTAACGTCTCGATATGGCAATAATATTGCAGGAGATTGCACTATATAGACAGGATATGGCATTGTGATATCAGGATATGCCACTTCAATGTCACAATATAGTCCTATATCATTAGATCATACCATTTTCGATATCATGTTAATACCAAGCTATGACATTCTATTTTCATTATGTGGCATATTAATGTCAGTATACAGTGCTCATTATAATATCAGTAGCCTATATGGCAGCTTAATGACATAATCTGGCCTCATAATAGAAGGATGTGGCATTATAATATCAATATCTGGCATATTGATGTGCCAATATAGCATTGTAATATAAGGACATGGCAGTATGGCGTCACCATGTGGCATTTTTTTGTCAAGAAATTATATTTTTATGTCAGGATGTGGGGCAGTGTATGGTCAGGGGACGACATTTTTCATCAGGGTAAGTAATTTTTATTCATGATATGACAATATAATGTCATGATGTTTGCATTATAATATGCATGGATATGCTAGGATATGCATGTTTGGCATCATTAAAGGCCCAGTGAAATGATTTCAGTTCATCAATATAATTAAAGTATATATCACAATGAACTATCTTCTAACTTAGCAGATTATTTTAGTCCACTAATTATCAGTTATTTTTAAAAATAAAAACTGAAAATCTGTACATTTTCTGGGCTGGGCGGATCTCACAACTCATGACTTCACACACAAAAACCGCCCATTATTGGATCGGAATTACCATTGAAACTGCATCTGATATATGTTTCGTGTTTCTTGTATTTGTACATGAGTTGAACCAGATTTCTATTCATTTCATTATACCCGCATCGACAGGGTGAACTAGGGGTGAGTGAATGCTAGTAGTAGGCTTGCTAAGACCTCAAAATATGGGAGAACCTGCATTTTTTAGTACAAATGTTTCCTTTCGCATATATGTTCTTTATAATCTTCTGCAACTTTTATGATAAGAACACAAGCTGAGGCGGCCTCATTTGCCCTCATTTGCCCTCATTTGCATAAATATATAAAATATATATCCCCTCATATTCTATCACATACCTGGCTCTAGAGGACAAATTTTCAGCATATTATGTTCTAATTTTAAATTTTAGTTGTTAATGGTAATACAAAATATTGAAAGAAGGACCCCAGATGAAGCTACCCAGTAGCAACCTAATTTGCATAAATTAAAGATGGCCGCCAATAGGGTCTATATATATAGTCTGTCCGACGGTGAAGGATAGTCCAAAATGAAAGTTACATTTTCGGTATCCAGTCAGTCAATTCTCAAGGGATTGTCACGAAATGTTGCAACCATTAGTATTTAGTCATTTGGCAACAACCCTGAAAATTTTGCGAAATTCCATTGAGTATTTCAAAAGATAGACCATTTGACATGTAACGCGATTCTGAGAATAAACCGGAATCGATGCCAAATGACTAGAAAATAGGGTTTACAAATTTTCATGAAAATCGCTTGAGAAATGACTGACTGGATACTGAAAAGCTAACTTTCATTTTGGACCATCCCCCACCGTCGGACAGACTATAGTTATAACCTCCATACAGTACAGACAGGCACTCGATTTGTGGCAGCAAGAACCGTGTGTTACGAAACGGACACGCCTGACCTGCCACGGCGTGAGCGTTGAACACCATTAGCGGGGACGCCACAGATCGATGGCTTAATCACACCTCGTTAAGATCAGCAGGTGACAATTGTCCTGCTATAACAATAGGCACGCCCGTCAGCCTTCCGTCTGAACCCTTGTAGTACCATCACCCACATGTTTTATCAAATAAACCATTTTATAGTGATTTAAATAAGTTTCCAACGTTTGCTGAAAGGTTGAGTAGCGATAGCTATAATAAATAGTTATAATTTTAACTTGTGGCACTAAAGTTTATCTAGCAGATATAATAATTGAGAGATGAAACAATCCAACCAAGGTAATCTTCAACGTTTACTTACAATATATTTTTCAGCGTTAATGAGTATTTTGTGTTTTAAATGTATTCGTGTTTTTAACCAGTAATATTATATTTTTTATTGGAATGGTTTGTTTTAAATGACTACATTTCATGTACTATTTATGTGTAATGTTCCCGTCTGCTGCCATATTTTTTGCCATAATTGCATACGATGGTCCAGCATTAAACCAGCATTGAATCAAAGTGTCATGTTTGTCTTAACCATAAGACACTCGCTAACATATTGTTAGACGGGTGGCCTCTGAGGCGTGCCTTGCTGAGTTAGATAGATGTTTTTTTTAGTATTTATAATGATACAACAAATTCACATTTCCCAGTTCATCGGTGACATACATGGGACATACACCTTCAATCAAAATAAAGTTATTTCAAGAAGACATTGCTTTCATCATAGAAAAAAACCATAGAGGGCTATAAAACGGCTACCATTCAAAAACAGACAAGATAAAAAAGACATGTAAATGTGTTATGGTCGACTGTGAAAATTTGTCAAAATAATTTTGCTCATAAAAAAACCTTATATACAAATGTTTTATAATTATGTGAAAAAACGTCAATATTCTGGGCAAAGCGCCAGGACGCATATCAGATCATAGTGTCTGAAAAATGTTTTCCGTGGATATAACTATTTTTACTGTGTAATAATACTTTTTCTGTTATTAATTTAAAACCATGTTTGAATGTGGTTTTCAAAGCATATATTTATTTATATGCGGAGCAGTTAACACCTAGTGCACCACTGGCTTCACAAGGTGCAATTACACCCTGATTAGCAGGGAAAGGCAGTGGTGTCAGTGCGTCAGCTAGGTGTAATAAACATCCCAATATAAATCCCTAACTTTTGAAATGTTCATCGTACAAACTCGTAATAAATATCACAAGAAAGCTTATTCATTACTCAAAAAAATAATATAAATTATATTATGATTGCATGTTAACTCGCAAAGTTATTTATTTAGAAAGGTAAGCAGGGTTTATCAGTGTTGGCGTGGCTGGGACACAACAAGCAGGTGTGACAGCACAAAACATTTGTATAACATTTATAGCCCCAGGCCATGGCCGGCCACGTGCCTGATACGACCTCTAATACTACCTGTAGGCCTAAGACAGTGCTCGCCCCTCAACCGCAACTCACATATGCCACTCTACAAACCTGTGACCCAACACTGTATCACAACACAGTTCAATCGCAACCCACATATGCCACTTTACAACCTTGTAATTCAACATTGTACCCCAACTCAGTTCAATACCAGTCTTCTAATGCAGCCACATCTACTGCACCTCAGCCAGGAGCTTCCAACCAGACGCAATAGGACCACACCCAGTCCTCCGGGTCATACATTACTATAATGACCTGGAATGTGAATAGCTGGACACAAAATAATAAAACATTACGTGAGAATATCATTGTTAATATGAGTTGTGACATCGTATGTTTAAATGAGACGCATTTGAGTGGAAATGATATAATTGATGTTTCTGGTTATACTTGGTTCGGCTTTAACAGACAGACGAGACACGTGAAAGCCACTAAAACATCAGGAGGAGTTGGAATTCTCGTTAAGGATTCATGTTTTGAAAACTTTCATGTTCGCATAATTGACCGGAATTTTGATGGTGTTTTAGGAGTGGAATTACAGCATAAATTCACGCACCATACTATTGTCATATACAGTTTTTATTTACCACCGGAAAACTCTGTGTGGAGTAATCCCACAGAGTTTTACGCTCACCTTATTTCACAAATATATCTTCGAACTTACGCCGACGCTATTTACCTCTGTGGTGATTTAAATGCTAGAACTGGTAATTTATGTGATTACATACCAGAGGATGAAGATATACCACCACGCAAATTAGTTGACACCACACGATATAATATGTATGGAGAAAAGTTAATAGAATTTGTAAAGGATATGAAGCTGTGTATAATCAATGGACGTGTGTCTCCAGAGAATGACAACTTCACATGTGTTTCCACACGAGGTCGATCTGTTGTTGATTATTTTTTAACAGAGCAGTGTTCTCTTAATACATGCGCTGAGTTTAAAGTTTTTAATACTTTGGATTTGCTAAATTTGTTTTCATTACAAGATTTAGTCAGCACAGTATGTAAACCGCCTGATCACTCTGTTATATGGTTGAAGGTAAATATATCTAGTTATTGTGTTAAAGAGACTGAGAGCATACTAAGTGAAAACACACAGTCAAACGATGTAAGAATTCATAACGTAGATTCTACAGTGCCATCATCACGCTATTTCGAAAGATACAATCTACATAAAAATTCAGATAGGTTTATGAATAATGAATCCTGGAGACTGGCACTGAATGATGTTATCAATCATATTAACAATGCTAAGCGATGTCAAAACGATATAGATGATTTGTATGATCTATTATGTAGCAATATTTATCAAGAGCTAGATAAATTCTATAAAAAATGTGATGTACGTAAGCCAACCAGAAAGAGGTATAGAAAAACAAAACCTTACCGGGACTCCGAATTAAACGAATTATGGCAGAGTATGTGTTTTGCTGAGAAGATATTTGTGAAATTTAAAGGGTCCAGCCTGACAAAAAAGCAACTACAACGAGATTTTGTAGCAACGAGAAATATTTTTGATAAAAATCTTAGAAAAAAAGAGCGTGCTTATAGAAGAGAGAACATTAATGAAATAGATTCACTAAACAGTAAAAATCCAAAAGAATTTTGCAATCGGGTCAATAATCTGCTACCAAGTCAACGTAAAAAATTACCAGATAGAGTGAAAAGGGGGGAGGATTTTGTCACAGATCGACTTGATGTACTAGATACATGGGGTGAGGATTTTAAAAAACTGTATAATAGAGCCAATGGTGATGTGCTAGGAAAATCCTACTCAATATTATTATTTTTAAAGATATGATAAAATAGAATTTTTGTATAAGCTGAATAAACAGATGCATATTTAATATCCATAATAAATGCATTTTTTACAGAAGAAAAACACGCCGGTTATTATTTCTTACAGATTCAAATACATGATCTATTTCTAATGTGATTTACTTTTACTAATAAATATTACCGCCGCCTTCAAATTGTATAGATGACATTCTACGCAGGTGAAATCTCGAGCTAACGTTGGAAACTCCGATGAGTTATATTTTATATTTCTGTATCGCAACACTGTATACAGAGTATGCTCATGGGGGCATGCCGTCGACCGTACCCCCTAGAAATTTTGGATGCCATATTAACATAGAACCCACTTCTGTTTACGCCACTGCTATTTAGATCTAAATATATCAGTTTTTTTAAACTGGATTGAAACATATAAAATAAGCCTTACTGCGCAGACGACGATTTTTTCAAAAGTGTTTTTAAGCAAATTTATGACTTGAAATGTATTCAAGGGTTAGAGGAGCTTTTATGTCAGGAAGTGGCATTCAATATCATCATATAACATTATATGGCAGTGTATGGTCGGGGGACGACATTCTAATATAAGTAAATGAAATTTTAATGTCAGGATATCACATTTGACTGTCAGGCTGTGATATTATAAAGTCAATATGTTGAATTATATTATCAGGCTATGGCCGTTTAACGTCTCGATATGGCAATAATATTGCAGGAGATTGCACTATATAGACAGGATATGGCATTGTGATATCAGGATATGCCACTTCAATGTCACAATATAGTCCTATATCATTAGATCATACCATTTTCGATATCATGTTAATACCAAGCTATGACATTCTATTTTCATTATGTGGCATATTAATGTCAGTATACAGTGCTCATTATAATATCAGTAGCCTATATGGCAGCTTAATGACATAATCTGGCCTCATAATAGAAGGATGTGGCATTATAATATCAATATCTGGCATATTGATGTGCCAATATAGCATTGTAATATAAGGACATGGCAGTATGGCGTCACCATGTGGCATTTTTTTGTCAAGAAATTATATTTTTATGTCAGGATGTGGGGCAGTGTATGGTCAGGGGACGACATTTTTCATCAGGGTAAGTAATTTTTATTCATGATATGACAATATAATGTCATGATGTTTGCATTATAATATGCATGGATATGCTAGGATATGCATGTTTGGCATCATTAAAGGCCCAGTGAAATGATTTCAGTTCATCAATATAATTAAAGTATATATCACAATGAACTATCTTCTAACTTAGCAGATTATTTTAGTCCACTAATTATCAGTTATTTTTAAAAATAAAAACTGAAAATCTGTACATTTTCTGGGCTGGGCGGATCTCACAACTCATGACTTCACACACAAAAACCGCCCATTATTGGATCGGAATTACCATTGAAACTGCATCTGATATATGTTTCGTGTTTCTTGTATTTGTACATGAGTTGAACCAGATTTCTATTCATTTCATTATACCCGCATCGACAGGGTGAACTAGGGGTGAGTGAATGCTAGTAGTAGGCTTGCTAAGACCTCAAAATATGGGAGAACCTGCATTTTTTAGTACAAATGTTTCCTTTCGCATATATGTTCTTTATAATCTTCTGCAACTTTTATGATAAGAACACAAGCTGAGGCGGCCTCATTTGCCCTCATTTGCCCTCATTTGCATAAATATATAAAATATATATCCCCTCATATTCTATCACATACCTGGCTCTAGAGGACAAATTTTCAGCATATTATGTTCTAATTTTAAATTTTAGTTGTTAATGGTAATACAAAATATTGAAAGAAGGACCCCAGATGAAGCTACCCAGTAGCAACCTAATTTGCATAAATTAAAGATGGCCGCCAATAGGGTCTATATATATAGTCTGTCCGACGGTGAAGGATAGTCCAAAATGAAAGTTACATTTTCGGTATCCAGTCAGTCAATTCTCAAGGGATTGTCACGAAATGTTGCAACCATTAGTATTTAGTCATTTGGCAACAACCCTGAAAATTTTGCGAAATTCCATTGAGTATTTCAAAAGATAGACCATTTGACATGTAACGCGATTCTGAGAATAAACCGGAATCGATGCCAAATGACTAGAAAATAGGGTTTACAAATTTTCATGAAAATCGCTTGAGAAATGACTGACTGGATACTGAAAAGCTAACTTTCATTTTGGACCATCCCCCACTGTCGGACAGACTATAGTTATAACCTCCATACAGTACAGACAGGCACTCGATTTGTGGCAGCAAGAACCGTGTGTTACGAAACGGACACGCCTGACCTGCCACGGCGTGAGCGTTGAACACCATTAGCGGGGACGCCACAGATCGATGGCTTAATCACACCTCGTTAAGATCAGCAGGTGACAATTGTCCTGCTATAACAATAGGCACGCCCGTCAGCCTTCCGTCTGAACCCTTGTAGTACCATCACCCACATGTTTTATCAATTAAACCATTTTATAGTGATTTAAAGAAGTTTCCAACGTTTGCTGAAAGGTTGAGTAGCGATAGCTATAATAAATAGTTATAATTTTAACTTGTGGCACTAAAGTTTATCTAGCAGATATAATAATTGAGAGATGAAACAATCCAACCAAGGTAATCTTCAACGTTTACTTACAATATATTTTTCAGCGTTAATGAGTATTTTGTGTTTTAAATGTATTCGTGTTTTTAACCAGTAATATTATATTTTTTATTGGAATGGTTTGTTTTAAATGACTACATTTCATGTACTATTTATGTGTAATGTTCCCGTCTGCTGCCATATTTTTTGCCATAATTGCATACGATGGTCCAGCATTAAACCAGCATTGAATCAAAGTGTCATGTTTGTCTTAACCATAAGACACTCGCTAACATATTGTTAGACGGGTGGCCTCTGAGGCGTGCCTTGCTGAGTTAGATAGATGTTTTTTTTAGTATTTATAATGATACAACAAATTCACATTTCCCAGTTCATCGGTGACATACATGGGACATACACCTTCAATCAAAATAAAGTTATTTCAAGAAGACATTGCTTTCATCATAGAAAAAAACCATAGAGGGCTATAAAACGGCTACCATTCAAAAACAGACAAGATAAAAAAGACATGTAAATGTGTTATGGTCGACTGTGAAAATTTGTCAAAATAATTTTGCTCATAAAAAAACCTTATATACAAATGTTTTATAATTATGTGAAAAAACGTCAATATTCTGGGCAAAGCGCCAGGACGCATATCAGATCATAGTGTCTGAAAAATGTTTTCCGTGGATATAACTATTTTTACTGTGTAATAATACTTTTTCTGTTATTAATTTAAAACCATGTTTGAATGTGGTTTTCAAAGCATATATTTATTTATATGCGGAGCAGTTAACACCTAGTGCACCACTGGCTTCACAAGGTGCAATTACACCCTGATTAGCAGGGAAAGGCAGTGGTGTCAGTGCGTCAGCTAGGTGTAATAAACATCCTAATATAAATCCCTAACTTTTGAAATGTTCATCGTACAAACTCGTAATAAATATCACAAGAAAGCTTATTCATTACTCAAAAAAATAATATAAATTATATTATGATTGCATGTTAACTCGCAAAGTTATTTATTTAGAAAGGTAAGCAGGGTTTATCAGTGTTGGCGTGGCTGGGACACAACAAGCAGGTGTGACAGCACAAAACATTTGTATAACATTTATAGCCCCAGGCCATGGCCGGCCACGTGCCTGATACGACCTCTAATACTACCTGTAGGCCTAAGACAGTGCTCGCCCCTCAACCGCAACTCACATATGCCACTCTACAAACCTGTGACCCAACACTGTATCACAACACAGTTCAATCGCAACCCACATATGCCACTTTACAACCTTGTAATTCAACATTGTACCCCAACTCAGTTCAATACCAGTCTTCTAATGCAGCCACATCTACTGCACCTCAGCCAGAAGCTTCCAACCAGACGCAATAGGACCACACCCAGTCCTCCGGGTCATACATTACTATAATGACCTGGAATGTGAATAGCTGGACACAAAATAATAAAACATTACGTGAGAATATCATTGTTAATATGAGTTGTGACATCGTATGTTTAAATGAGACGCATTTGAGTGGAAATGATTTAATTGATGTTTCTGGTTATACTTGGTTCGGCTTTAACAGACAGACGAGACACGTGAAAGCCACTAAAACATCAGGAGGAGTTGGAATTCTCGTTAAGGATTCATGTTTTGAAAACTTTCATGTTCGCATAATTGACCGGAATTTTGATGGTGTTTTAGGAGTGGAATTACAGCATAAATTCACGCACCATACTATTGTCATATACAGTTTTTATTTACCACCGGAAAACTCTGTGTGGAGTAATCCCACAGAGTTTTACGCTCACCTTATTTCACAAATATATCTTCGAACTTACGCCGACGCTATTTACCTCTGTGGTGATTTAAATGCTAGAACTGGTAATTTATGTGATTACATACCAGAGGATGAAGATATACCACCACGCAAATTAGTTGACACCACACGATATAATATGTATGGAGAAAAGTTAATAGAATTTGTAAAGGATATGAAGCTGTGTATAATCAATGGACGTGTGTCTCCAGAGAATGACAACTTCACATGTGTTTCCACACGAGGTCGATCTGTTGTTGATTATTTTTTAACAGAGCAGTGTTCTCTTAATACATGCGCTGAGTTTAAAGTTTTTAATACTTTGGATTTGCTAAATTTGTTTTCATTACAAGATTTAGTCAGCACAGTATGTAAACCGCCTGATCACTCTGTTATATGGTTGAAGGTAAATATATCTAGTTATTGTGTTAAAGAGACTGAGAGCATACTAAGTGAAAACACACAGTCAAACGATGTAAGAATTCATAACGTAGATTCTACAGTGCCATCATCACGCTATTTCGAAAGATACAATCTACATAAAAATTCAGATAGGTTTATGAATAATGAATCCTGGAGACTGGCACTGAATGATGTTATCAATCATATTAACAATGCTAAGCGATGTCAAAACGATATAGATGATTTGTATGATCTATTATGTAGCAATATTTATCAAGAGCTAGATAAATTCTATAAAAAATGTGATGTACGTAAGCCAACCAGAAAGAGGTATAGAAAAACAAAACCTTACCGGGACTCCGAATTAAACGAATTATGGCAGAGTATGTGTTTTGCTGAGAAGATATTTGTGAAATTTAAAGGGTCCAGCCTGACAAAAAAGCAACTACAACGAGATTTTGTAGCAACGAGAAATATTTTTGATAAAAATCTTAGAAAAAAAGAGCGTGCTTATAGAAGAGAGAACATTAATGAAATAGATTCACTAAACAGTAAAAATCCAAAAGAATTTTGCAATCGGGTCAATAATCTGCTACCAAGTCAACGTAAAAAATTACCAGATAGAGTGAAAAGGGGGGAGGATTTTGTCACAGATCGACTTGATGTACTAGATACATGGGGTGAGGATTTTAAAAAACTGTATAATAGAGCCAATGGTGATGTTGAAGAAACTAGTTCGAATTTTTATAATGCGTGCCTGGAACACAAATTATTATTAGAAAATACAATGGGTACACATTATACTGGAGTGGTTATGCTGAATGAACCCATTGGTTATCATGAAATAGAAAATGCAGTTAAAAGGTTAAAACCAAAGAAATCCCCTGGCATTGATGGCTTGCCAAACGAGGTTCTTACTGATCCTTCCCTTCTGATTCCATTGTGGTCACTTTTTAATAAATGTTTTGACTGGGGCATTATTCCTTTCGTATGGCAAGAAGCCATTATATCACCCATTCCAAAATGTTCAACAAAAGATAAATTTGTCCCTCCTAATTACAGAGGTATCAGCCTTTTATCTAATGTATATAAACTGTACTCATCTATTTTAAATCACCGACTAGTAGCTTATCTGGATAACGTTGACTTTTTAACAGAAGAGCAAAACGGGTTTCGAAAACACCGCTCGTGTGAAGACCACGCTTTTGTTTTATCAAGTGTTATTAGCAGCCGTATGGATCAAAATAAACATACCTTTGTTGCATTCATAGACTTTGCAAAAGCATTCGACTGGGTCGATCGAGAGCTTCTATTGTATAAATTGCTTCGATCTTATGTAGACGGTCCCTTCTATTTTGCAATTAAATCTATGTACACTAAAACTAGGTCATCAGTAAAAGTTAATGATGATTTGTCAAACTGGTTTGAAACTGAATGTGGTGTGCGCCAAGGAGATGTGCTTTCTCCGACGCTTTTTAATATCTTTATAAACGATTTGTCCACAGAATTAAATTCGCTGAGAATAGGTATTACCCTTGGTGATGATAGAATTTCGCATCTGTTGTACGCTGATCATTTAACTCTGATGGCAGAAAATGAAAATGACCTTCAGACTTTAATAAACTGTGTTGAAAATTGGTGCAATAACTGGCGCATGAGTGTAAATCATCTTAAATCTAAAATTGTACATTTTCGCAAAGTGCGCGTGTCAATTACAGATTTTTTATTCACTTTTCAAAATAAAACTGTTGATATTGTACAGAAATATAAATATTTGGGTTTATTTTAGAGGAACACCTGGATTTCAAAGCAAGTATCAATGAGCTATGTTCTAAAGGAGGGAGAGCATTAGGAGCATGCATATCAAAATTTAAGACGTTGAAAGATGTAGGATACATTACATATAAAAAATTGTTTGATTGTACTGTTGTACCCATTATTGACTATTTTGCTGGTGTCTGGGGACATACTAAGCATGATGATTGCTCTAAATTACAAAACCGTGCGTTGAGGTATTTTTTAGGAGTTGGACCGAAAACTCCAATCCCAGCACTACATGGTGAAGTAAATTGGGTTTCTCCCTTCTCGAGACATGTCGCATGTATTACAAAATTATGGAACAGAACAATAATGATGAATGAGCAGAGGTTACCTTTAAAAGTGTTAAAGTACATGAGAAACAAAAATTTGGGTTGGGTTAAAAGAGTGAAGTCTATATTTCTAGAGCTAGATTTAGATATAACCTCAAATGACATTTCACATATACCGTTGCAAACTGTTAAAGAACATCTAGTCATAAAGGATACCCATCAATGGAAACTAAGCGTGGCATCTAAACCCAAGTTACGAACATATGCTCTATTTAAAATAAATCTGAAAACAGAATTGTATGTTAGTTTATTAATCCCAAAGTGTAAACGATCTATTTTTTGTCAATTTAGAAGCGGTATTCTTCCTTTAGCAATAGAGACGGGCAGGTATCGCAATGTACCTGCAGATGAACGGTTGTGTGAATTATGTAATTTGAATCTAGTAGAAGATGAAATTCACTTCCTATGTTATTGCCCTAGGTATCAGGAATTGAGAACTGAACTATATCAGAATGTTCTATCTTTAGACTGCCTTTTCCCTCAATATACGGATACTGAGAAATTTAGAATTTTGATGGACGACAGATTTGTAAAACTGACAATAAATTTTATACATGGAGCTTGGCAAATTAGACAGAACGTTATGTTTAATTAAAATACATATTTCTTTTGCTTTTTTAATATTACTATTTTTATATTACTTATTTTTCATCTGCTGGTAGGGTTGTTCATCCATGTTTCAAATATATATATATATATATATATGTGTGTATTGTCATAGTTGTTATAAATAAGTTGTTATAAATGTTATAACACAGTGACCAATAAGCCCTAGAGGGCTGGGTATTTATTTTCGTGTATTATTATACTATGTGAAATATATGTATGTACTGGTCACTTTAATAAACAATTACTTACTTACTTACTTACTTACTATACAATGTTCGACCAACGTCGAAGACGTTGTGCCGGCATTATCTAAATGTAATACAAATGTTTTGTATTTACTGGGCGATACAAATTCCTAACTTTTATTAAAATATAACGTCTTCGGCACGCGAGGAAAACATAGTATAGTATAGGCTAGATCCAATCCGAGTAGCGTAAATTAAGCAGTATGTAAACATGCAGGCCTATTCTTCCCTGAGACAGCAACCAACAAAACATGGGAACGACTGCGGCGTCTAGTGAGACAGTAGTTACATTAGCTAATTAGCATTTCAGAAAATTAGTAAAATATAAACATTGCCGTTGATAATAAAAAAAATGTAAAAATACAATCATATTTGAAATTTGTGAATAAAATAATACTTTGATAATTGTATTTTTTGTGACTTATTAATAAATCATTGACTGGTAAGAGAGGTCAGGTTAAACTGGCTTATCTGAAGAGCAGTGCATAGCGTTATCACCTCGTTAACGTCTGCGTTTGATCCACCTGCCGCGTGCCCCACCCTAACACCACCCACCTGTGCAGTGTGACGCGATGTGGAGGTTCGCAGCACCCTAACAAGTGTGACAGGGGTGTGCGTCGCTCACTAATGTTTGTGCTCAATACCCCCCCCCCCCCCCACTGTCTGCACTGTATATTGATATATCATCAAATTTCGACCTCTGGCGCCCATCGTAAGCTCTAATTAAAAGTTTAATGTGATAATGATAATATAACAGATTGAGAAATATATATGAGCTACTAAAGCTGCAATTTTCACCCTCATCGGCATAGCAACCATTAGAGCCAATACAGCCCTGTGCCATTACCTCGAACCATGACAGCTAGTGTACTCTTTCAAAACTTTGAAATAGCATCATACATTTCAGTTAATAAGATTTGTATCACACCTAAGATAATAACTGAAGCCAAAGCCATCATTTTACAATATATTTTATAGTCTCACCACACAAATTCATACGTGACACAGCATTTTTAAAACATGTGGCTATTTACAGTAACCTCTGAGATACATAGTAACGTTACAGGTATACTTAAAATCATTTAATATGATGTTTTATTCAAAAAAACATTTGATGAGGTATAAATGACGTGTAATATGTACGCTAGCAGTAACAAGGCATATGTGTCACATACGTTGATGTGTTTAGGGGAATGTCAATTTGTTCACAAGGAAAAAAGGTACAGAAATGATGTTTTATATTGAAATACATGTAGTATGTTCTGGTCGTTGTATTCGGAGACGATGTTAAAACTTATGAGCTAAGGTGTTATTTCACTACATGAATGGAACAGGGGCGGATCCAGTTTTTCAGCGAGGGGGGGGGGGTACTGTAAAGGGGTCGAGGGGCCCGAGTCCGGGGAATTTTTTTATTTTCAAAGGTTTTTTCATGCAATCTAAGGCATATTGGGCACTGTTTCTCACTCAGTATATCGCATAATCGTAAGGAAACCCCTCAATAAGGTGATGATTTTTTTCCGAGGTGGAGGTGGGTTTAACCCCCCCTCCCCCCTTGGATCCGCCACTGTGGAGGCCTACTGGTTTTGTTGGTCCTATTTATAAAACCGGCAAAGAAAATGGCTCCTGATGCCTTATTACTGGTCTATTTACATCTCTTCACTTTAAGGATGTTGAGACGGCCGAGCGTATACATGGGATATAGTACGTCTATAAGAGTATTATGTGTGACACGTTATTTTGCACCATTTTTAAGATAAATTCCCCACTGTACTATCAATCTCCTTTTAAATCGAAGGTTAGGTCAATTACATATTTTTGCCATATTTTAAAATGGCAGGCTTATACATTTAGCATAGCTTAGATCTACAAAATCACTGTAATCCACCAGTGTGAAAATGTTTCTATATGTTTCTTTTAAGAAATATATGTGTGTCTGAACGTAATATTTCAGAAAATCACTGATAAATATATATAAAGTGCAGCTATAAAAAGCCATATTGACCCCATCTCTTCAGCATACATAACAAATGTATGTTTTAATTACACCAATTCAGTACACTTGGCTAGTAATTTAACACACTCCACAAAATAGTTTATAACAAGATTCCAATAGGAATGTTTGGTTTGGGGGTCCAAACGGGTTGGGATGTGAGATGAGCTTAATTGGGATGCACGTGGTGGTCCTCTTCCAGAATTTTTGTAGTTTAGTTATTGGAATTCGTTATTTTACAATGACATCAACATGTGCAAACTATTTTTCATTTTCTTTGCCAACAAGGGGGTATTTTCCATTTTGTACTAAGTAAAGGGGTCCAGATCCCCCGGGCCCCTCTCGTGGAAACCCTGTTGCAATCATTTCGATGTTGAAATCATGAAGTTCTATACACACATGAAATATAGCCGTAAGAAGTAAGAATATACTCGGATACCATTTGTATTTTTACAACAGTCAAATAAACGATTTAAGTATAATACCACTGTGCATCCAAAGAAATGACAACTTTTTTAATTTTACAAGTATCGTATCTTTAGATTATTTATACTATGCTGAATTATACCAATAAATACATGATTAACCTTTTCACTACCATACATGACGGAAATTTCCGTCGTCATTCGTCAATGAACGTAACCATAAAATGACACAAATTTTCGTCAAATATATACTTCATTTATGGATTTTTTGTTATTTGAAGCTGGAAATTGCGTTAGCAATTCCAGCTTCAAATGACGAAAAATAGAACTCCTACACCAGTATATCTGGATCCTGGTATGCACCCCGGCCTGGAAGTCAAAGGGTTAAAGTAATATAGCAGGTTCTGGCTTTGTATTATAAGTCCAGATTGTACTAATAATACAATCGTTAACGGTTTACCAATACACAATCATTTATTTGATCAGGAATTGTGCATAGTCAGAAAAAAATCATTGGCTGCTGGGTAGGCTCCCTAAACTTCCCGACTTCTTGCAAACATTAATGATGAAATGTCACTGCCTAATATTTCGAGGCGGCAGAGGTTATTTTTATTTAACAATATCATTAACTTGGTGTCGAAAGCAATCCTTATTTCTACAAGAGTAATTTTGTCAAATAGTGTGATTAAAATAAAAAATTGTGTCAACTTCTTGTTGTAGTGACTCTCTTAACAGCACAAACTATCGCACAAAGATCAATAATATTGCAATTACTCAGGGTACTGACTTTTATGTCAGTATCCATCCCTTGCGAATATGTAGCAGCGAACCTGAATAGGTCATTTTTTTAGGGGTCTTGTCAAGTTGAAAAAAATCCGAGAAAAACTCGGATTGGCCAGACGCCGCCGACCGATTTTTTTGGAAACATGTACAGCAAAAAAAAAACACAAAAAAAAATCAAATAAAAAAACAAAACAAATCCGAGTTGGGGCTTGACCCACTCACCCACTTCCGAGTTTTTCTCGGATTTTTGGATTTTTTTAACTTGACAAAACCCCTTAGCATCGACAAAAATCCCAGTTAGTGGTATAGATGTGACATGTACTAGTCGTCTTCACATAGACAATATTTCAGGGTTCCCACTCTACATGAAAATCAGGGAAAACCTGGAAATGATTTCCACTTTTTTCCAGTCAGGGAAACGTCAGGGAATTTGAGAAAAAATGCCTCAAACCAGGGCGAAGTAAGGGAATTTGATGAGCCCACGCGTACAAACCGTGTTTCCTGGATATATATGGTGGCATGTCTGTTATTTTTGTTAGATATTTTGTAAAGTGACACAGTTGTATACTTACAAGTAAGGTATTTTTGTCTGCTACTTGTTTATGCATGTAAAACCTCTTCAAAGAGATTCAGAAGAGATCTGCTGGCAGAGTATTGGAGCCCTACCAACCTTAGACTGGGTAAATATTAGTAACGCCTAATATGGTTATGAAGTTGGTTCATGTTGAAGGTATATGACTAAATTCTAGAGAATGGTAGACTGTGGCAACAGCTTGATAACTAATTCCCATTTAAACGCAGTGTCAGACCTACAGTGTATCCAGGCCCGATCTTCAGCAACTATAAGACCTTTAGCATTTAGTGTTTAATAAATAAGTTAGGACTGTGAAATTTCTGAAATTTCTGCAGAATCTATATAAATATATATATGTATATATTTTGCTTTCCGTTATCTTCACTGTCACCCCACCAATGAAGGTATTATTATGTTGCTGTAGTTTGGGATTGGACACACACACAGGCATTTACAGTAAAAAATGAACTCTCTACACGTCGCAAAATGATAAAATCTGCTTTATGCTGTCAAACAGAGCCAAACGGCGGCCATTTTGGATTTATGCGAATGAGGACAAAAATATGTAGTTTCAATGTTTGTTCGTATATTAAACCTTTTGTATGATCATTACCAGCTACAACGCCTAATTGGAGCCGAACATGGTAAAATAAGCTCACTACATGCCGAAAAATAATGGAATATAGTACTAAATAAGGTCAAATGGCGGTTATCTTGGATTTACGCAAATGAGGGTAAACTTATGTAACTTCTACTTTTATTATTATATTAAACGTTTTGTATGACCATTCAAAACTACAGAGTATAATTGGAGCCAAATATGTTAAAACATATGTTAAATGTGATTTCACACTGCATACAAACACATGATGAAATATGTTGCCAAATAAGCTGAAACGGCGGCCATCTTGGATTTATGCAAATGAGCATAGAAATGCGATTTTTCAAGTTTTCTTCTGATATTAAACCTTCGGTATGACCGTTAGCATTTACAGCGCATAATTGGAGTCCAATATGTTAAAATTAACTCACTACATGCAGAGAAATGATACAATATAGTGCCACTTAGGGTCAAGTGGCGGCCATCTTGGATTTATGCAAATGAGCATAAAAATGCGATGCTTCAACTTTTATATTAAACATTTTGTACGACCATTAGCAGTTGATTAGCAACTACAGCGCATAATTGGAGCCAAACATGTTAAAATTAACTCGCTATATGCCGTAAAATGTAGAAATATGGTGCCAAATAGGGTCAAATTGCCGCCATCTTGGATTTATGTAAATTAAGTGGAAAAAAGACAGCCTCAGCTTGTGTTCTTATCTTAAATGTTTTATATGACCATCAACTACTATTATGCCAAAAAGAACATTTGTACTAAAAAATGCAGGTACCCTTGGTTTTTCGAAAAATGGCGTTATACCGTGATGACGGCCATCTTGAATTAAAAACAGACACAAGGTAGATTTTAAGGATGTTTCAGCATTCGTACGTGTATAAGCTCCGCTATAATTCCTGAAAAAATAGCTTTTAGTATATTCGGTTACGTAAATTAACCATTTCTTTGCTCAATTTTGATTTTTTTTGTTTAATCTATCACAGAATCCAATGGTTCCATTTTGTCAACAAGATCTTTGTCGGCAAATTTCAAATTACAAGATTTATCACATAGTCCCCGCCCCCCCCCCCCCCCCCCCCCCAGAACAGCGAAACAAGAGTGAATATAACAGCCGCTCTATCTATTACTTATAGATACACATCTAACGAGGTAACTTATTGTATGAAAGCCAATTGAAAATAAATTTATGTTTTTGTTGCCTTCAAATCGTATTAGACATATAACACTAATGCTCTTGCACTAATTGATGGATCCAAGATTTGACAGGAGGCGCCTATCATATATCTGACTCAGTCTGCCTCCTTGTATTACTGTCTAGAGGGGTCGGAGGCATGCTCTTCGAGAAATTGTTAAATTTAATTAAGACTTACATAATGCATTCTAGAGCATATTTCGCCCTAATAAGGCATGTTTTGTTATATTGGGGACATCGAACAGAGGGCATGGGTGACAGACTCAGCAAACAGGAGACGTTGAGCCAGTGTTACATTAACGTTGACCCACCGTCTTATGCTGGTCCAACATAAGGGCAACATTGGGTCAACGTGTTGTATATGCTGGGGTATGCTCAGCGAGTGGTGAAGATCCACCTAGTGATAAATGGTGGATAAATCAAAGGTAAGCTTGATAAATACGAAAAACTATAACGTCATAAAAGAGCGCTTTATTCACGATAAATTATGATTATTTTGACGTTACTACCGCTGTAGAACCGTATAATGTAACCAGACGTATAATGTAACCGGTTACATTATACGTCTGGTTACATTATGCGGTAACAGGGAAAAACGTAATTTGTAACCAGCACTGACGTATAATGTAACCTGTCACGCGAAGCTCGCGAAAGCCCAAGTACTCTTTTAAAAAGAGACATGTCTTCATTTAGGCCTAGTTATTACTGATACTGAATTTCTGGAATCAATTTATCATAATTATGGTCGCATCACCCCAAGTGCCAGTCCCATTAAAAAGAGTAGGGAATAGTCCCGACTTCGGGCTTCCTTCTGTCGCGATATTGCCATGATTGTGCAGAAAGCGACGTAAAGCAATATTCATATAAAGTCCCATTAAAATACATGTAAACTGAATTCCACAGGTCGAATTTACTTCTTTCTGTTCTCCCAGCCATGTAGTGCCACGCACTGAATAAACTGAATTGAATTGAACTGAATTTAATATCATGATAAAGCCTGGGCTGTGCTATTTCAAAAACAGGTCCTATATGGGTTTGCTACGCAGACAAATTGTGAGCTAAGCCCCCTAGCGTGTAGAATGTCACCACAGTTCAAATTAGGCTAAAATTCGTAACGTGTTAGCTGGGATACCCTCTTTCACAAACCAGTCACACATCCTTTTAGCCCACTGTATCCCTGCTTATTATCACAAAACAGTTATATCTGATCGCTTGCATGAAGGAGACACCATGTACTTATTAAATATCGACAAAATTATAACATATTTGCATTTGTTTCTATTTCAACAGAGATTGGAACAGCCGCATTAAAAATATCTTTACCATTAGTAGACACCTGTTGTGATTTAGGTTTATTTAAGGTGGTAAGGGGTTTTGTCAAGTTAAAAAAAAATCAGAGGAAAAATCGGAAATGGGTTGGTGGGTGAAGCCCCAACTCGGATTTTTTTTTGAAATTTTGTGTTTTTTGTGTGTGTTTTTTGTGTGTTGTTTTCATGTTTAAAATGTTTCAAAAAAATGGATAGGGGGGTGGGTGCTCAAGTCACTGCAAGGCATGTCCCATGCTGTATCTGAAAAGAAAATCGAATGTTTTCTGTTGAAATTATATTCTAGTGTGCACGTTCTCAATGGCAACATTTGTTGCCAATCTACATATTTTCAAATTGGAGTAGTACTTTAACCCAGCCTGTTGATCACAATTATCGGGTTATAACAGAGTTAACAACTACTTGACGTAGCTATAATTACAAGCGATTGTCCAATTGGGATAATATAATTCAACATATACAGTCATACATGAAGCCAATATTTATTACTATACTACAATATGTTATATGTATAAGCCTAGTGGCAACTTTTGTGGCCAGTCACATCATTTAGCTTCTTATGGACACCAGCTTAGCTATATGTAGAATTATTAAATATCATAGACATGCAGACTATTGTTAGGTTACCCACACGCAGTTTTCATTCTGATATGTAAAGTGAAATTTTACTTACGTCTCATTTCCAAGGCGCTTCCGTGGCATCTTGCAAACTTGAATTTCTTCACTAAACGCGATGATACAAGTATTCTGTCTTGGAAACTGCCACATAATAAGTAAACCAAGTTGAACGATCCAGGTCACATGTACACCATTATATCTAGTTAAAATAGTTTAGTAACCATGGTGTCATCAATGTGATCAGTGGCAACTTTTGTTGCCTGTGGGTTTTAATGGGTTAAAGATCTAACACACAACTTTATTCTCTACAATATTTCGCGTACCTATTTGATCTAAAACAATATATGCACTTGTATCAAAGCCTTATGTAATTTTATGGTCAATTAATGTGAATTTATGACATATTGAATATATACAACTATTACCAGGTGTGCGTAGTATGTGCTGATACATTAAGAATCGACACCGCATCATACTAATACTGAGCAGTGGCTTAAACATGACCCCTATTTCGTAGTTTGTCTGGCCAATTTGGTTCATAAAATGACGTCATTGCCATAGCGACATGACGTCACAAACGTACGTTTAAAAAAATATTGACCACGTACGGCAAAAACGATATACGCCACCATAAACTAGAGACTTAAACCTTTCCCGTGATATATTTTTTATCTCTAGGAATTTAAGTGTCAACTCAACTCCAAAAATGGGTCCATTCCTCCTGTACTAACTGAGCAAGCCCCATCTCTCAGTTGATGACGGACTGGCTGCACACCCGTCGTCAAACCTCATTTCTCACGGATGAGGGGCTCACTGCACACTGAGTAAACCCCATCTTTCGGTTATTGAGGGGATGGCTGCACTGGCTACACTGTCAATGGGTAGCCAATACTTCATCACTAGGCCCCACTTGAACTGGGTGATGAGGAGGTCACTGCACACTGGCTGAGCCTTATCTCTCGGGGCGGTGGGAGGGGGGGGGGGGTGGTTGCAGAGTGGGAAATCCTCATCAGGGACAAGGGGCTCGCTTCATACTGGCTAAACTTCATCTCTCAGAGATAGGGGCTGAATAAACCCCATCTCTCAGTTGATGAGGGGCTAGCTGCACAGTGGTTAAACCTCATCTCTCATTGATGAAGGGCCCCTGCACACTGACTAAACCCATCTCTCAATTAACGAAAGGCTGACTGCAAACTGGTTAAATTTCATCTCTCACTCTAGGATGAGGGGCTGGCTGCACACTGGCTAAACTTAATCTCTTTGGGATAAGGGGCTCACTGTACACTGAGTTAACATCATCGCTCAGTTGATGAGGGGCTGGCTGCACGTTAGTTAAACCTCATCTCTCAGGGATGAGGGGCTCACTGCACACTGGCTCAACCTCATCTCGTGGAGATGGGGTGGGTGGCTAGCTGCACACTGAATAAACCTCAACTCTCAGTTGATGAGGGGCTGCCTGCACACTGGTTAAACCTCAGCTCTCTGGGATGAGGGTCTCACTGCACACTGAGTAACCTCCATCTCCCAGTTAAAGAAAGGCTAGTTGCACACTGGTTAAACCTCATCTCTCAGGCACGAGGGGCTCACAGCACACTGAGTAAACCCCATCTCTTTGTTGGTGAGGGGCAGGCTGCACTGGCTACACTGTCAATGGTTAGACATCACTAGGCCCCAATGGAACTGGGTGATGAGGGGCTCACTGAACACTGGCTAAACCTCATCTTTCGGTGATGAGGGGCTGGTTGCACACTGGGAAATCATCATTTCTTAATGATGAGGGGCTCACTGCACACTGGCTAGACCTCATCCCTCTAGGATGAGGGATTGCAAACTAGTTAAACCTCATGAAGGGCTCATTGTACACAAGGTAACCCTATCTCTCAGTTTTGATGATGACTGCACACTTAATAAACCTCAGCTCTCAGTTGAGGAGGGGCTGGCTGCACAATGGTTAAACCTCACGTCTCACACGGATGAAGGGCTTGCTGTACACTGGTTTAGCCTCATCTATCTGGGATGAGGGGCTGACTGCACACTGGCTGCAGCCAGCCGTCTATTACTCTTTCACAGTCGGGTCAACGTTTATCAGTAATTGTAACTTTAATTACTTTTGCTAATAATTCTAGTTTTGTTTTTAATGGGTGCATATCTATTATCCGATGTTTCTTCAAGGCATCCGAAGCTTCTCTTCTAGCTGTTGTAAGCAGCTAGTAGAATATAGGATGATAGGCATATCAATGTGTTTGAGCTCTGGTATGAGATGACTGGTGATGGGTCATGTGAAATAAGCAGGAGGCTGTAATTTTACAGGCTGTAATTTTATGATTCCATTTTTTGAATTAATGTGTCTGTTAATCATCTGATTTAGTATTAAATCCAATGAATATTGTGATGGTGGGATATTTAACATGAAGTCTGCAAAATCGTATCTACCCTAATGTTTCAGATCAGTTCAGCATTGTGGCTGGATTTTCCCTGACGTTTCGTAGCATATTTTTGAAATTGAAGGTAATCAGAGAATTTTGCACAGCATATATATAGAAAACCATATGAGCGGGAGAAGTTGTCAAACACATTTCATGTAGCTCACCCAGAATTGAACAGTTTGAACAGGTTTGTTCTATATATCGTCATCCTTGAATTACTTGTATACATGTACATATGTACTCTTGCTGCACCACGTTATCTATATATACTAGATGAGCTGCAAAGCTTTAATGATTTAGCAATACCAGTAGCCTACATTGTTAGTGAAAATAGTTCTGTGTTGTGCTTTTAACCATCAGTCAGCTTCCAGAATTAGCATGTGTAGATCACGTGTAGGCCTTTGGTATACAATACAGGTTTATCGCATTCAGCTCAAGTAACTGACCTGATTACAAGACTATGGATACTACTCCAACGCTGTTTTAATGTTGGATCAATGTCTGCGACGCTGGCCCAACATTTAACCAGCATTGGGTGTGTGTGCAATTTTTGTTGGGAAAACCCTCCTGTCAATACATGTGTGGGGGTCAGCTGTTTCGATCTCCCCGCAGTAGTACAATCAGTTAGCTTTCAAACTCAAAGCTAAGAGCATTGGTGGAAATGTAGATGTCGCTCAAGTATATGGACTTGCTATGATTTGGGAACTTGCTCCTAATACGGTGTTGGGTAATAAATGCATATATAGTATTATTATAGTATACCCACGGGCACTATTGCATTCTGAGTGACCCATGTCCCGCGAATTTTAACAGTTGACTATTATATCTTTAAACTTTCCCGTCCCTTCTAAAAACTACAGCTGGTACATTCAGGCACAACGTGAGCTAGGATAGGAGTCAACACATTTGTGCCATTATAGTTGCATCTTTGTAATACGTTAAAGGTGATCTATCACCCCTTATATGGTATGAATAATTATGTCCTCATATGGGGTGATTGACTATCATGTGACCCTCTTAGAGGGTCACATGATAGCCAATCACCCCATATAAGGACACACTTGTGCCCCATCTTGTGGCGACTTTGATTTATTTGTCACAAATTTATTCATACTATATAACGGGTGATATGTCACCTTTAAGACACAATCCAGTGATGAAATGAATAATGAAGTGAGGATGGCGTGATAGGGCATGGTGGGTTATTAAGTATTTCCCTTCATTCGACAGAGACTTTAATTTACAGCTTAAACCATCCCGGTACCCCAATACATGGGCAGTGGCACTGGCGCAGCGGTTAAAGCTGCCTGCTTGGAAAGTCGGAGATCGCGGTTTTGAACCCAACTCTAGCCTTCAAGTTTCAAAGTAGTGGATGAAGATGACAATGGTAAATTCAGGCTTGAAAGGGTTAACTCTTAGAACACTGATGTCGACTACAGTATACATTTTGTGTTTTATTAGCACCTATATAGTAAGTTGTTTAAAGTTATATAAGCTTCAAATCTTAAAACACTGATAAATGTTGAGACTTAAATTTAGCAAATTACACAAATTTTCAGTCACTTGAAGTTGTGAATCGCGGTAGCGAGACCCCAGTTCAAGTGAATGAAAAATTAAATTGAATAGCTTAGTGCTCGAAGGGTTTAATAACAACCGTGTCGTTATCTGCTACATTTTGGTCTTATCTGCTAAAAATGTATGTATGGCCTAAGTGTTTCGGCTGATTTTCCTGGCCGTGTTCTGGTCATTTTGATATTTCATGTGATATGGTTTAAAAAAAAAGAACATTTTTATGTATGACGTTTAGCGGTAATATGGTGTAACTCGCGGTAGGTGGGTTTGAGGTGCTCTGACAAATTCATCCAATAATTTAAAACATGAAAACACCCAGGAATATTTGTAGAACATACCAAACCAAGCAAGAAGAGAATCGGTGTCTAGAAAAATCCATCTGGTGGGGAGGGGGGGGGGGACGAGGGCTATGGTGAGCCCACAGACTATAATTATTTATTTAAAATAACACACACAGCTGTTGCAGAGAGCTAATAACGTTGAGCCTGTATCATAAATGTGATTACCTCTGGATTAGCCGTGGACCAGGCGACTCGCTCCGCTTACCGTAAGACTGATCAGCGCTACATGTACCTCTGGATGTGGCTTAAAGCTCTTATGTTAGTCGTGATAAAAACGACATCCTGGCAAAATAAAATGCGACATGATTATAATAAACATACGAGAAGACAAATCGTCGCCACGGAGCTAAAGGATCCTATCTGCCACTCTAACGAGTGTCAGATAGGATCCTTTAGCTCCGTGGCGACGAAATATTGTTTGCTCACCTGCTCTAAGTAGTTCGTTCCTAGACGAATGACGTGCCGCCTTACGTATAAGTGGGCTATATATATACATGTAATAAATAACAATGGGTCATAAACAAAGGAGAATCAGAAAGCTGTTACCAAACCATGTTGGCATATACCTGAAAACATTATCTAATACAGGGCCCGTATTCTCGTACAAGTTACGATATATCGTAGGCTTCTGATTGGTCGAGATGGCCATCTCGACCAATCAGAAGCCTGCGATATATCGTAACTTGTACGAGAATACGGCCCCAGAGTAGCAGTATAGGGTATACTAGTAATTTCGCCGATCTTTCAATAAATCTAATATAAAAGTAGACTCCGATTCACTACTACTGGACAGCGGCTACCAACTTAAATTTAGAGGCCTGACGAACCCCACAAGGGTCCTTTTCCAAATAATATAATTGTGGTGGGGGGCATAAAAGGGGGCATATGTAGGCTGATTGTTTCAAAATAAGTTACCAAAAAAATACAACAATAATGAAAACAACTCAAATCCGGCGCATTGATAACATAATGACAGTAAAACAATATAATGATATCTAAAATAGTAGGCCTAACTAAAGCAGATAAAATTTAAACAATTTATTTTCAAATGCGTGCTGGAGAAATATAGCAACATTAATGTTAGTCATAATTTGTCTATTAAACAATATCATCCGTGTTACCAATTTGAACACAATTGGGTTTTTCACGTAATAGGTAGGTAAATATTGTTTTCTTAAGTCAAAAAAATGATTACATTTACACAATAGGTGTTACTCATCTGCTATCAAATGTGATATACATAAAGTGCAGTAACATATTTCTCTTGGCACACGAGTATACTATTTTCCCGTTCTAAAAATCCCAGGTGTAGAGAATTAAGTCGTTTTTTATGGATGCAAATGTCTAACGATTTTTTTATATATACTTCTGTCTTATGAGTATGGGGATTAATTTTCTCTGGGATCTTTGTACCTGTATTTCTTTCATAAGTTTAGTAAATTATGTTCTAAATCAATACCACTCTTTACTGTTCTTCATGTATACATATATCAACAAACACCTCACAATTGATACACAATTTCATTACAATGTCAGGCTCAATTCACGTCTTCCAATATCATAACATAGCCAGCTCTGGGTAAGGCATAAGCTTTACCCAGGCTACAATTAAACAAAGATACTACTCTGAACTGACTGCCTGAGTAACTTATCTACAACTGTCCCCGTGACACAGTCACAGGCACGTTCCCTCAGAACTAAGCGATGCCAACAGCATTCATTGACTATTCTGCGAAAATCAATGACCTTGACCTCCTTTGTTTTCATCGAGCTAGCTAATACAATGAAGTATGGGGGAGGGGGTGCTATATAACATTTTTTTCCCCGAGTTGCCATTCAAAACGGTCTCCACTGACGTCACTGCGTTGCAAAAAATACTAATGTCAGGCTGAGGAGCACCATATCGCAACAAAAATAATTCCCAATAAGCAGCGCTTCGGGGGGGGGGGGGGCAGTGGTCAAAACGGGGCGCGAGTGTTTTACGATCTCGGCCACAGTTACAATCATGACCTATCGGTTGCAGGAGTGTAGCTAAGGTGTATGGTCATTTGATGCAACAATTTATTTGGAGAGGCTCATTGGGTTTGAAGCACAAATGATCAATGTTCCACGATTTAACAAATCAAATGTCTGGATGGAAAGGAGTAACGGTACTGGAACCTGGAAAGTAGTATTTTGGATTTACAATTTGATTCCTTGGGGGTCCAAGGGTTGGCCTAAAAAGAGGTGTTAAAAGAAAATCATAGCCATCCTCGTATCTTCGGTCCCAAGTACTGTTCCCTGAATATAAAAGGCCGGTAAAATGAATTTTGCCCCTTTAATTAGACTTTCATATGTTTATGAATGTCTAAGAATCGCTTGATGAGAAAATAGTGGGCTAGTTGCCCGACCATTGATTATATATCAATTAAATCTACACATTGCCAGGGCATCAGTGGATAGTAGAGAACACAGGTTACGTTGTCTTTTGTTTAAAAAAAATGTTGAATCGAGCTGTATGCATGGATCAGTTAAATCAACACAGGAATCCTGACTGACTACAGCACGGCATTGAAATGTCGTCTGCTGCAGCATTGCATATGGACAGTACTCATCCCTGCTTCATTGCTCAATAATTTGATCGAATGCGATCTGATTTGAACACTGTTGTTGATGATACACTTACCAATCCGCTGCCAGCCACATACACCAGCCCACCAAGAAAAAGCCGAGAGAGCATGCCTCTTCACACCCGTTGTTGTCTTATGATATATATTATTGTCTTTTTTTTGCGTAAGTACTTGTGAGTACTTGCGTTTAAGCCTTTCATTGCGGGGACCGTCTTTTTTAATAAAATAATTAAAAGGTCTAATGATCGTAGACCCACAACATATGTTTTCAAATGAATCAGAAAGAGCTGACTTAGACATTTATGCTGATTTCAAATTGAAAACCCCTTTGATCTCCATGGTTTATACAAAATAACTCAGCGCTGTAAGAGTTGTGGGTACCACACCTGTGGGAATAGCTGGGGGCAACGTCACTCCCACACAGAAACGTCCACTTTTGACCCATAAACATCACCCTCTGTAGACCTGTCATGCAGATACTCTCTCTAACATGGTGTCCTGCTTTCTAATGAGCCGTCAACAAGCGCTTATGACGACCAATAATTCACAGTTTTCTCATATTTACATATGCTAAAAGTATTCAATTGTTTTATTAGATATTTTAGAAATAGCTGTTGTACCACCTTGCAAACACATGTACGAATTGGAATCGATTTGCTGTATTTCTAAGGTGAAATAGACGCCTGCTCACTAGATATCGGCATGGAAATTGACACTTTTGTTTATTTTATTTCAACATGGATAAACCTGCCGCGCCAAAAAATCGTCTGAATATACATTATTGTCGAATACATCAAATCAATATCCCACCTGCTCAAATACTATCCTCAAAATCTATGATATCCAGCAAAGTATTATCAGAAAGGGTCCTGCTTTCTAACCATCATTGTCCTGCTTTATAACAATACATTGAGCAAGTATGTCCTGCTTTCTAAGCGATTTGCTCAATACAACAATATCACGATATAACTGTTGCAGTTAAGTATTGACAATTTGAAAAAGATTGTAAATCATCAGTACGTGTATAATAATACTACAACAACTGATGCGCAACCAGTATGGTGTAAAATACATACAAATTTAACTTAATAGCACTGGGGTGTAAAATAAACCGACTGGATCGTTGAGCACATGTTGTAGACCCTCCCGCATGCGCATCATAATCAACGTCCTAAGGAAAGGAGTCTGTCATAGGTAAATATTATGAATCATTGAAGCTAAACCACTTAGTCTACATTAACTTTCACGTTTTTTCGTGTGCATCCTTGTAATATCAATCACGTCCTAACGGTAGGCCTAACTAGTAGTCAGGCGGCGGCTGTTAATATCATGGGGCTACTGCGCCAAATTTGCCAACTCTAGTTTTTTTGCTATTTTTTAAAATTATATGGTAATGGATCGATTGCAACTTGTTTGCCAAGCTTGTTCTTTATTTTTAAAAGTTTTACCGATGTTTACAAATTGTGCGTGTTTGGCACACAAAGAATTAAAACTGAAAGACATGTTTTCCCCAGTAGAGCATAATTTAGATTGTGTGGGTGTATTTTCAGGTGAAATTTCTGTTATGACTGGGCGAAGCTTGGTAAATACAGGGATGTATTTCAACGAGTAAAAGGTTTGGTATCTTCTTGTGGCATCTATTATCATGAAAAGTGTTACCACATCTAGCTCGAGCCCATAATAAATATGACAGCGACATAATTACAGCAGCATCAACATAAAACGAGGGAGGCCAAGTGATGAATCTTCATCGTCAATGACGAGAAAAATGTTTGATCAAGAGTTGTGTTTATTTTGTCTAAACAGTGCAACGGAAATTGAAATATTACCTTTGAAAAATACCCCCTTTTACTCACCATGACTTTCTTACCATTGAGTAAAGGTTGAAAAAATGACCACTAATCCTGTTTTTCTAAACATTCTCCTCTTTAAAAATACCCCTTATTGGAGGTTTTAGGTTATTTTGACCCCCTATATGCATAAACGCACGTTTTTCACGAAACAACCGTAATAACGTGTTTTCTCCTTCACGGATGGGAAGCCAGCTTTATGGCAAGCAGCCCCCCGGGGCTTGATACACCATGGGAGGCAGCTAGTATATATGCATCAGCTAGAGTGAGGCAAATACTTGATGGTCGTCACATTTACCGGTGCATCGAGGCACATACAGTTACACTGACTGCATCATGTACCCTGTATATCTTACTTGCATTCTCAGATAAAGAAATAAATGAGCTGATGCGACAAATCAAACCAGCAGTTAACGCTTCCCAGTCATACAGAGATGAACAAAAAACTAATTCTGATCAGTTCAAGGTGAGGTGCAGCGAGTTTTATCTGAAAATCATGTCTGTGCTAAGTTAATTGATATGTCAAAGGCATACACAAATTATTTATAAATCAAATGAATCAAGTGGAGGTACTACTGATGTGTATTGCTGCAATACGAACATGTAATTGGAAACTTTATTTGGCCAAAATGGAAGAGCTGCTGCCTTATTTCCATGCGCATGACCATTACAATTATGGACGCTGGGGCCCAGTTTGAGTTGCAGATATGCTAGAATTAAAAGATAAAGACCCGGAAACATGGATATTTCTGGCTGGTGGTAATTTTGCCATAACTAAACAAAGTATTCCATTCACTGCCATCGTTCCAGATCACGGCATCGAAGAAAAACATAAAAAATAAGGTGGTTTCATCGGTATCACGGGCAATGAATATGCCCTCGAGAAATACTTTATAATAGCCCCAACTCTTTGTAAAATTGTGCAAGAATTTCAGGAATATGCAGGAAGTCAAACCAGAATGAAAAGCTCTGTTCATCAAGAAGCCTCAGGAAAAAGTAGTCGACTCTTGAATAATGCAGCGAAGATCATTAAAAGTATCACTGAACAGGGTAATCCTTCCTGAAGACTGATATGTTTAAGCTGGCTGCTTCAGCTGTTGTTCCTGAAGATATATGTCGTGATATTGAGGAACGAGATAATTTTGGAAGGATGGCAATGGGTAAATTTGTGACCACACGTATGACAAAAAAACAAACAACTTCTGGAATTCTCAAAAGAAAAGGACTCGCTCATACTTTAAACACGTTGGGGCTACTGCAAAAACTAGTTAGTGGCCAGATTGTGACAATCAAACAGCAAATAGCTTTGTCGACCATCGAAGATATTAAATGTAATGTGGGCTCTCCATCTATATTTTATCCCCACCGATCAATGATCATGAAATCTGACAAAACACAAGTAGTATATCTAATATCCAATATGCTATTGCCAGATGGTGCCGTCATTGATAACGAGATAGGTGTTCGATCTGTTATGATAATAGATGCAATATGTGTGTGGTCAATATGGTAACTAAAACACCAGAGATGACAAATGCGATGCATTTTGCTAAAAAGTTCGTAGCTATTGTAGCTGAAATAAGTAAACCTGACAATGAAGAAAATAGGATTTTTTTTATCAATATGTGTCAAATTCTCTGAAAGAAACGACTAGAGTTAAGCGAACAGCAGAAACAATATCGATCCACTACAATGTACATGATGATACTGAAATCAGGAATGTCAAGTCTTTTCTTTCCCACATCAAGACAATAGCAGAGCTAACAAAATTCCTCCTAGAGAAGTGTATTCATTATTGCCAATGGAAACCACAGATGGTCTTGATTATGCATCATGCAGTAATGGAGGCTAATTATCCTCTATCTGATATAGTCAGCATGCGAGAGATGACATCTGGTCTGCACCATCTCGAAGAAGGTGATCAACTTGTATACTACTGAATGCATTTGGTGTAATGCACTAGAACTCTTAACACTATCCTTGGCGTGTTGTCGTAGACACAGACGTTTTCATCTTATTAACAGGTCATGTCTCCTTCCTTCCAAAGTCCACTACACTTTTGAGGAAGACAAAGGAGAGGATATGTATACATGAATGTTATTTGAAGTTGGGTCCAAATAAGGCCGCAGAAGCACTCATTGGTGGTATGCTTTCAAAGGAACTAATAATACGGGAGTATGTGCGGGAAAAGGCATAATAAACCATTATAAAACATTTTTACAATCAGACATGGACATACTTAGCACCAAAGCCTTGCCCCCAATTTCCACCACCCACCCAATACTCCTGAGGCTTTGATTTGGCTTCTAAAATGTAACTATAAGAATGGTTGGGCAAAGAGGTCGTGTGGATGTCAAAAAATAAATCAATATACGCGTTGCACAGACATGTGTGTATGGGGGAATTAATGTAATAGCACTGTACCTGATATGCCTGTAGAGATTGATTATTATGTTGTATTTTATAGTGTAACTAGTTGCATGTTCTTTATCACACACTGATACTGATTACAGAACTCATGAACGTTTGTGGTCTCTCCACCTCTCAACGTAGGCTCATTAACTTTGTTTAGTCCGCTTTCCTTAGTCATAAATAACTCTTCATTCGTTAATAAAACTAGTATGTGTTGAATTTTTTTTATTAAAAAAACACGAAAATAAACATTGTATATCATAATAATGCTCCAGTGTCACATAATATTACATATTAAAAGAAAAAGTGCAGTGAATTAAAAAAAAAATTCAATAAAATAAGTATCGGTGGTGATTTTAAAATGTCATTTTTTTCTAAAAGTAAGTAAACAAAAAGTTGGCAATAAGTGAATTATTGTTTATCGGGATGCCATTGATGATATTAAAACAAAAAACTAGGGTTGGCAAAATCGGCGCAGTAGAATGACAACTGCTGCCTGACAATAGGCATAATGCCTATGTTAAAAACAATATGTGTGTAGGATTATAGACGCTGGGTATACACTACAACAGCCCCAAACATATGTCTACCAATGGACCTACAGGGGGAATGTATCAACCATATATTTATAATCAACATAACTGTTAAGAGAGTGGGCTATTCAATCAGCGGGGGGGGGGGGTGATTATTTATCCGCGCATAATTTCAACTGGTCGTGGGTCCCCACTGGGCACACGACGTTGTTGAGACGTTTAATCAACGTCATAGACGTTGATTCAACGTTGCTACAACGTCGTGTGACCAGTGGATCGGTGGCACTCTGAAAATGTCTAATTTGATTAGGCCTTGTCTAGATTTTGAAATATATTATTTATTTCATAAAGAGCCTGTCCAGGGTTTTATTTTAAAAATACTCCACCTAGGCCTATTCTGTGGAACGCAGTGACGTCACCGGAATGACTACTCGGTGAAAATAATGTTATGATGTAAGAACCTCCCCCCATACTTCATTGTATTAGGTCAAGGTTATTGAGTTTCACAGAATAGGCCTATACTGCAGATAAGCCTACCTGTAAGTAGGCCTCCTATGTATACTTTTCTGGAGGTTGCGGGTGTGTGATATTTATAGATTATGACTCTTAGCCTAAGCCAGCACACCCGCTGAGAAATTCAGCCTACACTGTCTCAATACTGGGCCAGCATCTCGACAGCTGGCACAACATTAAAGAAACGAAATGACAAAAATAATTTTTATCTCGTTATAACGACTTATAAGTTGTTAAATCGACTTAGTCTTCATAACTACTTATAAGTCGACTTAGTATAAGTCGCTAAATCGACTTCGTATAAATCGCTATATCGACATAAAGACTTATAAGTCGTTATAACGACTTATAGTGAGTCGATTTAACGACTTATAAGTCGTTATAACGACGTATAGCTTACTAAGTCGATTTAACGACTTATAAGTCGTTATAAGTAGGCTTAAGTCGATTTAACGACTAATAAGTCGTTATAACGACATCTGTAAAATCGATTTAACGTCTTATAAGTCGCTATAACGACTTATACTGAGTCGATTTAACGACTTATAAGTCGTTAGAACGACTTAGCTTAAGTTCATTTAACGACTTATAAGTCATTAAACGACTTCTACTAAATCGATTTAACAACTTATAATCGTTATAACGAGATAACAAATATTTTCGTCATGTGATATATGGGGCCAAATAACAAAAACACAAATTGGCCAAGAAACGACGACCCAGCAATAGGCCTACACAATTATAGACTAAACCTATATAACTTAACCTAACTTATTTTTAAATCTGCAATTTAATAAAGTTAAGTAGACTATTTTAAAAATGTATTTTATCACAGCTTACATATCCATTAGAACACATTACTATCCTGCAAAGCTAAAAATCAGTATCTGCTCACTTTACATGTAGGCAGATACCGCCTTTTAACTTTGTACGGCAGAATATAATCCATCCCATTATACAGAACCTTGCCTTTCCACCATGACTCGTGGATGCGTACTTTTATTTTGGCCCTCTTTGTAGCTCGTGCTCATATACTCTGGCGCCAACATGCTGTAAACCATCCTAATGGTGTCAGCCTCTTCTGTCCGCGTTGAATGATTAATATAGAATACTCGCCAATTTATACTTATTTGCCATATTAACTGTACCACTTTGCTCCTTAGAAAGCAGGACATATCTCAAATGGCATTGTTAGAAAGCAGGACCATTTCAGCTAATGCTTTGCTGGATATCGTAGATTTGGAGGATAATATTTGAGCAGGTGGGATATCGATTTGATATATTCGACAACAATGTATATTCAGATGATTTTTTGGCGCGGCAGGTTTATCCATGTTGAAATAAAATCAACCAAAGTGTCAATTATCATGCCGATATCTAGTAAGCAGGGCGTCTATTTCACCTTAGAAACACAGCAAATCGATTCCAATTCGTACATGTGTTTGCAAGGTGGTACAACAGCTATTCATAAAATATCTAATAAAACAATTGAACACTTTTAGCATAATAATGTAAAAATGAGAAAAACTGTAAATTACTAGTCGTCATATGCGCTTGTTGGCGGCTCATTAGAAAGCAGGACACCATGTTAGAGAGAGTATCACGCATGACACTATGTTAGAGAGAGTATCTGCATGACAGGTCTACATGAGCTTTGCAAGAAGAGTATGCATAGCCGATATACATGTCGTCGCCTCGGAGCTAAAGGATCCTATCTGCCACTCTAACGAGTGTCAGATAGGATCCTTTAGCTCCGAGGCGACGATGTATCGTTCCCGTTTGTTCATCATTGTTAACCCTTTACCTGCTAGTGACGCATATGTATGTCATCTCACAGATCGTCACTGATAGTGATGTCACAGAAAATGATGCAACTAATCGAATGAGAAAGTTCCAACCTAATTGGGTCAGGTCATTAGCATTGCTGTGCATAGAGACGCCTAAATTAACATTAAATAGATGTCATTAACCGGGTCAATAACCTCACATAAGAATACATGAAACTATTGAATCAATGTGTAAACATGATTAGTTAATGAAAATATATCTGCAGCACATATGTTTTTGTGTAAATAATATAAATGTACTGTGAATTGGTTAGAAAGTCGACAAATATTGTTGCTAGAGCAAAAAGGTCAGCAAAGGTTGACACATCATACCACCTGTCCAAGATCTAAGCAGATGTTTTCATCTTACTATTTATACGTTGACATAGTTAACGTATACGACAGCAAGGCTCGCTGCTCCCGAGGTCGCAGACCGAGATCTTACTGAATCAGTCATACCAACCAGGAAGGAAGGATGATTTGCATATTGAATAGTCATTAATTTTTAAAAAAAATGTCAATTTATTGCTGGGCCACAGCGCTGTCTGCGACGCTGATTCAACATTAATCCAACCCTAAAGTTTTGTGTTTGGTGGGATGTGTTGGGTGCTGGCTGTCACATTTCCGGTGAGCTTCTCGCCAGCTGGGGCGGGGGCCCTAGGGTAGTGGTTAGCACCGCTGCCTTTCACGCCAGAGTCCGGGGCTCGGTTCCCGGTCTCGGCGGTTTGAAAGAAACAAAAATGTTTCTTCCCCATCCACGTGTGAAAATCAGTATTGTGGGGAGCCTCAGTGACCGAGCCTCAGTGACCGAGAGGTAGCGTGCTCGGCCTCAGACCGCCAGGGCTCGAATTTTGAAGCCTGTGTCTGGAGGACAGTGTCATCTCAATCATCTCACCATCCTCAGGAGGTTCTCCTGGCCCAGTTTAGCCTATATGTGCACAAAGGTGGCCTAAAGCCCGATTCATTTTATTTCATTTCTCGCCAGCTGACATGTGTTGTTAAATATTGGGCAGGTATTGCCGTTTCAGCGTATCGCCAGATTACCCCCCCCCCCCCTGGCTAGACTGCACCCGGGTCTAGTCTGGACTATACCCTAGGTATTTAACAACTTATAATCGTTATAACGAGATAACAAATATTTTCGTCATGTGATATATGGGGCCAAATAACAAAAACACAAATTGGCCAAGAAACGACGACCCAGCAATAGGCCTACACAATTATAGACTAAACCTATATAACTTAACCTAACTTATTTTTAAATCTGCAATTTAATAAAGTTAAGTAGACTTTTTTAAAAATGTATTTTATCACAGCTTACATATCCATTAGAACACATTACTATCCTGCAAAGCTAAAAATCAGTATCTGCTCACTTTACATGTAGGCAGATACCGCCTTTTAACTTTGTACGGCAGAATATAATCCATCCCATTATACAGAACCTTGCCTTTCCACCATGACTCGTGGATGCGTACTTTTATTTTGGCTCTCTTTGTAGCTCGTGCTCATATACTCTGGCGCCAACATGCTGTAAACCATCCTAATGGTGTCAGCCTCTTCTGTCCGCGTTGAATGATTAATATAGAATACTCGCCAATTTATACTTATTTGCCATATCAACTGTACCACCTTGCTCCTTAGAAAGCAGGACATATCTCAAATGGCATTGTTAGAAAGCAGGACCATTTCAGCTAATGCTTTGCTGGATATCGTAGATTTGGAGGATAATATTTGAGCAGGTGGGATATCGATTTGATATATTCGACAACAATGTATATTCAGATGATTTTTGGCGCGGCAGGTTTATCCATGTTGAAATAAAATCAACCAAAGTGTCAATTATCATGCCGATATCTAGTAAGCAGGGCGTCTATTTCACCTTAGAAACACAGCAAATCGATTCCAATTCGTACATGTGCTTGCAAGGTGGTACAACAGCTATTCATAAAATATCTAATAAAACAATTGAACACTTTTAGCATAATAATGTAAAAATGAGAAAAACTGTAAATTACTAGTCGTCATATGCGCTTGTTGGCGGCTCATTAGAAAGCAGGACACCATGTTAGAGAGAGTATCACGCATGACACTATGTTAGAGAGAGTATCTGCATGACAGGTCTACATGAGCTTTGCAAGAAGAGTATGCATAGCCGATATACATGTCGTCGCCTCGGAGCTAAAGGATCCTATCTGCCACTCTAACGAGTGTCAGATAGGATCCTTTAGCTCCGAGGCGACGATGTATCGTTCCCGTTTGTTCATCGTTGTTAACCCTTTACCTGCTAGTGACGCATATGTATGTCATCTCACAGATCGTCACTGATAGTGATGTCACAGAAAATGATGCAACTAATCGAATGAGAAAGTTCCAACCTAATTGGGTCAGGTCATTAGCATTGCTGTGCATAGAGACGCCTAAATTAACATTAAATAGATGTCATTAACCGGGTCAATAACCTCACATAAGAATACATGAAACTATTGAATCAATGTGTAAACATGATTAGTTAATGAAAATATATCTGCAGCACATATGTTTTTGTGTAAATAATATGAATGTACTGTGAATTGGTTAGAAAGTCGACAAATATTGTTGCTAGAGCAAAAAGGTCAGCAAAGGTTGACACATCATACCACCTGTCCAAGATCTAAGCAGATGTTTTCATCTTACTATTTATACGTTGACATAGTTAACGTATACGACAGCAAGGCTCGCTGCTCCCGAGGTCGCAGACCGAGATCTTACTGAATCAGTCATACCAACCAGGAAGGAAGGATGATTTGCATATTGAATAGTCATTAATTTTTTAAAAAAATGTCAATTTATTGCTGGGCCACAGCGCTGTCTGCGACGCTGATTCAACATTAATCCAACCCTAAAGTTTTGTGTTTGGTGGGATGTGTTGGGTGCTGGCTGTCACATTTCCGGTGAGCTTCTCGCCAGCTGGGGCGGGGGCCCTAGGGTAGTGGTTAGCACCGCTGCCTTTCACGCCAGAGTCCGGGGCTCGGTTCCCGGTCTCGGCGGTTTGAAAGAAACAAAAATGTTTCTTCCCCATCCACGTGTGAAAATCAGTATTGTGGGGAGCCTCAGTGACCGAGCCTCAGTGACCGAGAGGTAGCGTGCTCGGCCTCAGACCGCCAGGGCTCGAATTTTGAAGCCTGTGTCTGGAGGACAGTGTCATCTCAATCATCTCACCATCCTCAGGAGGTTCTCCTGGCCCAGTTTAGCCTATATGTGCACAAAGGTGGCCTAAAGCCCGATTCATTTTATTTCATTTCTCGCCAGCTGACATGTGTTGTTAAATATTGGGCAGGTATTGCCGTTTCAGCGTATCGCCAGATTACCCCCCCCCCCCCCTGGCTAGACTGCACCCGGGTCTAGTCTGGACTATACCCTAGGTATAGTCTGGGAGCTCCCAGACTATACCCCAGTGTATACTCTGGGAGATCCCAGAGTATACCCCACAAGCCCAGACTTTTGGTACAAAAAGAAACGCAACATTTTCATTATTTTCAATTTTGTTTGTTTTTGTTTTGCTTTGGCGAAGAAACCATTGAAGTTGTGAATGAATTCAAAAACCTAGGTATTGTTTTTAATTATAATGCAAAATTCAATGTGGCAAAGCAAAACCTATATCAAAAGGGTAACAGAGCTATGTTCGCCTTACTAAAAAAAAATAATAAACTTTCTTTACCAGTTGATGTACCCGTCAAACTGTTCACTCACCTTGTAAAACCTCTTATATTGTATTCATCTGAAGTGTGGGGAGACGGAAAATGTGACATCTTAGAAAAATTACAACTTAGATTCTGTAAATATATTCTGGCTGTCAATAAGTCCACCTGTTCAAATATGGTGTATGGAGAATTAGGAATCACACCTCTAGATATAGATATTAAAGCTAGAATCATTGTATACTGGGCAAAGCTTGTCAATGAAGATCAGAGTAAAATCTAGCACATGATATACACTTTATTGTATAAATTGGATGAAATTAATATTTTTAATTCAAACTGGTTATCAGCAATAAGATGTACTTCAAATGATTCTGGCTTTCTGGGAATTTGGTTAGCACAGTCTTTGCCATGTTCCGTTAGCACATTCAGAAACATACTTAAGCTAAGATTGAAGGACCAGTTCATACAAAAATGGCACGAAAGCATATCGGAAAGCAGAAAATGCATAAATTGTAGTATTTTTAACAATCATTTTAAACTTGAAAAATAATTGGTTGATTTGTCTGATAATCTTCGTAAAATTTTAACAAAATTCAGGTGTCGCAATCACCGTCTGCCGATTGAACGGGGATGCCAAGAGAACATCCCGCCCGATATGCGTTTGTGCCATTACTGCCGTGAATATATAGGTGATGAATATCATTACTTACTTATCTGCCGCCACTTAAAAAATGAAAGAAAAAAATACGTCGAAAGTGAATTTTGGAAAAGACCACCCACTTCAATGTTAAAGAAACTTATGAATGATAACAAGTCTGATAACATACAAAACATATCTCTGTTCATAAAATGCATTTTAATTACATTTAAGTAATTCTCATTGTATATATATCACATATCTGTAAAATGACGTATAGAGCTCATGCAACTAATTGTATGTTCTGTTTTAGCCAGCTCTCTCCTGGCATGTCTGTCGTACCTTTATGAAGGGTCATCAGAAATAAATTACTTGTTACTTGTTACTTGTTTTTTTTTTGGCTTGATGCATACAATACAAATCACTTACAAAATAATAGTACATGACATATATACTGGAAAAATATATGCAAGGGATGTCACTACAGGTGACCAGCACCCAATGCGTCTGACATCCAAAAAAATAGATACATCTACGTTTAAAAGGTATATTATATAAACTAGTATAAAATATGGTAATAAACATATATATAGACGTGTGTAATATACACAACTACTGTACTTTAAAAAGTATGCTAGATGAAAGTAGCATAAATGTATGATAATAAACGTATGTAAAGAAGTATGCGATAGATTAAATTAAGATAATAAAAGTAAATTGAATACAAACGTATGTCAGTAATAAGTAAAGTTAAAATCATAAAGATAAATTAAAAACACGCACACGCCTGACAAACGGCAAGTGCTTTCCCATGAACAGACATTATTGCACATAAAAGTGTCCTTGAACTTCTTTACATAGAAAACTTCTAGCTCATTAACAAAAACACTAAATGACTGATCCACTCGCAATGTTGGTGGTAACTGGTTCCATAATGTAACAATTCTATTGTGTAAAATCCCTTATACGTCTCTGTTATCAGCTGCTGAGGTTGCAAAAGCAGACCTTTACGGCTTGAGCGAAGACGTGGGTTTTGTATATAAGTTTTGACTAGTTCAGAAACATTATTTGAAAAATTGGTCTTATACATGGACTTGTAAAGCAATTTATTATCTGTCATTTCTCTTCGAAACGAAAGTGGTAAAAGGTTATTAATTTCACAGCGTTCTTGTAATTTAATAAAAGATAATGAATAGCATACCGTTTAAAATTTCTCTGAATTCGCTCAACCGATTCAAGGTGGGATTTATAAAAAGGTGACCAGAGTGGAGAAGAGTATTCAGAAATGGGTCTTATTAATGCTTTATACAAATTTAAAGTTACTGATGCAAGTGCCTTGTAACCTACTGCTATCCTTATCATGCCATTTACTTTATTACATTTATTAATAATATTATGTATGTGTACATGATATTATTAATAAATATAACTTGTTGCTATTAAAACTGGTTTGTTGCATCGAAAAACAAATTAGTGCCACGTTCTGTCTCTATTTTACCTCGAAAAATAGACAAATGGCCCTGAAATTGAAGAAAATCCACTTGAGGTCGTGAACCAGTAGACCATGTTCGCTGGGTTTTTTTGGGGTATGGCGAAATTCATGTATGGTTGTAGCTGACATGACCAGAAGACATGTTGACAATACACAGGCTAAATTAAGATTAAAATTGCCATCAATCTATTTTAAATCTGCACACCCAGGTTTACATTCTCATGGGATTTCTCAACTGTAGCAAACGTCGTTTGTCCGCACTTTGGGGTCGAAACACAAAATGAGCATGTCACTGAAAATCTTTTTTACCCTTACAACGCTGAATTATTTTGTAGGCCTATAAACCATGGCGACCAAAGGGTTTTCAAAATTTTAAATAATTTTAAATGTCTTACTTATCTCTTTCTGATTTATTTGAATACCTATGTTATGGGTCTATGGCCATTAGAAATATTTTATTAATTTCAGTGCGGGGGTCGTCTTTATACGTCTGTAGACGGCAGATTCTGACGCAAGACTACCCCCGCGCTGAAAGTGTTCAAATTGGTGTCACGTTTTCCTATTTATCTATTACATTTTAATTCCGATGTGATTAGAGTAGGTAATCATAGATGATGAAAATTAAGTAGATAATATTAAGAAATGTATATAGATATATAAAGTTATTGATAATATAAAGCAACTAGTCTGCCAGTATTCAAAGTAGTCACATTCCGCGTCTCGTTACTGCTTTATAATGGTCATCCCTTATTATCACGCATTCTCAGGCATTATCATGATGTCTCAAGCTGATACATTTATTGAGCTGATATATTGTTCCCGGGATATTGTTGTATAGCTGCTATTAATTTACCTGACAATGCAGTTAGGTCAGTTACAGCTATTATCTCGCATCGATCATAATGTCTCCACGTCATATCACCTCATAAGTTCAACGACATTTCTACGTTTTTGTACCGACGTCATTTCAACGCACACAAATGACTTTTAGTCCAGGAACATTAGCCTGATAATACACTATAGGGTGGAATAAATTCGTAACAAGCTGATTTTTTCAGGATCCACTCAGAAAATAGTCCTGAAAAACATAATAAAAGTCCCCAAGAATCCGAGTTCGGGAAAGTACTAAAATTTAAGATGACCGCCAAAATGCAGTTTTAAATGAGCAAAACATGTTAAATACATGCATATTTTTATATGCATGGTCTCATTGATGGTACAAAGTATGCTAATTAACGTATATTTGTCAGTGGGAATGAAGTAGAGAGTCGAAATTGACTTTTTTTGTTTTAAATAAGTTGGCATTCAAGATGGCTGCCAAAATGTAGTTTCGAATGAGCAGAACTTGTTTAATACATACATTTTTTTATGTGCATAGTCTCATTGGTGACACAAAGTATGCTAATTAACGTATGTTTGTCAGTGTGAATGAAGAAGAAACAATATAACTATCTTCTATTTGTTTTAGGTAGGTTAAAATAGTATAAAATTGACACTTTCGTTAAAGAAAAATCAGAATATTCGATAATTTCTAGATTTATGTTGACTTTTAAAAAAAATTATCAATCAAACGAGTTTGGAGAGTCACTGTCGTGCTGAGACTGGCTAAACTAGGTTAGAATAAAATTTTGCGAATGTTTAACATATCTGAAGTGAAATAGAACGCTAAAAGGACTGGTCATTTTATGCATTTCTGATAATACACATCCCATTGACAACAAAATATCCAAAAGGGAAGTACACTGTATATATCACTTCAACAAACACATTAAACCATTTAAAATTAAATTTACCCAATATTAACAGTAGATTGTATTTAACGCAGCAATTATTTTCATTTATCTTATTGATTTAACAACATCTATAATATCAGGCTATTCACATACCAGGATAACAACCTATAGCTGCAGGCTTCTACGTATGGGATGAAATTCGATCTCAAGCTCTGCTTCACCTGTTATCCCTGATTAAGTCTACCTACATTGTATCTCACACCCTATCCACTGATGTACGAATCTAAATGTTTGATACTTTTTTAAAACAGATATGCAAATATTTCAAAAAATATAGACAATCTATGATGTTATGTTGTGTCTTTTTCCATATTTTAATAAAATATGAAGCCCATTATTACTCCTTTATAAAGAAGATTGTTCTGAAAAACAATACAGTAGAATCTGCTATGACCAGCCACGCTTGGGCCACAGGAAAAGTGACCATTTAAGACAGGTGGCTGTTCATAGGAGGTTCATGCAGTGGCGGATCCAAAAGCGCCTCCCCCCCCCGTTTATGGTACCAAAAACAAAACACCGTCAACATTTGGGCCGAAATTTGCTCTATATGAATGCACTATTTAAAGCCTTAGATGTCACTGGGATATTTAAGAAGGTGGGTGTGTATACAGTATTGTAAAATGGCAATTCCTGGACTCGCAACTGTCATTCGTATACAGAATGTCCATTTGGGGAGTGGTCAAGCGGGTTAGCTCCCCATAACAGTGGCTGCTCTTTCTACTACATGGGCTTATACAGGGAATCATACGACATGCATGTAAAAATGGGGGTCGATTCTTTTCAAATCTGGCTGGTTGATGTCACATTTCATCTTTAACATATTTAAAATATGGTAATTAATGTGCTAATAAAAAATGAAAACCCGAAGATATGCGGCACCGGCGGTTAAAGGGTTAAGTTTCTGGGGATTTACAAGAAAATACAACCTTATGTGGGTATAGCCTTTGTATCACTACCCTCTTGTGTGCAGTCATACTGATAATCGTGCATGTTTATTTACGATTGGTGATATGAATAACCCTGGGCAGTATGTATGGATGTAAACGAGGAACCTCCCCATGACTGCTGAACATCGTAGGGTCGAGCTTCGAGCCCTTTTCAGTTGCTTTCAGGCAATACAAATATATTTTGGTAAACGTTAGGCTTATAAGCTGTGCACTTTCCCATATAATACATTTATTATTGTTACTACATCCATTACTTTGTCAACAATTTACAATTGTGAAAGAAAAAGTAACTACAATGATGAAAATGTTATACTATTTACAATATTGGCCTATACAGTACTTTAGTTTTACAAAATATTACATTATTTTTACTTATAATATATAGGTTCTAAAGCCTTTTCAGATATTTTGGATCAGTCATCACATTAACTATGTCGGATAATTACTTATGATAGTAAACTGAAAAAACCTATTTGTTGTTCTGCAAAATCAAGCCTTTTCGTGTAAATGCGTTCAGTGTTTTACATGTATCATATGACCGTTATATCATAGACCCATATATTCCAATGTAATATTTTATTTCAATTATTGTTTGTACAAAAGAAAATACTCCGATCACACGTTTAAAAAATGGTGAGTGTAAAATACTAGCTGTGACAGCCATCTAACGTCTCAACTCTGTTATAAATGTTTGTTTGTATTCGGCGGCCATTTTGGATTCATGTATTTTGCAAATGCCACAGGTGGTATCTAAGGTTACTTTTATTATGTTAATTTTGCTGGTAATAGTAATAATTGTCAAATTAAAGGTTTGTAGCAAATTATAAAATTTGCAATATTTATTTCAGTTTTTAACCAAAAATGGGTCATTTATCGGCATATTGTGCCATTAAAACAAAATAAATTGACTCCTCTTTTTATTACATTCACACTAAGGTATTATATGAGCTATTTGTATGCTCTGGTCACCAATGACACGATGTAAATTAAAAATATCATTGTATTTAGTCCATTTCGCTTTTCCAAAACAGGATTCTAGCGGCCATCTTGAATTTTGCTACTTTCCCGAGGTTGGATTTTTGGTAACTTTTAATATGTTTTTCAGGACAGTATTCTGAGTAGTTCCTGAAAAAATCAGCTTGTTACGAATTTATTCCACCTCAAAACTATTTGTTTTGACGTTGATTTTAGATTACCGTCACAACGTCAACATTATATAGCCATTTATGGACTCGAGTGTAACGTCACTTTTATATCATATTCCCGACGTCCTTCACACTAAACATTAGCGCCATATTTTTAACGTCGACGTTGATTTCTCTGTATCAATTTGTTGAGCTTAATTAGGCTAATCTAATAATTAGTATGTGAACGGTTGTCTAAACATACATATACATATAATTGTATATACCATTCTTCGCCATTGTTCACTCAGAGATGCAGTTATAACCTTTTATTTGTTCCAAATCGTATATTTGTTACATTTTTGACGTTTTGGAATGACCTTGAAGTTTACATTAAATCACAAAAAAATACTATAAATAGATTAGGGGGTCGAAAGCAAATCAAAAAGAGGTACCGGTAATACGTTTGTTTCTAGTGGGAACTTTGGGGACTTTTAATAATTATATCATACATGTAGTATGGGAATATTAAGGCTTCCTGAAAATTGTAGCTTGGCGGTAATTTTTTCCGGGATTCTAAAAATGTAATACTGCCGTGCAAAGTCAAAATGCAGTAACAACTGCAGTTACTGCATTTAACCCTTTAACCGCCAAATTATTCAATTACAATTTTCACCCACTTGAAGTTGTGTCTCGCTGACGCGATCCACAACTTCAAGTGAATGAAAATTATTCAGATTTGACAAAATGGAAGTCAACTGTTTTCAAATATTGCTTATTGATGTCACATTTTATCTTTAACATGTTTAAAAGGTGGTACTTGATGAGCTAATAATGAAAACCCGAATATATGCGGCACCGGCGATTAAAGGGTTAACTGTGAACAGCAGAATAGCTGGGATGCAAAGATCCTGTACTACAACGTTTCATTAGTGAGAGCGTGATCACTTAGATGGCCGAAGACGGCTTGTAAATCCTTTATTGATTGCAGTATGTATAATGTATGGTAGTATCCGAGTGACGGGCCTAATATCCAGAAACCAAATTCGTCATGAAATGCTCGACCTTGAGTTAATAAACACCACGCCGCCGTACGATACGTCCAGCGAAAAAAGAAAAAAATGATAGGGGTATATTTTGATTTACATGTATCGGGGATAGCCAGATCTAAATGTAAAATATTGATGACTAATTTCATCTCAGAAAATCACCTATCAGATTTCTAAACGTCAGAGAGTAAAGATCCATACTGCCGCGCAAAGGCAATCAGCAGTAACTGTTCACTTTCTAAGTAAACAGTTACCTCTGTTTGTCTTTGTATGGTAAACAGTAGAATCACGCAACCCGTCTACATCAATCCACGGTCTCTCATACATTATTAACAGCACTGGATCGTCGCCCCAGCCCAGCAGATGTTGAACGAATGTTGGTTTAACGTTGGTCCAGCGTCGTAGACGCTGTACCAACGTTATATCAACATTTGATTCAACGTCTTGTGTCTGTAGGGAAGCTACCCGTGTTCTCAAAACGTTTGATTCAGGTCTAAGGCATATGATTGGTCGAGATGACCAACTCGACCAATCATAATTTTTTTTTTATAGACTCGTTATGCGGTCACTCAATTTCTCGCTCCGATCTATCAGATCAGCTTTCATTAGCTATTACTACACCAACCGCTGGACACTCTCACGTTTCAGGTAGTAGCTTATTCTGTTAAGTGAAATAAATATAATATATATTTTTAGATCACATTTCAATATTTCTCTGGAATAGTAACCTCTAATAAAAATACCATGGGTGCAATAGTAGCTAAACAGATAAAACCGGACTTTATTGTGTATTATTCTGTCATAAAAAGCAACCAGTAGGCATAACTGTACCTAAAAAGTAAACAGCTACTGTTGTTTTCATTTTTACGACAGTGTAGCTTCTATGTACTTTCATATCGTCTATAATTCACACAAAAACACACTTTATATTTTAATTATAGCTACTTCATTTGGCTCTACGCGACGGAATAGCTGATGTTTAAACTTTTTATATTATAAACAGGTATATTTTTCGCTCAAGAATAGCAATCACTATGAAGAAATCACCACAAACTTCAGCATCTAAAAGAGTTTCTTTTCTAGAGAAGAGCCCATCAGATGATATTTATTCTGTCACCCCGTGGATTGCGGTATGGTTGTTTCTCCTATGTGCTCTACACACCAGTGTGAGGATTGGAACACCTTCTGTCGTACAATGTGTGCCAGGTGTTCCGTGTAGGTATCCGGAACAGGTGGATCTACGTGTTATTGTCATCACCTATAACAGACCGGAGTCTCTGAGAAAATGTCTGAACGCGCTGCAGCAACTACAAGTTAATGGAGATAAAGCGATGATGGAAATCTGGATTGATGTGGCTGCATCAGGTGATGTGAACCAAGAGACGTATAAGATGGCCACGGAGTTCATATGGGTGACTGGGGCAGTCAGAGTTCACGTTCATGAAACCAAAGCCGGTTTGATGGGGCAATGGTTGAGCACCTGGTCCCCAGGTGATGCTGATGAGGTTGTTCTGTACGTGGAAGACGATGTGGATGTTTCACCTCATGCGTACACGTGGTTGAAGCACGCCTGGACGCGGTACCACAAGACTGATCAACTGTGTGGAATTACTCTGCAGGACGAGTACATATTGGTAGCTACAGGGCCAGCCAGGGGTACCTCCCTCTCTCGACCTGGTGATCTCATCTTCAGTCATACAGTTCCAGGGTCGTGGGGGTTCGCACCGTTCCCCAGATGCTGGAGGGAGTTTCAAACGTGGTACCACATCGCGAGTCGCGATGCAGATTTTCTTCCCTATCTGCCCGAGGCGGGTCTCTATGATAAGTGGTACCAGGACATGGTGTCTGAGGGCAGAAAAGATACAATGTGGATCATGTGGTTCATTCACTTTATGTACCATAGGGATTACAATGTCATTCACTCTAACCTCCCGGAACATACAAGAGAGAAAAATTCAAGCCTGGCTGTCCACAGAAAAGAAAAGGGTCTGCATTTCACAGGCAAGACTGATATAGACAGCCAGTTGTTGTTGCTGACCCACTGGCAGAATGATTACGTTCTATTTCCATCCCAAATTAAACACTATAGCTTTGATGGTGGTTTTAAGGGAGAAGAGTTCTAAAGATAATAGGCCCCTATATGATGTCTAATTATCAATCAATCAATCAATCAATCAATCAATCAATCAATCAATCAATCAATCAATCAATCAATCAATCAATCAATCAATCAATCAATCAATCAATCAATCAATCAATCAATCAATCAATCAATCAATCAATCAATCAATCAATCAATCAATCAATCAATCAATCAATCAATCAATCAATCAATCAATCAATCAATCAATCAATCAATCAATCAATCATTTATTAACTATACAAGTCTGTGCAGACGATCGATTTCTAAAAATACATGTACATAAAATAGGATGTTAGAAATCTGCATAAAATATAATATTAAAAATATACATAACAAAAATATTGGGATACATAAGATATATAACAGCACAATATATAACGCACTTGGTGATTTTGTTAAATATATAGTGTATAAACATAATAACATAAGCAAATGATAACTTTAAATACATCCTTTATACGTAAAAATGATTTAGGGTATGATGTATGATGGAAAATGTGATGTATAAAATGTCCCTTCCCCGCACCACGAACCATAGGTGATGTTAGGATCTCATGATGAGCTTGCTCGAGATCGGATTAGAAAGGTGCACATATCTCGAGACATTTAATGATTATCATCCATGCTAATTGGATTCTTCACACACACAACAAAAGAGAAAATAAATTCATGTTATATTTTTTGGGCAGTAAAATGTAAGATCAAGGTGTCTTCACCATTCCTCTGATGGGTTATACGAGGCTTGTTATCATATTTTGTAACATTACTCACCAGATGGGGCTACCATACAATAAATGTGGCTGACGTGCTCATGCACTGTACTGCCATCGGATGGACGGGAACCTGGTGTGATGGTCAAAACTTACCATCTGTCACGATAGGACTCAGGAGTTATACCCCGCTCTGGTATTCATGGGTTCAACAAAATCAAGTGTTTCTTCCCCGTCCATTTGTAAAAATTGTATATTATGGGAAGCCGAGAGTTAAAGTGCTCTACCTCAGATAGCCAGGTTTAGAATTTCAAATCCTGTCTTGAGGGCAGTGCCAATTGACTCATCTCACCATCTTTGGAGGTTTTCCTTGTATGTAAAGATGTGTTGGTATCACCAATCATTATTTTTAGATTTTACTTGTTGTACTTATATATTCATAGGGTCATTCTTGCTTAACACATTAGCTTATTTCATATTGAGGCTCAGTTGACTATCGTGGTTATCATGCATCTCAACAAATGGCTGCCAGTCGGCAATCTCGTATTTTTGTCTGCAAAATATTTCGCAAAACTTTCCCTACTTAATACTGGAGATTTAATTTATAATAATGATTATCGTGATTTTTTTTAAAGATAAGAAAAATAGAATGAAAGTAGAGACAAAAGGAATGTAGTCTAAGTCAAAATGACCGCCAAAGTGGCATTTTTAATATTTGGTTGACTGAAGACTGGAAATAGCTTACATCAGATCATGATTTAACCTTTAAAGTGCTGAAATAGTTTTGTATAAATCGGGGGGACCAAAGGGTGTTTTTAATTTGAAATCGTTATAAATGTCTTAGTCAGCTCTTTTCGATTAATTTGAAACCTATGTTATGGGTCTACGACCATTATAAATATTGTTTACTCTTACAGTGCGAAAATCGACTTAGTCTGACGTCTAAAGTCAATCCGCGCGCTGCATGGGTTAATCTTATTTAGCAGAGATGAAGCCACATCAGCTCAATGGCAATATTCTCATTGGGATGATGCTTGAAAACATGAGATTTATTTCGATGTAAAATGTGAAAATTGTCATTTGTATTGTCATTGTCAATTATAAAATAATTTAAAGTGACATTGCACCACAATATATCAATCAGATCCAAAGAATAAGTCTGCACTGCAAATAAATAAAATAAGATAATTTTGTACTCGTTTGATGCATTTTCGTGGCTTTTTAGGGCAAAAATAGCCGTCTCACATGGATTAAAACAACATTTTCATGGTGTTTACAAATTGTACGTAATTATACTGGATATGTAATTTATCTGCGAATTATTAAGTATTAAGCACGTGTTTACTGTAATACTGCAAATAATACAGCAGAATGACATCATTTTTAAAATATAAATCTTTTTGCAATTTTTGTGGGGGTTTTTCATCAAAAATGTAACCAATCACCACCCCCCCCCCCCCACCATTCAGTTGCTATGATGTAACAGGAAGCCTTCGACAGATGGACCAATAATATATAACTGGATATTTATAATTTGGCAGTAGGCACGTGCATAAGTACTAATAAGAAACAAAGAATGTCAGATAAACCAGAATGTGCATTTTGACCTCACAGATCGATGATAATCAATACTACCGCGCAAAGCCAAAAGGCAGTAACTGTTTACTTGAAAATTGAGCAGTTAATGCATTTTAGATTTGCACGACAGAGATGCTTCAGCACTCAGGAGGTCAATGAGGAAATTAGACTGGTGTAGTGTTGGTAGAGCTCTTCATTCCCGAGGAAGCCGATTTATTACAGCTTCGCCTTACAAAATACAGCACTTTGGCCCAGCATTGGGTGAATATCGGCCGCTGGACCGATATTCACCCAATGCTGGGCCTGCCCTTGGTGGTTTCGAAGTGGAAGCAGCTAGCTGTAACAGGAATTTCCTGTGGTTGCCAGCCCGTCATCCACAGACGGATTTACAACGGGATATTAACCGCGGTCATGGATCCTCCTGACATTCACTCTCTCCCGGAAACAGCAGTCGACATCAGTGATTCGATTATATCAGAGAAAATGATTGATTTATCTGATTGAATATGTATGAAAATTTCGCATGGTAAAAAAAAACACTATTGCAAAACAACATATCATCGATTAATTACAATTTGTTTCATCATTGCGTTCAGACGTTGTGCGGGGCATATGTCTGATAATATAATGTTGTCAAACAAAGATATACAGATAATTCGCTCATCCGATAAAACGGACTCAGACTTAAATCAGACAATATTATATACATTATAATGCTATTAGTGGTATTAGTTGGGAAAGCCATATTGAGACACATGCATGTGAATAGTCGCTAGAACAAGAACCACAAAAACATGGCCAATGAGGATATAATTTTTTTCGGAAATTAATAAAAGTTGCAATGATGAAAATAATGGTATTATAAAAAATAAACTACTTACAATTATGTGTGCCTCAGATGTATAGCTAATAAATGCGGATAAATGTCAAAACCTGGAGCAATTTCATTTTAAATGAGAATATATGCTACTGATCGCATAAATTGACAAGTGGCTCGCATATGTTTTTGTCTGGTTCTATTGTATAGAAATCCCCCAAAAGCGGATCTTCAGCTCATTAGTGACTGTCAGCTATAACAGTGGGGTGTGACGGCCGGAAATCTACACCCTTATCCTGAAGGATATATGTGATAGGATAATCTGCAGGATTATAGTCATTAGTAAGAATTGCAGGTGTGATTTCAAGAAGATAAATGTTTCTATTATCCTAGCAAACGTGTACATTTACCCAATGTTGCATTGGTGTTGGCCCCACATCTGCGACGCTGGACCAGCCCTGAATAGAAACAACAGTTGGCCCACGTCTCTCGGTTACTGTGATGTTTGATGGATGACAAACTAATCTGCCATGTCATGAGTGTGATTTAGATCATTCTGTCGGTCTGCGTGGCCCAGTTAACCCTTTAACCGGCGGTGCCGCAAATATTCGGGTTTCAATTTTTTATTAGCACATTGTGTACCACCTTCTGAACATGTTAAAGATAACATGTGACATCAAGCAGCAATATTTGAAAACAGTTGATCTCCATTTTCTCAAATCTGAAAATTTTTCACTCATTTGAAGTTTTGGATCGCGTCAGCGAGACACAACTTTAAGTGGGTGAAAATTCAGATTGAATAATTAGGCAGTTAAAGGGTTAAGGATATGATTTATCATTTACTGTGGCATGCCAATGACACATGAAATAATGAACATGTACTTTATTATCCAATTATCATGGTAGGCCTGCATATGGTGCTATAATCAGTCAGGTGCGACCGAGCTGTTGATTATGAGGGATTCTCATGATGGTCTGATGTGTTTTAAGTCAGTTAAAACCCTCGGAGCTCTACATTCTTAGCTGTGGTAAAAGCCTCGGCCTCAGCCTTTTCCACAGCTAAGAATGTAGAGCTTCTCGGGCTCTATCCTGTACGTACCTCCACCAGGCAGTAATCTTCCGGTGGATTGTCAGTGGCGTACCCTGGTTCCTGCGCTCAACATCAGAGCTAAAGTAGACTTTACATCAATGCTCTGAAGCACAGATCTGGCCGTGGTAGGGCTTTAAACTACCGGCACTTTCACATGGGATGAATGGAGTTACCATAACCTATTGTTACTCTGGCCGTCTGCATGGGTATGTCTAGATCCCATACTCCTTATCGGCCGCGTGAAGAAAAACACTCCCAATCAACCATGCCTTAGCACCCAAACTTCACGTCATCATTATGTACATCATTCAATCTTCATGTACGGATTACACTGTTTTTAATATATTGCAGTCACTTGAATGACCGTCCAACCGAAAAGTGACGTTGGCACAATGCTACTACTACTTCAGACATTCGAGCCATGGCGGTCTGCGGCCGAGCACGTTACATCTCGGTGACGGAGCTCCCCACAATACTAGATATTTACGAGTGTGCGGGAAATACACATTTTGTTTCTTTGAAAATGAAAATTAAATGAATTGGGGTTCAGGTCACCATTGTGCACATATAGGCTAAACTGGGCCAGGAGAACCTCCTGAGGATGGTACGATGAATAAGATGACACTGCCCTCCAGACACAGGATTATAAAGCCCTGGCAGTCAGAGGCCGAGTACGCTACCTCTCGGTCACGGAGGTTCCACACAATATTGAATCATGACAAGAAATAAATGTTTTTTTGAAACTTGAAGGCCAGAGTGGGGCTCGAGCCCGCGATATCCGACTTTCCGAGCAGGCAGCTTTAAACACTGCACCATGGCCTCCGCCCTTGTTTCTTTGTTATAATTCTTATGCCGTGGGAAATAATTCATGTAGGGCCTTATGATTCAACAGTGAAAAAATAGACACTTCCTACTATTGTGATAAAACAGTTAACGGTCAAACGATTGAAAGTGTGCGGTTTCATTTTTCATTTTTGGTAATAACTGATAAGTAGTGGACTACAATGTTCTGAAACTCATGGCGGCATTATACTTTGATCATACAGCCTAATTTAAATGACTTCAGCAGACATTATATTTTGCATAAGAGCATGTATATCTCTCTCCCATTAGAAATGTTTCCATGATGTTAACTTTTTTAACGGAAATAAGATAAAGTTGAAATACTCTTAATTTTAAGAAATACAAATGTAAAGACTACATTATACATTATATCAGTCTATAGCATACTAGATGAATTAAATGATATCAGAAATGCGTGTTTCTGATGATATATAATTATGTGTGATGCAACAAGACCACTAAACTAAATATTAAAATAAAAAACGTGCCGGTAAAACCAGGATTGCTAATACATGCGGTGATTTTCACTTCGGATCGATAATTATGTGTGTTTATGTCTCAACTCCTATCTCGTCGGTATCAATAGAGTTCACTGCAATCCGACTGATCATCCCCTTTAATAAACAGATCCTGCTGAACCTTTTAACCCTTATAGCGCGGGGATCGACTTTAGTCGTCAGAATCTGACGTCTGTAGACGTCAGATTCTGACGTCTAAAGTCGATCCCTGCGCAGTAAGAAGACACATATTTGTAATGGTCGTAGACCTATAACACAGGTATTCAAATGAATCAGAAAGAGCTGACGAAGGCATTAAGGATGATTTCAAATTAAAAAAAAACACCTTTGGACTCAATGGTTTGGACAAAAATAATTCAGCGCTTTAACCCCTTAACCGCCGGTGCAGCATATATACGGGTTTTCATTTTTTATTAGCACTTTAAGTACCACATTTTTAATTTGTCAAAGATAAAATGTGACATCAATCAGCAAGATTTGAGAAGAGTTGACCTCCTTTTTGTCAAATCTGAATAATTTTCACTCACTTGAAGTTGTGGATCGCGTCAACGAGACACAACTCCAAGTGGGTGAAAATTTAAATTGAATAATTTGGCGGTTAAAGGGTTAGGGTTAAAATGTAAGCACTTCCATAGAAAGGACACCTCTCTACTTACTTTTTATAATAAAAATTTGCCGTACATGATTCATTTTTTTTATAAGAACTCAACTCCTTCTTTGAAATTGAAATTTATATTTTCTCACGTCGTTTTTTAAATGCTAATCTTGTATTGATCCTCGGTTTTTAAATCGCTTTGCTTACCATGATTAGCCTTTTAATATTATAGTAGTAAAAACTAGTCTTCAGTTGACATTACGTGACTATGACACCCCACTCAATGGACGTAGGTAAGTTGTTTTTTACACACTCTATAAAACATGTGCCTCATAGATTCGACCCTTTTCACACCATATTGACATGATGTACACACACACGCTGCAGACACTTAATCAGCTCCTTCACTAGCCGAGGGCAACTGTAGATCTTGAGAGCATTCCAGCTGTTACTAGTTAAAAAATCAACCATAATACCCAATGCGCATTATAGTTTTTAATCTATTTTATTAACAAGTTAGATCACAGTCATCGGGAGTGGAAGGAGTGTTTAAACAGCAAGATTTGCAAATGTGTGGTCTCAAATTAAACAAATTTGAGTAATTTTCACCTACTTGACGTTGTGGGTCGCGGTAGCGAGACACAACTTCAAGTAGGTGAAAATTTAAATAAGATAACTTAGTGGATAAAGGGTTAGGCAGGTTCACTGTAGTATAATTAATTTATTTTTAATGCAAGCTTCAAGTGAAAACAAAATACACATAATGATGCAGCAGTTAATGATATGTTAGGGAAGTATTTTCTTATTATATTACCTTTATCCCCACATACTTTTCCCATACCTTCATTCACAGTGTATTTTAATACAAAATGTTGCTGCATTTTGGCTTTTAGGGCTGAATTAACCACTTTCGTTTTCATAAAGCTGGTCTAGATCAAAGGAATTGAGTTATTTTCCAAGAGGAATCACAATTATTATATGTATCAGTATTGCTGATCTCTCAGAAACACCAATGTCCTTTATGTTTTGTAGAAAGTTGTTTGCAATCTCAGATTGTAGACATCAATCAACCAATTGAAGTACTGATAAATCATATGAGTGCACGGTATTAACTGTAGGTAGCCTACTTAACGCTATGATGAAACAAAAAATACAGTTTTTGGTGAGAACACCGAACAATTGTTTTCATGATAAGCGCATTTATGCCATGAATCGGTTTAATTAACTAGGGATGAGCTCATCAATCACCAATATCCACGATTATGTTAATTAAAACAATTATCATTAATTTTCTAATATGAGCAGACGGAATAAGATGTGCTTGGATTTTCATCAAGTAAATACTATAATATACACAGTTGTGAATAAGTTATGTTTTTATTTTAACCAAGCTTGGTGTTCTTTTTGGTTTTAGATCGCTATTTCTAATAATTTACGTAGTAGAATGAGTAGATAATATATTTGTCAGCGGGTGTTATCTCCTTTATGAGATTGGTTATCACAGTCATCAATCGTGGTGACGTGACTCCGTCATGGTAACAACACATCCTAGGTGCCACTGACCTCAACGACTACCGATTATATTTACAAAAATCACTCTTATCATTATGTAGGATAGAGGGCTTTCGACACGTTAAAATATGTGTCTGAAGAGTACTTGTGTTGTTGTCGCTTTCCATTCTGTTTTTAATGAGATTCAAAAAGAAGTATTTTAAAACATGCGCCTTAATTCTTTCATTGCGGGGATCGACATTTAGACGTCATAATCTGCCGTCTATGCACGGCAGATTCTGACGTCTAAAGTCGATCCCCGCGCTGAAATAATTACAAATTTATAATGGCTGTAGACCCATAACATAGCGGAACGAGCTAACTAAGATGATGATTTCAAATTGAAAAACATCCTTTGGTCGCCATGTTTTTTGCAACAAATATTCCAGCGTTGCAAGGTTTAAAAAAGTTACTGCCAGATTGTAAGTTATAGATAGAACCCAATTGAATGCCAAGTTGACGTCATGTATTATGACACGTTTATATATCTAAGCAGTTCACAGATGTTTTGAAACTGTTGATCAAGGCAGCGAGAAACAACTTCAAGGGGAATAATAACCAACTTTTAATAATTTGTCTTTTTTAGAGACATTATCTTATCTACACATGTGATTAATCAATGTAGTCATACATTGCTATCTATCTACATGTCTTTGATGTCAAGAAAAAGACTGCTCGGCTAATCAGTCACGCAATAGGTCAGTATTAGGAAAGGGAAATATTTTATTAATATTTTACTGTTTCCTAAACGATACTTTAATCCAACGTCAACATGGTTTCTGTGATGCGGAGTGATTATTCAGTAAAATTGACTACTATCAATTATTATATTGTTCGATTTTATATCCTTTTTCAATAGGAATACCTGATACTTACCAGAGAATTAAATATTGCCACTTGTGTCAAGTGTGCTATTTATCAAAAGTCTGCCTGGCTAGACTGATATCAAACTGATAAGCGACTGATCAGGCGGTGCTGTTATCAGTCAATGAGACATTATTGACAGGTATCGAGAGGTTATTTGTATTGATACACAATAGAGCGCTCTTATCTCTGTGAGTGCTGGTAACCTTCAGAAAAGTTCTCTTCCATGAAACCAAGTGATTGCTCGCTGCGGTTTCATGTCAGTTCAGGTTAGGCTTGCTAGTCAACCATGCCGTAACAGTCCATCTCAAGCTCAGACTTCGTTTTATTGCTGATCAGCGGTCGAAAATTGCTAGTTTACATCTAACACGATACGTTAAGGCAGGTGAGTGTCGTATTGCTTCACTCACCAATAATTTCAATCTTGCGACGGACCCACTGCGAATCGTGACGACCCGCCTACTCTAATTCTTGTCCTGCTGAATTTCCACCTAGCATCCCAGCACACACAAGACGTTGAATCACTACTGTTTTATTGTTGGGCCAGCGTCGCAGACGGTGGCCCAACATTAAATCAGTAGTGATTCAATGTCTCCTGTTTGCTGGGATGTCTCAATCATTTGAAGCTGGAATTGCTAATTAAGCAATTACTAGAAAAGAAAATACTTCGAGATTTGTAAAATAGGGCATTTTCAAATATAAATCTTTGCTGGTAATCTGAGACAACCCATTTATTATCGATTTATCTCGCATTTTATATATTGTCATAATAAGAGGTTGAAAACAATATTTATCATTTATCTTAAAAAATCAATCAGATCTGGGGATGTTCTTGTAAATACAGCCAATCTGTTATGTTTCCAGTCTTGTTCGGCCAGCCCCGATGGCTCATTCGTATCAACTGGGGCTTGTAACATGGGGGTACCAGGTTCGAATCCCGGTCGGGGCGGATATTTGTCATTGTGGTTGTGCATATACAGTGCTCCAAAGGAATGAAGAGTACAGTGCTGCCTATGAAACTGTGCACTATAAAGAACCCTTGGAGTCATTAAAAATAAGAGTAGGGCATAGTCCCGGCTTCGGGCTTCCTTCTGTCGCGATATTGCCATGATTGTGAAGAAAGCGACGTGAAGCAATATTCACTCCAGTCTTGTTCATTAGTAACATAAACATATTTGATATTACATGTACACTGCTACCTGTGTTCGGAGACAGAACACTGAGAATGAGTGTAACAGTTCGTCTTGTAAAAATGCCTAACAACTATAGTAACATTTCTGTGATTGTATTACTACTTTGGTAACCTATTTTTAAAAGTCTTAACATTTGATCCCTGTTAAACGATTAGACTTAAATGTCGTAAATGTTAATGCTGCTAGTCACCTGAATCTGTAAGCTGTGGACGGCGGCAGCACGACATTAACTTCAAATGAGTAAAATAATATATAAATTACAGATAAATATTAAATTTTAAAATCAATGGGTCAATTAGGTAAAATATACTTCTATTATTAAAAAAAATAATAATACCATGACGTAATGACCAGTACATGATTGGTGATTTCATGTGATTACTGACTTTGGGCTTATGTAAGACCATAACTTCTATATTATATAAAATTATGAACTTTTTTTGCAAATGTTTTGTATCAAATTAAACAAAAATTAGTAATTTTCACCCACTTCAAAGTCGTGGGTTGCGGTGACGAGACACAGCTTGAAGTTGTTGAAAATGTAACTCTTATAGCACGTACACCCCCGCACTGAAATAATTAAAATATTTACAATGGCCGTGGACCCATACCATAGGTATTCAAATGAAGAGGAAAGAGCTAACTTAACATTTATGATGATTTAAAATTGAAAAAAAAACCTGCTCTCCATGGCTTGTACAAAAATATGTCAGCGTACCAAACGGATAAAATATTAAACGTGCATGGCCTGCGCCATATCAACAATATGTTTTACGTAGGCTAATGATCCATGTGAGTGTCATCTACTTTGAGTTGTGGGCTACGATACCATTGTAAAGATTTGAGTTAGCTGATGTAGTACTCCAAGGGTTAGAATAATAATAATCCCCAATGTAAACGTGGTATTAGGGGATTAACACCAAGATGTGTAGCTTTATTAAACGTCCCGATTGAATGCCACGTGCTTGTTTTCTGAATATTATACGTCGAGGTGGTGTTAAGGCCTAAGCCTTAACCCTTTCAGGGCGGGGACCGTCTTTAGACGTCAGAATCGTTTAAAGTCTAAAGTCGATCCCCGCACTGTAAGAGTAAAAACATTTAAAATGGCCATAGACCCATAACATAGGTATTCAAATACATCGGAAGGACATTGATGATGATTTCAAATTTGGAAAAAAACCTTTGGTCTTTATGGTTTGTAAATATTTCAGCGCTTCAAGGGTTAATTAAAATCTTATCCCATAATGCGACCGTTTAAAGTGGTTAATCTAGATGTAAATCCTAGGTGTGAATAGAAATAACGACCTGATAAGTAATATTAGGAGACTTAGATACTGGTCTGATTATTGTTGGAAATACTGTGTTAGCCACTAAGTACGTTAGGCCTACAATATTGCTATGTGGTGTTTAATTAAATACTGTATGTACCATCATGGTATGAGGGAATGATAATACTTATTTAATTATTTACAGTACATATGATCACATTTAAGTTCATTAAACAAACACTCAGTACAATATGGCAGGTTAACTGAGAACAGGCAATAAGCCTATGCTAGCCCAGAAACCATAATCATAAAATTTAAAAATAATGGACGTGGAACACCAAAGATTACACAGACAGGAGTGTCTGACCAGCTACATACATTATCTTTATCAAGTCATTGACAAGGTTGTCGTAATACTGTATGCTTAAAATAAAAAAGCGAATAGGCGTCCCTCAATTGACATGGGAGGACACCCCACAGTGGAACAACTTTATTGAAGAAACGTATTTTAAAACATTCTGCCTGGCCAACGTGCATGCGTAAAACAAGGTTCGCATTTCCCGATATCTAAGATGAATTTGAAAGTATTTCTACATATTTATACCAGAATAGACGTCCTAGTAACCCTTAATACATTTTTTAAATAAAATTATAACAAATCTGCTATTTCACGTCAATATTCTAAGTGACTCCGTACCAAAGTACGGTACATGAGGTCGATGTACGGTACAGGAGATCGTAACATTAACAGGATCATTAAAACCAACTGCTTGTTCAATCATACCAGTCGTTCATTTACGTTTATTAATAATTCTTCTAGCACGTGGGCCCCATGTGAGGCTGGTTTTTATTATTCCTCCCATATTTCGCATGTGCACTCGTTGTAGAGGTTTGTCTGAATTCTTATATTTAAAATGGATAATACATCACATCTATTAAAATTACAACACATCAACCAAATAGATCACCACACACACTAAAAGGCTGTCGATGTATTTCTGTAATAAAACACAATCGTTTAACCCTTTACCCGCCAAAAGTTTCAATATTTAAATTTTCACCCACTTCAAGTTGTGTCTCGCTGACGCGATCCACAACTTCAAGTGAGTGAAAATTATTCAGATTTGACAAAATGGAGGTCAACTATTTTCATATCTTGCTGGTTGATGTCACATTTTATCTTTACCATATTTAAAATGTGGTATTTAATGTGCTAATAAAAAATGAAAACCCTAATATATGCGACACCGGCGGTTAAAGGGTTAAAAACCTTATTAAAGAAACACTTTGCATCATCAGCAAACAAACTTATTGAACAGAAAGAAACAACATCTGGCACATCATTTATATTTAATAAAAATAAAATTGGGCCTAAGATTGAGTCCCGGGGTACTCCTGATGTCACAGACAACCAGCTAGATTTAGCACCCTATATAGCTACTTATCCCTGCTAATTAATGATTTTAACCAATTCAATAAGACACCATTAAATCCGGTGTTTTCAACTTATGAATAAGTAATGAATGCGACACACTGTCAAAAGCTTTACTAAAATCTAAATGAATTACATCAGTTTGAAAAAAATTATCATGGTACACTTAAAGCAGCTGCGTATTACTTGACCTACCCGAAAAACATGTTGCTTTTCTGAAATGTCCTTACTGACAAAACTATAAATATGATAATATATACAACGTTCCATTATATTTGATACGACACTCAATAAAGATACAAGCCTATACATAATTATTAACTCTGTCATGATCCCTGTGAGAGCCTCATGCTAGAAATAAAAATTGTCAATGATGAGGTTATTTGCTGGGCGTACATTTTTAATACATACGGGGAACATTATCAGACTGGATGACGGGCTTTATTTACATCAAGTCTACGTACCATTTTAAAGACGTCAAAATACCTCGTCCCCTTGGAGCTAAAGGGCTTTAATTCTGCCACTATTATGAGTGGCAGATAGGAGCCTTAATTTCCGAGGCGATGATCTGCTGTTGTGATTTTCATTGAGACCTGCATGTACGCGAACCTCTCTCCCAACAAATATAAAAAAATAATTCGCAGAATTTATACGCACCACATTTATTATACAATACGGCATTTCCGTTGAAAAATGACAGGGCATAATTATGTGTCTCTGCTTTCGTAGATTTCAGCACATTTGGGTCAAGTACATTATGTGTAGGTTTGGCCTAATGTGTACACCCTTAAAACCTACAGTAGGCCTGCCGTATGGTGGTCTAGTTCTCAATGTAATAACACGACAATGAACAGAGATGTCACAGTGTATAGCGAAATGTAATAAGACCTTAGTCTTGAAATGACCAGTCCTTCCATCAAAAACGAAACATTGACCCTATATCGACTTAACGTTGGGTCATCGTATGTGACGCGGGCCCTACAGTAATCCAACATACTATAGAAAAAAGGACTTGATCCACGGCTGGTTTTGTGAATCGCCACCGGTCCGTCTTTTCTTCCACATCATTGCACCAGCTGACTGCCCCACACATCCAATACAAGGTCAATGTCACACCTACAGATTCTGTAAGTTCTCTTGGATGTGGGAATATTTGCTGAACAGTCAATTAACCTTTCCCCGCTAAGTAATCTTATTTTATTTTTTACCCACTTGAAGTTGTCTCTGCGACCGCCACCCACAACTTTAAATGGGTCAAAATTACTCACATTTATTTAATTTTATACCAAGCATTTGCGAATCTTAATGTTTAAAGACCTATTTACTTCCCAATAACAGTGATTTGATCGGCTATATAGTGGGCTTAAGACGGATTAAAAACGCCCACAGTCGTGCTTATAGAGCTTAAAGGATTAAAGAAACTATATTTTTACAGAAATATTCAGACATCAAGTGGCATGTGATAGATCGCATTAGCTAACGGTATTAGCTAACTGGTTTATCAAAATTAATGATACTGTATCCACGTTGAAACAAGATATAAAAAGAAATAACTAATACAGCTTGCTAGTAATACCCTCTTCCAGTAGGCCTAGATAGATATATAGATAGATCAATTATCCACATTGACAATAAAACCTATAATATGTCATTGCATAGTAATACATTTATAAGCATATAAGTGACAGTAACAATGCTAATAATAATAGCAGTAGACATGTGCAAATCGTATACATGTAGAATAATCAGCCGTTGGCGTGAAACATTGTCGCAGTAATTTAGAATCAAAACCTTCTGACAATCGCTATATGTAGGTCTACACCTGACAGTCTGATACTACTGATCATTATTTTGGGCCAAGCTATTATCTCACCGGGCTTGCGACCGATTGGCGGCTGACACGAATGATGATTCGTCAAGTTCTGTTTTCCGTCTGCAATTAGTCTCGAAGTAGTTAGAATCAGCATCCCATTCGTAAATATTGGTTGCTCACCTCGATTTCATTTGCCGCCACATTTTGTTCAAGTTACAAAACCTGGCGACGATATCAGACGACTGAGAACCGGCAACAATAACAGTGTGTAACGATATAGATGCAATGGGAAGACGACTGACTACCGAATCATTAGAGATTAGTTAACGAACGAGATGATCATGCACACGACTTTAAAGACTCCGTGACGACTGTTTAGAGACTGCTTAAAGATTACATAGCAACAGTTTGGTCGTTAGTAGGTTGTTATTCAATCGGACATAGTTTATTATTTGTGGGATCTGGGACAGAAAAACACAACAAGACACTTCAACGATTATTAAATAAAAAAATGGCACTAAAGAAGCAAACAATTAGACCAGATGAGAAAAAGGCGCAAGCCGGCACATCCCAGCCAATCCAGTAGCCTGAAAATTCAAATAAGATAACTTAGCAGGAAATAGGTTGAAATGTTATTGAATATTAAAAACACGTAATTCAAATATACAACAGTGTAAAGCATAACTGACATCGCCAAAGGAGAGAATTATTTTTCTATCCCTGACAATGGCCTGTGTTTTTTTTGAATAACTTTACTCTGTGGGAGGTTTACTACGGTTGTAAAATCAAATATGCGCAGTCTTTATTGGTGTATATTTGTGCCCATTTCAGCTGAACCTTTACAAATCGAGTGGCTCACTATATCTGAAGTGGCGAGTTGCTTCCAGGCATTGAAATCCCGGCACAATATGTATAATGTTCGGTTATTACAGGTACATGTACACCTGTACATCGAGTTACTACAACTACATGCGCCAGGTATTCTAAAATCATTGAAGGCTCGGCTATGAAAGGATGATGTGATACATCCATTGGCAGGGATTTGTTGTTACCCAAGGGCTGATCCAGAGGGATTCCATGGGATGCTGGAAGGCAGGCAAAGTTCTGTGTGGATATGGCATGCATGACAAGTTACCTCATTTACACCTTCCTTTTTTCTTCATGTCATGACCGCATAATGTACAGTTCAAACAATTTTATCGCCAAATAACATATCACTGAAATCAAAATAAATAATGTTAATTTTTTGTAAATATATATATTTCTCGTCATTTGAAGCAATTTCCAATTTCAAATGACTAGAAATATCTCTATTTATGAAAAATAAAAAATTCTAAAATATAATTATTTGATTTCGGTGACATTTTATTTGGCTAGCGATGTCTAGCTTCAAATGAGAGAAAAATATGAACAAACATTTTAGCAGCACAATGGCTAATATAGAACGTGGTCAAGAACCAACGCTGCATCCGCCATGTAAGACCTAACATGTAAATACACTGACAACTCTTTTACCAGAGGATTTTAGATTAGTTAGGTAGGTTGTCTTCAATGCAAAATGTCCAGGACAAATATCTCATTGCCGTGGTGAGAAGTCAACAGGTTCGAAGTGTTCAAAATGGCCACCAGAGACACGTGCGAATATAGATATTAGCATATTATAAACGAATAATTATTTGACATAGGCGCTCCATTACAGGGGTGAAAATTAAAATGTAGGTTTCACTCGCCCCGAGCGAAATTCAACTAGCCCTTACCATCATTTACCATACATTTGTAAGGGAAATCAACTAGCCCTTACAATATTCCACTAGCCTCAGGCTACCGGGCTAGTGCGAATTTGCATCCCTGCCCAATGTATCAAGTGGTACATCATCAATTAGGACCAGCACCAGGTGACTTAGCATCCACACTCATTATGCGAGACACGAGAACACATCTCGTTGATCATTCTCTGGCCAGGATAATCAGAATACAAAAGGGTCAAATTGCAAATTTATGTGATTTATTTTGAATATTTGAATGGCAATGTAGGCGATCTGATGAAGATAACAGTAAAGAACAAAGACTCGATATTACCTGATTACTCGCCTTTCCCGATTTGTATCTATTTACTACGAAATAAAAAAACAACACCTTACATAAAATTTTACTTCTATTGCCATTGAATTTCGCTAAAGCAGAACCCACTATCTGGAACAAACTGCCAATTGACTTACGTTAGTGTGCATCTGTCGGTAGACCTATTTTCAAACGTCGCCTAAAACATTTTTTCCATTTTTAATTATGATAATGGAAAATTAGGCCATTGGACTTACAGGATAATTACATTTTCACGATATGATTTGACAAAGTAGGAATATGACATCACTTGATACCACCACATATGTCGAAGTAATGTTGCTATAATTATTACATTATGCTATCAATATGTGTCACTTAAATTATCAGGATATGCCGACATGATGTGACAACATAATGTCAGAAAACAGCAGTAAAATTATGTCTTACAATGCAATATCATGATATCACACTATTGTGATATTCAATAATGATGTCAGGTTTTTTAATTAGGCCGATAATGTAATGACATATATTATATATCGCATCATAATCAGAATGAGATAATAACGTAAGGCCAGGATATATGGCAGCATTATAAAAGCTTTATAGTTCCTGAATTTTGCATTACAACAAAAGGATATGACATTACGATGGCGAAATATGGCATGGCAACGCCTGGATATGGCATTATACTGACTGGCCGGGGTATAATACAGAATTATCTTTTGTCAAGTTATGATAATATTGTCAGTATATGAAAATACAGCTTTGTAAAAGAATATTGGAAGAAGAAATAAAGGAAGACAATTACAATTCTAGTATATATGGCATCAGTATATATACCATTATCCAGTTTTGGTATGCATAGATATGACCGATCGATCAATTAATTAATTAATTAATTAATTAATTAATTAATTATTTGATTGATTGATTGATTGATTGATTATTTAATTTATTATTTGATTGCTTGATTGCTTGCTTGCTTGCTTGCTTGCTTGCTTGATTGATTGATTGATTGATTGATTGATTGATTGATTGATTGATTGATTGATTGATTGATTGATAGATTGATTGATTGATTGATTGATTGATTGATTGATTGATTGATTGATTGATTGATTGATTGATTGATTGATTGATTGATTGATTGATTGATTGATTGATTGATTGATTGATTGATTGATTGATTGATTGATTGATTGATTGATTGATTGATTGATTGATTGATTGATTGATTGATTGATTGATTGATTGATTGATTGATTGATTGATTGATTGATTGATTGATTGATTGATTGATTGATTGATTCCAAGAAATATTAATAAATGGATTTATCGATAAAATAATTATACTGCTGTATTTTGGGGAAGTCGACCATCTTCAGTTTGGCAGAGGGATCTTGTAATAATTCCACAGCGTGATATCGGTCGATCCACGTGGATTTCTTCCCTAGAAACTGCTGATATATTGGTTCAATGTCGAGAGAGTGTCCTCCTCGCTGGTTTAAGCATTGGCCCACCATTTTGCCGCTGTAACTCGTCTTTGTAGCTTCGCGTGGCACATGACAACGCTGGAGTGTTTCGGGTAACGTCTTATCTGGCGATGCACAACAAACACCAGACATTGACACGATGTTGGTTTCATGGCGGGCCAGCGTCGCAGACGCTGGCCCGCCATGAAACCAACATCGTGTGAAGGCCCCGTGCTAGCTGTGATTTCTGACAGTGACACCCTCCACTTCAGGTAGCGTCCTGCACTGAATTGTTATCAGTAAAATCTTATGTATTTGATGACGGGCGTAACAAATCCACATTGACACTGGAGTCATGGCTGGCGCCCACCCAGTTGTCTAACACTTGAATTCACCGAATGGGTTATATCCCAGCAAACACAAGACGTTGAACCAATGCTGCTTTTATGTTGGCCCATCGTCTACGACGCTGGACCAATATTAAACCACCACTGGTTCAACGTCGTGTATAGGGAAGTATCTTCTTTACTACTGGAACGATGCTCCATTTTGAAGTACAACAATGCGATTTAGTCTGGGGACGATATTGTGGGCGGATTCAGACATGTGATCAAAAATTTGGGGTGTAAATTTGGTTGGCCCACCATCCAACAAATAATTTTAGATGTCAATAGTCGGCTCAGCTGACTTCACCCCCTTCTGAAATAATCGACCCAACAGGCAAAATACGTTGAATCAATGTTGGTTAACGTTGACCCAACGCCGTAGACGGTAGACCAACGTTAAGCCAACATTGATTCAACGTCTTGTGTTTTCTGGATCCGCTACCGGATATTAACCCTTTAGGCGCTAAGAACGATTAAAATATTTTAATTAGTCAGATTAATCGACGAAATCACCATAATTTGGGAAATAAATGGAATTTTTAATGTTGGAAATGTTTAGTCTCAAATTGATCGAATATGAGTAATTTTCCCACCCCCTTGAAGTTGTGTGTCGCGTTAGCGAGACACAACTTCAAGTGGGTGGAAATTTAAAAAGGTAACTTAGCAGGTAACAGGTTGAACTAAAGAAGTGATTGGAGTTACTCATGAACCAATACCGATGCCTTGGTCGGGCACGTTTATTATTCAATATAGAGACCCCTGCTGCTACTAATATTAATATCAACCGGCATGAAGTCGTAATCAATTAACCCTTTAGTGCTAGCATGACTATACGTGATTTAAATCCATTTTATTGGCAGAATAAATCACTGCCATTGGGAATAGAATGTGTGTTTTAACATCAACAATGTTTAGTGTCAAATTAAAAAGTATAGGTAATTTCCTCCGACTTGAAGTTGTGGGTCGGGCTGGTGAGTCACAACTTCAAGTGGGTGAAAAATTAAATAAGATGACTTAGCGGGTGAAGTGTTAATATAGTCATCCAGTGTTATGGATTATCTGGATTGATTGGACGAGGACAATACCGCTCTGTGAAGCCAAAAAGCAGTAACTGCTTCCCTGGAAAAGTAAGCAGTTACGGCCTTTTGGCTTCGCACGGCAGAATATTTCGCACCTGTAGTTACGTCACTGGACGGATCATTAATTATGATGAAGTCGGATCATTAATTATAATGAAGTACCCCGTTTAGCGGCGCAATCTCAAGTGATTCATTTTCTCTGTGAGCGCTAGTCTATTTTCGAATCATTTTTTTTCTAAGTCTGCTCAATAAAATCATAAAATAAAATAATACAATAGTGACTGTGCGTTTGCGGTGTGATTACAGCACTGTTATTCCACGCGGGCGGGGTCTGCTTAGTGACGCCTAACAAATCGTTTGAATTGGATGAAAATATCCGCAAAGCTTATCTGCTTAATCTGGATTAGGAGAACACTACAAGGTGCGCTGTCTATTGATCCGAAAAGTGACCCGGTGTCGTTCCAATGCCGGGCCTGTGTCGAAGACGCCGGCCCGACATTAGAACGACACCGGGTCAACGTCACGTGTATTATGACGAATATTACACCGGCGTTCGGATAACATCCGGACCGGGGCGGGGACGCCGCCGTAATTTCCGATCGATTGCGGTTTTAGTGTGGCCCGAAGACCGGCGCGGAAAAGACGCGCGGCCAAAAAACAGAGCCCTTCAAACAGACGACGCCTGACTCGGTGGCCGGGAGCACGCCTGATTAGCAGGGACGTGGAGTGTGATTACCGTGACGGAATCAATCTGAGGACTGGTCCCTATCCCGGTAAAGTCATCGTGGCAGGATCGTAAACCGGCAGGACAAACGCCGTCGTAAACTGGAAGGACAAAGCGGTTGCATCAAACCAGATGTGTCGTTTTCTTTGAAATATTTAACATTTTGTCATTTGCAGTGGATTTTGAACCTGTTGTGGAGATCTATCTGTAGTGTCGGCTCGTGTGACATAAGGTATGTGGTATCAGTGTTGATGTTATGATTTTATCTGAATAAAAATGATTATTTTATCAGTAAAAATTTAAACGACACAATCAGGCTAAAATCACCATTTTTATTTTGTCTCTTTGATACATGTATGTTCTTAAGTTTTCAAAATGTCCATCATTTAAAAGAGAAACAAGAACGAGATTATTGTATTCCTGTATTTCTTATTTTGGACATAGATGTCTAGATGTATAAAAGTAAATCTCATTCTTAGTTCTCTTTTAACCGGTAAATGCACAACCCAAAATTTAAAAAAACGTAGGTAATTCTAGTCTATGGACATATCAAAGAGCCAAAATAAAAATTATGATTTTTAGCTTGTGTGTCGCTTTAAAAAAAGTAATGACCTGATGAAAACTTTTTCATTTTTTACTCGGCATTAGACGCAATTAGTAAACATTTTTAGCGCTATGAATAGAACAAATATAGGCATAGGAACAATTTCTAATATTTTTTTATAGACAACTTATGTTTTCCTTAAGATTATGATATATATAGTCGTATAAATTTTCATATAAATACATAGCGACACATGAGTGTATGCCTTTAAAACACAAACATTTAGGCCTGCTCCAGAAAACTGATTTAGGTTATGAATACCCGGGCTCAGGGCACTCATTCAAATCACACGTGTTAATTAAGATATTATGATGTTAGTAAAACCAAAAAATGTTGTATCTAAAAACGTTTTGATATTTTGATGTAGAATATGGCAGAGTGCATGGTATTGTAAAATACTAAAATACTCTTCAATAAGGACATTTTTAAATACCACACAATATGGACTTTACTCTTTTCCTACCTACCTGTTTTCATGTGTTTGGCACATACACTAAACTAAAATGATATTCTTGCAGGTGTTTTATTGTACTATACATAGTAAAATTTCAAATACCCGTGGAACCTCACTGGAGTATACCATACAATAAAACAATATCTGTCTGAAGAGGGCTCTACTTTAAGAGAGAGAGCTATGCAAAGCCGAGAGGCAGTAACTGCTCATTTTTCAAGTGAACAATTACTGCCTTTTGGCTTTGTTTCAGACATATACTGGTATGTGGAGATACTATGTAACACAGATAGGGGCCTACTGTATAAGAGGGTACTGTGTTACACGAATCTCCATGGATCAAGTGTATACTCAGGATCAACCCGTTCCAATTAGACAATCAGGTCCTGGAGTATCAGCAGTTGGGAGACAGTGTTTACAGTGGTGCTGTTTTGACAACCTCAGATTAATTACCTGACATACATGTATGTCACATGCCGAGATTGCACCCACTTCAGACTTGTCTGCAACGACGAGAAATTTCGGAATTACAAATAACACCCGTACAGCAAATCAAAATCGGTTGTGCGATTGATTTGAGCAAGGACGGTCTAGTACAGAAAGTCCTTGATTTTAAATTGTATTCGAGATACTGCAAATCCGGTTATGCACCTGAAAATAACAGCTTAACCCCGAATATAAAACTAACACAATGAGCGGTGTCGGCGTGCTGTAAGTGGATAAATTATGACAAAGGAGCTAACACCCCAATCCCTCCCAAAACTACAAAATTATGAATGACAGCATTCCAATACACGGCAGACACTGTAGGTGAACCATTGCCGGCTTGGTTTTGGGCTAGCGTCGCAGATGATGGACCAGCACCAACCCAACATTGGGACAAAATATCGTGCTTGCTGAGTACCACAGCTGTTTATGAACCAAATAGCATATGGATACAATTTAGCCCAGTATTTTAAGCAGATTGGCACAAAGCCTGACCTTTATTATATTAATGTACGGACAGCGCAATTTTGTTCTACTATATGCCCTATTCTAGTCGAATGATGTACCATAGACAACACTGCATAATCTATGCCTTTGAACAGTTTGGAGCACTCTACTATGCACAACCTTGATGACATATATTTGACCCGGCCGGAATTCAAACCCAATTCAACCAGTTTTGAGCCACAACTGGATCAAATGAGCCATCGGGCCCGCAGGTCAATACGTGATGTATGCAAAGTGTATTCTACAGCCGACCAATGATACTAGCGCGACCAATGATAGAGTGGTTCAGCCTGTCACATGATGAGATCAGCCAATCAAATTCGTGATTCAGTTGTTATATAAATTAGGATAAAGTACAAAAATTGTGCAGCAAAGTGTGTAGCATTAGCAAGTCACACTGGCAGCTAAGCTTTGATAAATTAATTTGACAAAAATATTTTACAATAAAATCTATAGAGTGAATGAATGAATGAATGAATGAATGAATGAATGAATGAATGAATGAATGAATGGGGTTTTAGACCACCTTTGTGCACATATGATGCTAAACTGGGCCAGGGGAACCTCCTAAATATGGTGAGATGAATGAGATGACACTGCCCTCCACACACAGGATTCGAAGTTCAAGCCCTGTCGGTCTGAGGCCGAGCGCGCTACCTCTCGGTCACGGAGGCTCCACACAATATTGAATCTTTGCAAATGAGAGGGGCTGTTTCATTGAAACCTAAATGCCAGAAGGGTACGAACTCGCGATCTCTGTTTTTTCCAAGCATGCAGCTCAACCACGACACGCAGGGCTCCCGCCCAATCCATATGGTCTCACCACCCTAAAAAAGCCGAAATCCAGGGAGGTGTACACTAATGATGGAATCATCACACAAAATATTTTTAATGAGGCTGTTTCAACCTCTAGTGAGACAAAATAAAATACAAAGAATTATAATTTTGTGAATATTTAGTAAGCACACGTTATCTTCTTTGTCAAGGATATCAGATATAACTGTTGCATGATAACCTCACATGGATACAGTGGGTTAAAATGATGTGTGTCTGTCCTGTGGAAGAGAGTACGGATTATAGCCCAATTTTAACAGTAGTGACCTTTTTACACTCTAGGGGCGTAGCTCAAAATCTGTCTGGTAAGCTCACCCATAGCGGGCCTGTTTTCGAACAAGGACATCTCAAGCTTTATCCTGATATGTCACACTAAATATCTAATAGGGTAAAAATTGTGAAATCGGCCTGCGGAATTGAGGCAATTTACATGTGTTTCAATGGGACTGGCATTTGGGGTGGTGAGACCATATAGTACGCTCCAGACAGGATGTGAAGATATTGACCTAATGTTGGGTTAACGTAGACGATGGGACAACATTGATCCAATATTGGGCCTATCATGTTTGCTGGGTTAGTTGGCAAAGAGTTACAGGGTGCAGTGAACACAGGCCAGGCTACTGCAAGCCAAAACTGCAAATTGCTGAACAAATCAATTATTTTATCTAGCGCTTAACTAATCTTAACTTTTCTAATGGAAATAAGAGAAAGATAAAATAAACCAATGCCAAGATTGTTAGTGGAATCATATCATGCAATCAGACGCCTAGAGGCTGTCAACCCGTCTGGAAATATAATAGATCAGCTCAAATCTCAGAACACAGCCGCCTTCATTATTTACATTGTAATCTTACATCTGTTCGCGCATACCTATTCACGGATAATGTCTGTTGTGATTGCCTTTAATTTCAATCCGCATTGACGTCAGTGTTGGTTTTGAGGACTGCTCTGCAAAGTCAAAATACAGTAACTACCCATTGGGGAAGTGAGCAGTTACTGCTTTTTGGCTTTGCACGTCAGTGTAATACTCGATGTCTGATATGATACGTACCGCATCGCTACCACTGTTTATTATTTATCCCGTGGAGAATAAATAAAACATATGTTTTTTCAGAGCATTTTTTAGCTTTAAATGACGAAGCATAGTTTTTATATGAAAAGTAGACATTTATGACGAAGCATATTTTTCGATGTCAATTTAAAGTTAACATCTCTCGACTTCAATAATTCGAATGACTGGTCATAAACGATATTATTTGAGGTGAAATTTTAATATATAGGTCTATACTATCATGCAAAGCCAAAGGGTAGTAGCTGCTTACTTGTACCGTAAGTAGCTACTGCCTTTTGGCGTTGCTCTGCAGTATATAGCTGGACAAGGGTTAAGAGGGGAGCCCAGCCTAGGTCAACAATCACCTGACATAAGTTGTGCCCCTGGCGAGTGAAGCGGCATAAGTAGGTCATATACCGATTGACCCTTTAGAGCAATCGAATCGCCAATATGAAATCTCATATGAATTCTATCAATGATATAAAGGTGGGATCTGGTCGAAAAATAGAAGATGTAATACCCCTGTCACACCTGCAGCATACGCTCATGCGGATGCTCGTACTGCGAAACACAACGCAGTTGTGTTTCTTAGAATGCCTTGGGGACGCAGCGGGAACTGTTAAGGTAGCAGATAATATAATTAAATAGGCTTATTGAGATCTCACTACGCTTCCAGTTATACTATGAGGCTCGCTAGGCGTTCAACATGTTCAAACAAAGGCGTTGTTCCTACGTTTGCAATAGACTCGCAATGGGTGTTGGTATGATGAGCCACATTCCTACACACATTTTGGTGTAAATGCATCTGCTAACAGACATTTTATGTGCGTGTTTCGTAATGATGTCATGATCACGACCTGGATATTTTCTGACATGTGGTATCTGTGTATCTCACAAAAAAAAACAGAAATAAAGGACATTTTTGAAAACTGGAAAAACATTTCTTTTTCACACATTTATTGTTTATCATTCTTTTCAACACAGATGCCTCATGTAAGAAATATAAACTTAAAGGTCAGGTGAATGTCCCCAGAATTATATGCACCAACTAATTTTCTCTTTTATTTTTAATAAATGGTGAGAGTTATTTATCAGTACATTTTGGCTCACTGGGATCGATTTCCTGGCTTCTGAAGTCAGGTGGCAGTCATTGCTTTTGACGTCAGGACGGGAGTTTTGTCTCAATGCTTTTATCACATGCAGGTGTTCCTGAACAGCGCATTTTCTACATTTTAACCCCAGTCAACACGAAAATCGGGAAATGAAATTAAATCAATGGGATTTTAGGCCACCTTTGTGCACATATAGGCCGAACTGGGCCTGGAAAACCTCCTTAAGATGGTAAGATAACACTGCCCTCCAGATATAGGATTTGAAATTCGAGCCCTGGCAGTCTGAGGTCGAGCACGCTACCTCTCGATCATGGAGGCCCCCCCATTGAATTTTTACGAATGAGCAGAGAAGAAACATTTTGTTTTTTTCGAAACTTGAATGCCTGAGCGGGGGACAAACCCGCGATCCCCGACTTTCCGAGCAAGCAGCTTTAACCACTGCACCAAGTCCGCCGTCCTCGAAAGTCGGGAAAGCACTGCTGGCATACTGGGACAACACTACAAAATGTATGATTTTGTGTGTGATGTCAACTATTGAAACTCCACGCAGACTAAAAAGAGCACATTTCCATTCTTATTTTTTTCTAATAACTAATGATCAGCGGAGTAAGATAATTTACAGAACTGGTCATTGTGACATATACTTCAATAAATAACCTGGACTTAAAGCAAAAATATTGTAACAAATCAGTGCCCGTATTCTACTACAACTTACAATATATCGTAGGCTTCGGATTGGTTGAGATGGCCATCTCGACCAATCAAAAGCCTACGATATATCGTAACTTATACGAGAATACGAGCTGTTTTGTTTGTTTGCATTATTGAAAATCTCCGGGAGCGCCCAGCTATCGCCGAATGAGAGTAGGCCTACTGTATCTTCGTGCATCAACGTACATGCACTTAAAGTTTTAGGGACGTTTGAATATTACTAATGTTCGAATATAAGTGCATACATTTGTTTTCGAAAACTAAGTGAGCCCCAATCCTCGGTGGTGAATTTGTCACTCACTCTAATGCCTTTAATTACTCTGTCGTCAACTTTCTTTTCGTGAAATATTTGTTTGTGTTCTAATATAAATGTATGAACTTGTTTTTGAATACTAAGTACATCTTCAAATATAAGTGCATGCACGTTTATGCGCGGGGATATAGTAGGCTGACATTCATGACAGTCACGTACCTAACCAATCAGGTATGGTATGTGAGGGCCACGTGGATAATTCGGCCAATCCCCACCCGTTATTACGTTATTACAGCGTAAGAAGTGTACGTATATGTATGGGTCACTATGCGAGTTACGGTAATCTAGCTTGTTGTTAATCTTTACTGCTTTTATTAGTTGCGCCAATACAATAGGCTTTTGTGGGATCATGTTCCGAATGTGATGACAACAGGATTATGTAGGCTAAAATCCATTGCCACCCGTCTATGCCCCACCACCACCCACAGCGGATGTGTAATACACCTTAGGGGCACGAGACGTTGACCCAATGCTGTGTCAAATGTCTGGCCCAGCATTGACACAGCATTGGATTAACGTTTCAAGTTTACCGAACAAGGTTGTCTCTGTAGTTCAAGAAAATATCCCTGTGGATATATATATAAAATGTTAGTATGGTTTTATTACAATTCCAAAATATTAACCTTCTCCTCTTTTTTTATGACAATAAAGTAATTGAGATGTGGACGAATGTGGCCATACTTATAGTCTAGTTGAGGGAGCAGCGTGAGGGAGGGTATTTCAGTTTTGTTTATATACTGTTAAAACGTATCAATTTCTATCATGTCGCAGATTCTGGGGCTACATATTTTACCGGAAAACTTTTGTGAACGAAAGTGATGAGCAATAACTTATCCACTGTTTTTTTTCTTAACTGCAGGTTATGTTAGAGACTAACCTGCAATAATATAAATCAGGTTTGGGGAGCAACTGCTTTTTGAGAGGAGGCCGCTGTGCCCCACTGAATTTTTGTGGAAATGTTTTTGCTTTAGTTGCCATAGTGTTATAATCACTATACCAATGATTGCTATCCATAGTATGGCAAGCAATAATTATTCATCTTCACCAAAACGATAAAGGAATTAACTTATTTTATTTGAAAACGTCTAGGATTTTAGTAAATAAAATGTCTTTACAGGCAGTTTTACGTTACGCGAAACCACCTATTGATAAGTAAAATGTTATCAAATCTGCGTTGTTAGTAGTTTATGATGACAATGTTAATAGAGTAAACGGGTGGATAATAACGTTAACCCATTAACACACAGATATTGTATACGGTACCATGTCCCTCTCCGCCCAACAAATATGAGACGTTGACCCGCTAGTTTAATGTTGGGCTAACGCCTGTGAACTTTAAACCAACCCAGCAAAAAAGTCTCGCATTTATAACTGGTGTGTGGAGAGTAAACTTACTCTTTCAAACCCTCTTCAGATTACTTAAAAATGATTTCATGTAGTTTCATTTCACACTTGCTCTTTTGCATGTTAAATTGTTAAATGAATAAATGAATAAATGGAAAAATGAAAAAATGTATAAATGAATAAATGAACAAATGAACACATGAATAAATGAATAAATAAATAATTAAATAAATGACTAAATTAATAAATTATTGAATTAATAAATTTATAAATTGATAAATGACTGAATTAATAAATTAAGAAATTAAGAAATTATTAAATTGATAAATTAATAAAATAATAAATTAACAAATTTTTTTTTTTTAATTTTTAAATTTTTAAATTTTTTAATTTTAAAATTTTCCAATTTTCAAATTTTTAATTTTTTAAATTTTTAATATTTTAAATTTTTAAATTTTAAATTTTTGAAATTTAAAAAATGTCAATTTTTTTTTTTTTTTAATTTGTTAATTTATTTTTTTTAATTTGTAAATTTGTAAATTTTCAATAAATAAATTAATGAATGGCACGTTTGTATGCCACGTTTGTGCACATACCACATACAGGATAAATTGGGTCAGGAGAACCTCCCGAGGATAGTGAGATGAATCAGATAACACTCACTATCCTCTAGACACAGAATTACAGATTCGAGCCCTGGGGTCTGAGGCCGAGCATGCTACCTGTAACTCTCGGTCACGGAGGCTCTCTAAAATCTTTACAAGTGACTGGAGACGAAACATGGGTTCCAGCATGGCAGGAGGGAGCCGTAACTACACCGGATCCCTCGCCCCCTTGGCAGAATAGACTAGTCCTCATTTATGTTGAAATATGAGTGATATCGCATAACGGCATGGTGAATTAGTCACAACCCAACAAACACGAGACGTTTACCCATTGTTGGTTTATTGGTGGTCCGGCGTCGAAGACGGCGAGCCACCATTAAACCAACATCGGGTTACGATTGGGCTTTAGGTGTTGACAATGACCATGAAAATGGACAAGAGGGGCGGTATTCTAGGCTTGTGATTGGTCCAGATCGTCATCTCGACCAATCACATGCCTAAGATCTTTGCCAGTCGCTTAGTCGAGCAATAATATGGTGCACGAAATATAAATACTGATCCGTAATATGATAGACACCTATTGTAGATTTGATACTAATCTGACAGGTCTCTATCTCTAATTACCCTTGCGATGGCCAAACACAGCACAGTTTCAAGAAAATTCCAAACCGAATAAAATGACGCTGAATTTGATCAAATATCATGTGGTAGATGATTTAATTTCATTCAATGATTTAATTCCATTAAAAAAAATCTATGTTTTGCAAACATAGGGCCTAAATAATTTTCGTCATTTAATCTTGGTTCCATCCACTTTTCTATCCACTTTTCTCATTCGTAACTGTATCGATATGTGTCATGAAATAGCCAATTTACTTAGCTACTGTCCTTATACAGGTACTACGTTAGTCACACCATAGTCTAAATATAAATACACTTGTATAATGTATCATGAAAACAAATGATCAGGGGTTTTTATTTCCTAACAAAGATTGCTGTAGCAATAATTTATTACAGAGCTCTTATTTATTGCAAAACATTTGATTACATAAATAAAATATTAATAATATATTATATAAAGGTTAAAATAATTGATTATAACGCCGAAGCTAAATCTGCCGCCCTAATGAGTGGATTCTACTCTAATGAGTGACATAATTTGGTTACATACGTCATGCTAAATAGGGCCTACATCTGCACGACTAGAAACTTTACACTTTATTTTCCCCCATTGATCCACCTTGCAGTATACATGTTGACATCAAGCAATTGAATTATGACCACCATACCAACACAACCGTAACTAAGTTCGTGTGTTAGACACCTTCGTGACCAGTATGCCAAAAGTCAGCGAAAAAACCCACCGGGTCAATAGATAACATTAGGAGTGGGTGGGCCAGATTGAAGAGCCCCTTTTTCATCCTCCTATTTGCGATTCCGATGAGGCCACCAGCAGAAAACATACTCTCCAAGGCTGACCTTACGTCACTCGTGTCATGACATGACAGAAATGCGACAAAGCGACAAGTTTACTCTCCACTCTGCAGAAGGCAAGACCGGTTTACAAATATGAGACGCCAAGGAAGCCGACACGAGGAGTATAGAGCCAGATTACTCTTCTGTTATGCAAAAGAAAAGAGCATAACTGCTAACTTTTCAAGTAAGCAGTTACTGCTGTTTGACTTTATATTGTAGTACAGTTGAATGACCTGAGTGATCAGGCTCGTGTTTTGTGGCCCAGCCTAGCTTAGAGAGATTATTCGAATGTTCTTCAGGACTTTGAAAATCATTTGGTATCGTTTTTTAACTTTTTTATCAGCCTTTTATCTGCCATTTTTTGAAGGTAAGACGTGTCTTTAATTGTTGAAACTTAAAAATGACACCACTGCCCTCATTATCGCAAATCTTAATAGTTTTCACGCCAAAGGTGTAATTATTTAGGATCCCTATCATAAAAGCAAAAATAAACGACTCTGGAGTCTGTTTCACAACATTATAATACATCGAATTAGAAAAAAGCCTGGTGTGGTAGTAAATAAAATTGTTTGGACAAATATTTGTTTTGCATGAAAATCTACACGTCAAGCTTTTTGTTTTGTCGTAAAAACCGAGAGAGTTTTCATATGGTAATCGCAAGTTTGCTCACACACAGAACGGTGTGGTGTCAACAAACATCCCCGTTGAGGACTGAAATATTTTTTTACATACAATTGTGATCCAACACCTGTAAATCCTGAATTGAATGTTTTCTCTGCTAAGCCAAAAGACAGTAACTGCTCACTTGAAAAGTAAGCAGTTATCGCTTTTGGCTTAGCACGGCACAATAGCTTAGTGGGGGTCCTTTGAATATGCAAGGCATATAAATGACAATCCGTATAGATGTTGTGCATGTTTGTACATCAGAAATGGCATATATGTAAATGAAATCTGAAACAACAAGACACTGATAGACATGAACCAATATTTGCTTAGTGTTATGCCGACAGACAGATAATCTCCTACTAGATATTTGGTCAGTTTCTAAAAAAAAACTCAATTTGGCTCGAACACTTTTCTCAATTAGCCTATATTTGTCAAATATCTCAGACCGCACTGTCTAAAACGCTTGACACATATATGTAAGAGTGGAGATCTCATTGTACAGGTATAAGGAAAATAAATTTCAATTGTAACCAAAATAATAGAATTTCCAGAACGAATAAAAAACTCAATTTCTGAATTTACTGTGGAATTCGTGCGGTCTCTATCTTTGTCGAATAGCCTACTATAATTCGCCATTTCTAAAGGAGATAATAAGGCTACCGTCGTCACAAAAAAATCTTTCATCGGTCACTAAAATGTATAGGGGCCTACTTCGAGTGGTCGATGAACCCCTCTATAGTATAGTGTACTTTCAGCAAACGGACCGAACTATCAGTTAAATCACCGCATCGAAGATATGATAGGAGATTATAAGTGGGCGAAAAATAAATTTGTAAATTTATAAATTGTGAAAGCTTAATGGTATGCTGCTCTTCAAAGCCAAAAGGCATTATCTGCTTACTGATACGGTCTTTTGACTTTGCACGACATGATAGTAGATCGTCGTAACAACTAGATGACGGGTGGGGATAAGCAGAATTGACCACGTGGCCTCCAGACAAGATCCTTAATTGAGACAGGTGGACTTGTACGCAGCCTCAAAACTTTGGGCTGATGACGATTTAGGGACATTTACTTTATGTTTTTAAAGATGTTATTTAATTCAATAAACCAGTGGTTTTAACAATATCTAAGAAATGTAAAGCGTTACGTACGTTACACTGCATTATTTATAAAGAATGCTCCCTTGAAAGAAGTAGAAGATCATTGTCATCTGGGTGTTTTCTTTGACAAGTCTTTCTCTTGTGATCCACATCTTAATTACGTTTGTGTAAAGGCGTATATAGTTATCAATGTTATGAAATGTTTAAAGTATTCTCTTTCTTGTAACGTTCTTCAAACATATATCGATATGAGCAGAGTACGGCCTTTATTGGAGCTATTTGATGTTGTGTATGATAATATTGTCCACAATACTTGTCGAACCAGGTTGATTGTGTACAGATGGAAGCTGTGTGTGTCTGCACTGGTCTCTCAGACCAACTAGATGATCCAAAATGTAATCTGAATATGTTGAGAACAATTGCAGTGAGTTTCACAAACTGTTATAGCTATATAAAATTAGTAGCCATGTAGGCCCCCCATACCCTACATTTTTGTCAAATTTATGCCCAGGTATCAAGGTCTGTGAGTTCCAAGGTACAGAAGATTTTACTATCAACTACTCGCACATGGAGCGGTTTGAATTGTGATGTGAAGTATTTTCCCTATTTTTAAGTTAACCCTTTGACTTCCAGGCCGGGGTACATACCAGGATCCAGATATACTGGTGTAGGAGTTCTATTTTTCGTCATTTGAAGCTGGAATTGCTAACGCAATTTCCAGCTTCAAATGACGAAAAATACATAAATGTAGTATATATTTGACGAAAATTTGTGTCATTTTATGGTTACGTTCATTGAGGTGGTGAAAAGGTTAAACATAATATTGCGGATACCACTAGGTACCATAAGACTGTCATTCTATCATTTTGATCAGCGCATGTCTGCTATTTACCAACCTCGCTTGCGAGTGGGGAAAGTGTCCCTTGTCTGCTCACCTCTATTCGAGGATCATGAAACCACATACATGTATGTAGCATTTTCTGCTTGAAATACTCCTTAGATAATCAACACAATAGACATACCACGTGTTTCGATAAAAAAAGTCCATGAGAAATGAGTGAAAACAGATGACGAATACAATAGATGTGCGAGGTGAAGTGTTAGGTTTTTAAAATCGTACTTGAAAGATCAACAGATTTATCTAATAAAGGAAACTGCCAAATTTTCAATTGTGTGCATACCTATATCGTAGAGACAAAATTTAAATTGGAAAGAAATTATCCTATTATTCTGTGTATCTACTTTATAATGTATTGTTTAGTTTTTGAGCTGGAGAATCCCTCGTTAAGCATTAAGGCTATTTTGGCAATCCTAATGATTTAAATATGTCTTGTCTACATTATATGCAATCATGTTATTATGAAACTTACTTTCGAACTGATGGGTATAAATAAAGTCCTGGATTTCAAAATTACCGTCAAAGTGACTGAGCTCGAACATACAATCACCGCGTTATTTATGAGCGGTGTCATTTAGGTTTATTTATTTACATGGCACATGTCTGCTAAAATAGTATGTCTACATATAGTTTAAATTAACATCCTTCGTCCTATCATGGAAATGCATGTACATAAACAGCAAGATTATTTTCAATACAGCCCATGGGGACAGTGGTGTTTCTACTTTTACATTAAACACAGCTTTTTATATTGAATATTTATGAACTTATCATTGTAAAATCGAGCACTGTCAACTCTATGTGAAATTTCTATCCCAGTACGACCAAGGCTATATAACCTCTTTGGTATAATGGGAAGAAGAAGCGAATATGTAATGTGTCTCATTAGTTCTTACAGCCTCACAAACCTTTACCGTCTCTGTTTGTTGAAACAAATGCTTTCTCAAATTGAACAACTAAACGTAATCTCTGATATTACCGCATGATCGTAATACAGGCCCAATAATATAGAACAGGGTAATGTTTTAGCCCCGATCGATGTGGCCGATACGTCGTCCCCTTGGATATGAAAGGGTGCATATGTCACTTTACAAAGTGCAGATACACCCTTTGAACTCCAAGGGGTCGAGTCATGTCATGACTGTCTTTTTAAATAAAATATGTTTTTTCACACAATGCAGAATATATATATATTTAAAGGCCAGGTGTCCCCAGAAATATTATGCACGACATAATTCTCCATTCTATATAAATTAAATACAATTCTAACGGAAATAGTGTTTGATGGCCCACTCGGATCGATTTTCTGGATCATCAGAAAGTAGTGGGCGCCAAGCGGAGACTGTTTTTGACGTCCGGTACCACTTAAATTATCTTTAATTCACAGAACAGCTAAACTTATTTCGCTAAATCACTTCACCCGGAGTTTAACTGAACAAGGTGGATAACTATTTTATCTGACTAAAAAATATGAATCCATACATAGCTTAAAGGCGGGTTAGCATTATCTGTTCGCTTTTTATGATTTGCGTGGCAATCGTTTGGAGTAAACAATGTTTTATTATCACCGTCAACAGGATTGTTAGCCCTGGTCAAACACCACATCAAAGTAGTGTGCTTTTGCTTTTCAGAGAATTTCTAAAGCTCAGTACCCGTGTGGTCATCTACTCTGTAATCACCAGTAGCCTATAATCAAACAGTTATTTCCGTTACAGTCTTTTTGTATCTACAAATATGCTTACCCGTGGAATGGTGTTAGAAAAGTATATCCAATTTAGTTACCCCGGGTTTAGTAATTCCCCTGTAAAAATGAGGGGCCGAGTGAATCGCCAAATTCACAATTTGATCCAAAATTATGTATGACGCTCACATGCTCCTGTGAAATTTGGGGAGGAGTCCAGCTGGAAATATCTCAAGGTAGCATTTTGTATAATTTTAAATGAATGATCTTCTTGGACGACAATGTTGAAATACTTTACTGTAGTATTATTACAGAGCCTTTCCAAATGTACTCTGCTGTCTTTGCAATGTCTGTGTAAATATAACAATAAAATAAAGAAATATTCATAAACAAAAATATGTTTTATTGTACGAGTAATGCAATGGTGGATGGACACGAAGAGTCGACACAATATGACAATTATTAAAGGTATGGTCAGCTGTCAAAATTCGCAGGACAAGGGTCACCCACAATGCAATAGTGCCCGTGGGTAGGCCAAGGCCCTATTACATAATAATACTAAATATGCGCTTCATACCCAAAGCCTCATTAAGAGCAAGTTCTCAAATCACAGCAAGTTCATATATACTTCAGCGACATCTATGAGTTAAAAATTCAAAGCCCTTTGCCCTTACCCCTACTTGGTCGCTGGCTTGAAAACAAACTGACTGTATTACTGCTGGTATGTGGAAACTACCTGACAATGAACACAAAACATTTGCATGACTTTATGCAATGTTGCACCAGCGTCGAAGACGTTGGGCCGACGTTGTATAAATGCCATACAAATGTCTTGTGTTTGCTGGGCAGGAGGACTTTCTCTCAAACATTGTACATTTATCCAATGCTGGTTCAATGTTGGGCTAGCGTCGCAGACGTTGGCCTAACATTTATACAGCATTGGATCAATGTCGTGTTTGAGTGGTATCTTGTAATCAGTTCAGTGGGTATATTAATGCCGTCAATCTGTACTCAATAGGCTACTGTTGGCCTCCACTTGACCGTTCCAGGCATGCGCATTTTGCAGTTGAATCATTCTTTAATCCAAAATTTTGTTAGTTAGTTATTTAAAATTGTGTTTTTTTATTTAGACAAGACTTGCATTACGTTCACGCAGAAAATAATGGCTAAGACTTCTTAACATTTCGAGTTCATGATTGTATTCCATTAACCAAGTAATTGCTCGATTGTATGATCGATTAGGCCTGGAAGCAATCCTGTTGACGTGTTTATTGACTCACACCTGATTAGTTTCGCCATATTTGTAAGCGTTCAATCAGCCCACCCTATCAAACTTCTAACCCAGCAAACACAAAACATTTGTATAACATTCATACAATGTAGGACTAAAGTCGAAGACGTTGGGCCGACGTTGTATAAATGTCATACAAATATTTTGTGTTTGCTGGGGATATAACTATAATGAATGCACAAACAGTAGTATTGGCATCAATCACTTTTGATTGAATACATTGACCTAATCATATTTATATTGAACGTAAAAAACAGTGTTGTTTGTATCCTTAATGTAATCAAAGAGTGTGTATTTGGTGTTTTTGTATCAACAATGTGTTTTTTCTATTTAACCAAAGTACGCCTATATTTATGTGCAAAGGCAAAGAGCAGTAACTGCTTACTTGAAAAGTAAGCAGTTACTGCTGTTGCCTTTGCATTTGTACTTTACACATTGTCTATGTGACTATATAATCATGATGATACAGGAGTATATGTAGGCCTATTTAACATTTTCCGTGTGTTACAGATGACGATAAGTAGGTCAGCGGAGGGGAGTACCAGAAAGTGAATTGGAAGGTCCTCTTTGTTCTATCATGGCCTGGTTACAGCAGGGAGGGCGGGAGGTGCAAGCCATCCGCTGCAACCAACAAGAACAGCGAGTTTTGGCCAAGACGCTCCAGACGCTGGAACTGGAGGAGGCTTACTCACTGAAGCTCCTTCAGGTGGATCACAGGCAGCTGAGACTACAACAGAGAAACTTAAAGCAGCGTGTAGGACTGATCCATTCCCATCTCAATACTAAGGACATAGCGGACATGCGCGGACAAGAGGCAGACGGAAGCTGGGAGCCACCACGCACCCCTGTCAACATATCCGGTACCATGCGCATAGCCGCAGCCGCGCGCAGGCTTAATCTCAATGCTGATCGCCAGAGGGCGAAAGCACGCAGCGCGGCACTCGCTGGGGGCGCTGCAAGGTCACGTGATTTCCACAGGGACCCTCTCCCGGTTAGACCAATCACAGCCAGCCCTCGCCGAGAACAGTTTAAACCGAGGACACGGTTGAGGTCGTCCTCTGTGACTGGGCCGTTTGTGGATCTTTCGGTGGAGAAAGAAGAGACAAGGTTGAGAAGTTATTCGGTGACAAGCCCTGTGAACACTGTCAGTGCTCTTGCTCCAGCCACGCGAGTCACTGAATCAGTTCCTTGTCTCCATAACACCGTGTCATTTAAGTCCCCAGAGCCCCATGGCGTCTGTGACAATGATGTTCACCCGGGTGCTGCTACACAGGGTGACCCAAGTGCTACCGCGGATGTGACCTCTAGTATTAACCCGGATGTTACCCCTGATATTAAACCGGCTGCCACCTGTGGACTAATTGCAGAGGTCGTCAATGCCATCAAGCCCGTAAATGTTGCTGATGTCGGTGTCACCTATGCTGACGATGTGAAAACATCACAATATGTGAAAACTCACAGAGCATCGACGGCATCAAACCAGAGAAGGCAATCCATCTCTGCGCAGAAGTCAAATCGTCCTAAGACAGCACATAAACTGAATTATACGTCTCACAAAACAGAGGACTTGGTCAAAGAGTCCACTCCGGCTGCCGGATCATGTCGGCGTGTCTCAACGTTCTCGGACGAATCTCTGGGCAATGAAATTGCCAGACAAGAGGCGGCAGATGCACGTAAAGACTTACTGGAAGGCGAACAAGCAGTGATAGAAGAGCTCGTGGATAAGAAAGACAATTTTCTGGACAAAGTGACAAAATGGGTGGCGGAAGCCCCCTCAATAACGGCGTCTGAGCATTTGCAGGTGAGCGATAGAATCGCCAAACTGGGCAGCAGAGGTAAAACAGAGCCACCTGGTGAATCATCCAGGCAGGGGCCCGTGGGTGCTGTGCCGAGAGAGCGAGAATCCGCTCTGGACCAGTGGAAAGAGCTGAGGAAATGCCGTTATCTGCGCCTCAAGAAAGGTACGGAGGATTATTCTGGGGTGAACACACTGGTCAAAGACCAAATGCAGATGTTTGGCTTCCTGCGCTCCTCAACTCAGCGCCAGGCGGAGATTCTACAGAATGCCAGCCTGCTTCAGCCAGAGGCAATGATACAAGAAGCTCCTGTTTGATGAAATATGAGGGCTCTAAGGCTCGTTAAACAGTATACGTATTAAATACAGAGATTTATCGACTCCTCGGAGCTAAAGGGTCATGTTTGCCACTCGTCAGAGTGGCAGACACGACCCCTTTCCTCCGAGGGGACGATTTAGATGCGTGACCCAATCAAATTGGGTATGCAAGATTTCCGGTATATCACATTTAATTTAATTTAAATTTGAAAGTAAATTTTTATCATTTTTATTCACAGCTTTTATCATAATGTAAAATCTTCAATGATGAAATATCCCAGCTCACATGTGACGTTGAACAAATGCTGGTTTAATGCTAGGCCACCGTCGTAGATAATGGTCCAGCATTAAGCAAGCCTTGCTGAGATGCATACAAATCATAGAATAATGACTATGTTTAATTCTTATTTATTAACATATCATGTGACAAACTATTTATTGCCGTTTTGTCAAATATATCTAGCATTCCTCCGTGCAAAGCCAAAAGGTAGTAATTCTACCTTTGCAAAAGGAGGTTATGTTTTGGTCGAGCTGGTTTGTTTGTCTGTCCGTCAGCAGGATTACTGACTGCCTAGTTTTTTACTATAATTTGCTTTGCAGATCAGCATTGTGCTGTCATAAAATCTAACGTTGTAATTCGTCTCCTTGGATATGAAAGGGTGCAGCTGTCGCTTTAGCAGATAACCATTTCATATCCAAGGGGGTGGTACATCTTGTTTTTTACCGTTTATTTAAGGGAAGAAACTACAGGGCGATTTCATTCGTGCGGCGTCGCGTCGGTATCGGTTTCAGTATTTCTTGTCAACAAAGTTGGTCATTATTGCTGTTGGTGTTGGAAAAATAAAAATATTGTTTTTTAATGCAAGTTTCAAATGACCAGAACTGGTCAAATGTCCGACGTATCAGTTTGTTTTGAATGCACATAGAATAAAATATCCGGATAATTTAGATTTATACATTGTGCAATGTAGCCGCTTTGCAATTAGCAATTACAAACATTACCACGATGTCAACTTATAGACCTTCTGCAGTTCATGTCGTCGAGGTTAACCCTTTAACCGCTATATTATTCAATCTGAATTTTCACCCACTTGAAGTTGTGTCTCGCTGACGCGATCCACAACTTCATGTGAGTGACAATTATTGAGATTTGACAAAATTGAGGTGAACTATTTTCAAATCTCGCTGATTGGCGTCACGTTTTATTTTCAACATGTGTCAAAGCTGACATGAAATGTGCTAATTAAAAATGTAAAAAAACGAATATAATCGGTACCGGCGCTTTGAAGGTTAAGAGGGAGTTGTTACAGCTCGTGGGTGAGACGTTCTGTAGAATGATATCCCTTGAATTTGAGTACTCATCTAGTAAGCAGGAGACAATGAGCCAGTGTTGCTTTAACCCTTTAACCGCCGGTGTCGCATATATTCGGGTTTTCATTTTTTCTTAGCACAGTCAGTATACACCTCTTAAACATGTTAAAGATAAAATGTGACATCAATCAGCAATATTTGAAAAAACAGTTGACCTCCATTTTGTCAAATCTGAATAATTTTCACTCACTTGAAGTTGTGGATCGCGTCAGCGAGGCACAACTTCTAGTGGGTGAAAATTCAGATTGAATAATTTGGCGGTTGGGTTTGCGTTTGTGACCCTGGCCCAACATTATGCAAACGCTAGCTCAACTCACGTGTTTGTTGGGGCTACTGCATTGATATGGGGGACGAATCAAACATATGCACATACCCAGAAAACACAAACTATTTGTATAACACTGATGCCTTTTGGGCCGACGTTGTATAATAATGGTATACAAATGTTTTGTGTTTACTGTGATACTGACGTGCAAAGTCAAACTGCAGTAACTGCTCTCTTGAAAAAATGAGCAGTTACTGTCTTTTGGCGTTACAAATCAGCAAAGTGTTTTGTAGGTTCTTTTTGTAAGTATTCTATATTTACCACACACCGAGGATGTAGGAGTTATATCTTTGGACCAGTGACTGTAAATAAGAAAAGTGAACCCGGTGGACAGAAGTTCTGCCATGCAAAAGCTAACAGCAGCAACTGCTTACTTTTCAAGTAAGCAGTTGCTACTGTTCACTTCGTAATGTAGAGCTTGCCAATCATATTTTGAATTTGCCAACGGTATTCCTACATTGTATTATTCGTGTGATATCGGATCGGTACATCATGTTTACAAGTGTTTTGTTTTGTTTTGCATGCACTTTGTTGTACTCTTTGGCTGGCTTTATAATTAAACTATTCTACCTTCGCCAAATATTGTTTTCCAACTAGATCGTGTTTCTCATCTGCCAGGTGTCACTTAAAATGATCTGTATGCATATTCTGCCATACAAAGCCTACAAGGCAGTAACTGCTTACTTTTCAAATAAGCAGTAACTGCTTTTTTAGCTTTGCCAGGCAATATTCTTTCACATGCTACATTACGGTACGTGCTGGGCGCATTTTATTTCTAGTAATCAGGTTGATTTACTGCTCATGGTGAGCTTCTATATAATTAGGTGAAACTAGTCCCCTCTCACATTCATGTCAATTTGTGTGTAACCTTTTGTTTTAATGTAATTGTAATACACAGCAATGCTTTCTAATAATTGACTTGGTCCACGAATAATCACATTATATTATGCGAGTATTTGTCATCAAGCACTTAACTCATGGTTATTTTCACCTTTGTCACCGCAATGGATTCATAATTTATTAAATGTATTTATTATGTTCTTTGTTTTTGTCTTTTGACTTTGTCGTTGTCACTTTTTTACACATTGCGTGTGAAGTTCAGTAACATAGATAGGACTGTTCATTTAGATTCGCCAATATCAGTCCACACTCGGAATAATTTATACATCGAAATTAAAACACATGAGATATCATATTAAGAGAATTCCACAAGGGAATTCCACAAGAACAGAAAATTCGGTGGCGTGGAAACCACCTAATATAAAGACAAGAAGCTCATTAAAATTAAAAAAAGACGAATCTAGCTGGGATATTAAGTGAAAATATAATAAATGTTGTATCGTCACAAAAGAAACATAAATCAATAAATACAATAAACCAATCATTAACCCATTAAAACCCACTGGCATATTTTTGCCAGTGACATTTTGATGCAACGAATCATATAATAAATTATATTTTAAACGACTTGACGACTTGAAACCGTTGTAATCTCTTTAGTCGTCTTGGTTAACCTATTTTTTTCTGCAATTGGTAGTTGACATCAACGTTTAACAACGCTTATGTTTGCCGGAAAAAAATAATTCCAGAATGCCACTTCGTTGTCGTAGAAAAGACCAATCAGTAGTTTATTACATATCTCTCAGTATGTAAGTCAATATTCATAAAAAAACTGTCAGGTGTGATTTTCACCATGTAATGGTAATGCTGAAAAAAGTTTCATACCTGTGCATAAAAGACTAATACTATACATACATATGGTATTATAGTCTGTAGTAATAAACCATTCTGTAAAATGATGCAACGAGAAACATTTTGTTTATTATGTATACTGCCTAGTACCAAATTCCCGAGCATGCTGATATGTCAAGCACATTTCTCATCCTTTTCTAATAATTGTTTGTGGGCTAAATGTCAAAATTATACAACAAAGACATTGCAATTGAAAATTTGCCAGTGGGCACTTGCGGCGTCTTTGATTAATATGTTTATGGTATGCGGTGAATGATGTCTTCTCCATGCTTGAAGACGCTGCGAGGGATGAGACAACTAAGCACAAAAGAAAATCTGTGAGCCCTAAAGAACCATACATACACTATCCCAAATCGTGGCCAAAACTTCCACAGAAGTGTCCAAGATTTATTAAAAGAGAAAAAAATCTCCTGGAACCGTATTTCTCTTTATATTCCATCCCAATCTGGTCGAAATCCTACAAAGAGAGAACAACCTGTATTCTCATCAAAAGGGAAGAAGCCTCGGTATGGATAAGATGGAGGCTCTAACAATTTTTAGGTATCACTATTCTCTCTGGATACAACATATTACTTTCCCGCCGGCTTTATTGGTTAGAATCAGCTGATGTTCACAATTCTCTGGTCTCTGATTCTATGATGCGGAACAGGTTTGATGATATTCTATGGGATCTTCATACTAATTTGTCAGGTGACGGATAGGTGTACTGCAAGGTTGGGCCGATCTTTGAAGGATTGAATGGAGCTGTGAAACAAGCAGATGTGGCTGATGATATCAGCATTGACGAAACCATGACACCTTTTTTGGTAAACATGATTTGAAGCAGTTCATCCGTGGGAAGCAAGGTTCGGTTTCAAATTGTGGTATATGGGCTCATCCACTGGTTAGGATACACGTATTACGTAGAACCGTATTGTGGGTTTAAAAACATCTCGCGAGTATCCAGGTGGGGCTCACTGGTGAACCACTTTTCAAAAAAAAAAAAAAAAATTGTATTGATGGCCTAATCGTAGCAATGTGTTATATTTTCGACTCGGCGGGTCTGTTTAAAAAATGGGTTTTAACGGGTTAATAATTGTATCGACAGCACATATACAAATAACTCTTTTAGTACTATATTTATTTTACTATTTTATTTCGGTTGGGCAAATATTGACGAAGTTCTTAATACTAAATTAATGACAACTTTTAGCAAATCCGTGTTCTATTTTCAATGTCATTCAATAATAATTCAAGCATTATAATGATGGTTGCTGAAAAGATAGGATAAGGAAAAAAGAAGGTAGTTTATTATTATTGATATGGTTATGATAGCTGTTCAGATGCTGTATTTATTCGAACATATCTTGTATTTTTAGGAGATTTGTTTTTGAATGGCGGAGTAGTATAGTTAGTATAGTGTGTGCAAAATGTTTACTTCCTGTGATGATTCTAATAATTTTTGTAAATTAAATATTTGTGTATTAGTGCATACATACTATGGGGAAAATCAAACGGTTTATGCAAAGATAAAAATATAGGTTTATGATAAATTTTAATATCTTCCTAACAAAAATATTCTCATAGATCTGAAACCTCATTAATTTGTACAATCCTCAGCTCAGTAAACACGAGGCATTTAACCAATGTTGCTGTAATGTTGGTCCAGCAATAATATAACATTAGGTCAAAAACATTGGGTCAGAGTCGGAGTTTTCTGGGTAGTATCACCACAACAAATAACAGCTTTTGATCGGCCATTATTGAGTAAGATTAAAAACCACATTTCATATTTGAACTTTAATCATTTAAGTTATATATAACTTTTAAGAGCAAATATTGAACATTTGATAACCACTTCTTTCAACCTTTTAACCGCCAAATTATTCAATCTGAATTTTCACCCACTTGAAGTTGTGTCTCGCTGACGCGATCCACAACCTCGAGTGAGTGAAAATTATTCAGATTTGACAAAATGGAGGTCAACTGTTTTCAAATATTGCTGATTAATGTCACATTTTATCTTTAACATGTTTAAAAGGTGGTACTTGATGTGCTAGTAAAAAATGAAATCCCGAATATATGCGGCACAGGCGGTCAAATATGTGGATTGTGGTATGAAACACACATTGAAAAAATAATAAAACATATATATCAACCATAAATAACTAGAAAGTATAAAACGCATTATTTAACATCCAACTCTCCATCGTTATTTATACCTAAATACAATGGATTGATATTTAGCCATCACAAATGTCATTATCCCCGGGATATAAGCCAGAAACTAACATTTTTTATTAGCAAAACAACCAATCTTCAACATTAATTATAATAATCAAAATCAAGATATTAGGTATTCTCCATAAAAGAAGATAATATATTATTTCTGGTCTTGGTCATGTTGTTGAGTTTAATAGTTGTATTCACGCCTGATGCAAACTATCATCCCTCACATCATGTAGGGTAGGCCCTAATACATATCATAATGTAGTGTTTCACCTCTAAATAACATGAAAATAATAATTATTATTATTAAAGCAAGTGGTCAAAGCCTCGCGGCGATTTTCAAAAAGCACCATAGACTTTTTGATGTCATCCGTACATACATTATATTATTTGTGTACACGCTTAACACTTTGGAAAATAATTGCTCGTAGGCCCTACATAAAATTAAAAACAGCATCAGATCGAGGACCAAGAGATATTTTATTAAAGCTGAAGCAATCAACACCACCATATATATATTCTGCCGTGCAAAGTCAAAGGTTACTGCTTTTTGGCTTTGCAGAGCAGTATTGTCTGCGATTCATAAGGTGGTCAGTGGATCGTGTATATGCATGCCCCATGATCATGGTCAATAGTATCAAAACAGTTTTCCAAGTTAAAATAATTTTTAAAAAACATGGATTTAATTTTTAAATATAAAATGGTTTATTCACTGTATTTGCAGTGCGAGTAATAATAATATTATGTCTTAAAAATTGTACGAATCACATACGAAATGAGAAAGACGCCTATGCAATCAAACCGATAATTTGGTTCACCAGCAGTTTTATTTGGAACTTATTAGAGCCGTGGATTGATGCGTTCACTACACATTAGTCCCTTTGCGTTGTTTCTTTCACATTTGATTTTATATTTATGATTGGTCAACTCCCATTCTTTGTTTAAATAAATATAATAGGCTTTATTAATTAACTGGGCATATGATTATTTCAATTAAAAGTAAACCAGTGGGAATGTAAAGGCAAGAGGTTTCACCAGGTTGCAAAATTACCTTCAAGTAGGTGGGTCGTAACGATTCACTGAACAAAGTTGCATGTGCACCTGCATAATTATGCAGAATGGTCAACCTTATGAGGAGTGGGGCCGTCACGGTCACGAGGTAACTATTATGGTAGGGGTAATAACAAGTCACAAGTTCATGTCAAAGGAGCGAGCTGGTAATTTCTTTGAAATGTGTCGTAATTATTAGAGGGGGAGGGGCAGATACTTGTTTCTAGTAAACTATTCCCATGATTTTTTTAGTTTCTTCCAGTGTAGCATTATGGCAAAATAATTATTTACGTCTAAATGCGTTCACCACACTGAAAGGTTTATTGTATGTCATTTTAAGTAGAAGACAAGACAGTCAGTTGTGTGTGACTAGTTTTATTATGTTATCCTCTAGCAGTGAATAATTTAGCAGATCTTCGTGATTTCTGGTACTCGGCATAAGACAGGTAGCCGTCTGAATTTGTGTCGTCCTCTCTCAGGATACGATCAACATGTCCTGCAACAATAAAACAGAGTCTAAATTGCTGTTGTCCTCTCTCAGTATGCGATAAACATGTCCTGCAATAAAAACAAAGTCTAAATTTGTGTCGTCCTCTCTCAGTATACGATCAACATGTCCTGCAACAATAAAACAAAGTCTAAATTTGTGTCGTTCTCTCTCAGTATACGATCAACATGTCCTGCAACAATAAAACAAAGTCTGAATTTCTGTCGTCCTCTCTCAGTATACGACCAACATGTCCTGCAACAATAAAACAAAGTCTAAATTTGTGTCGTCCTCTCTCAGTATACGACGAACATGTCTTGCAACAATAAAACAAAGTCTAAATTTGTGTCGTCCTCTCTCAGTATACGACAAACATGTCCTGCAACAATAAAACAAAGTCTAAATTTGTGTCGTCCTCTCTCAGTATACGACCGACATGTCCTGCAACAATAAAACAAAGTCTAATTTTGTGTCGTCCTCTCTCAGTATACGATCAACATGTCCTGAAACAATAAAACAAAGTCTAAATCTGTGTCGTCCTCTCTCAGTATACGATCAACATGTATTGGAACAATAAAACAAAGTCTCAATTTGTGTCGTCCTCTCTCAGCATACGATCAACATGTCCTGCAACAATAAAACAAAGTCTAAATGTATGTCGTCATCTCTCAGCATACGATTAACATGTCCTGCAACAATAAAACAAAGTCTAAATTTGTGTCGTCCTCTCTCAGTATACGATCAACATGTCCTGGAACAATAAAACAAAGTCTGAATTGCTGTCGTCATCTCTCAGTATACGATCAACATCTCCTGGAACAATAAAACAAAGTCTGAATTGCTGTCGTCATCTCTCAGTATACGATCAACATGTCCTGGAACAATAAAACAAAGTCTGAATTGCTGTCGTCATCTCTCAGTATACGATCAACATGTCCTGGAACAATAAAACAAAGTCTGAATTGCTGTCGTCATCTCTCAGTATACGATCAACATGTCCTGCAACAATAAAACAAAGTCTCAATTGCTGTCGTCATCTCTCAGTATACGATCAACATGTCCTGCAACAATAAAACAAAGTCTGAATTGCTGTCGTCATCTCTCAGTATACGATCAACATGTCCTGGAACAATAAAACAAAGTCTGAATTGCTGTCGTCATCTCTCAGTATACGATCAACATGTCCTGCAACAATAAAACAAAGTCTGAATTGCTGTCGTCATCTCTCAGTATACGATCAACATGTCCTGGAACAATAAAACAAAGTCTGAATTGCTGTCGTCATCTCTCAGTATACGATCAACATGTCCTGCAACAATAAAACAAAGTCTCAATTGCTGTCGTCATCTCTCAGTATACGATCAACATGTCCTGGAACAATAAAACAAAGTCTCAATTGTTGTCGTCATCTCTCAGTATACGATCAACATGTCCTGCAACAATAAAACAAAGTCTGAATTGCTGTCGTCCTCTCTCAGTATACGATCAACATGTCTTGCGACAATAAAACAAAGTTTGAATTGCTGTCGTCCTCTCTCAGTATACAATCAATATGTCCTGCAAAAAAATGACCATCTTATAAGCACAAAAGCACACGTGTCGCTTATCTAGACCATATGCTAGATTAAAATTGTTCACGGTCAGGCTTCTCATTTGACATGGAAATGGAAATGAACATTCCTTCACGTATAATAATGTCTGTTATAAACAAATTAGAAAATAAGTTAAACTTATTCTGCTACATTATTTTATTTCCTAGGCCATTGGTTTATTATTCTATTGAATTGTTAGCAAATTAATGTTTCGCAAAATGACAACATTTATAAATATTTATTTTAGATAAATACAATCTCATTCATTCATTCATTCATTCATTCATTCATTCATTCATTCATTCATTCATTCATTCATTCATTCATTCATTCATTCATTCATTCATTCATTCATTCATTCAATCATTCATTCATTCATTCATTTATTCATTCATTCAGTCATTCATTTATTCATTCATTCATTCATTCATTCATTCATTCATTCATTCATTCATTCATTCATTTATTCACTCATTCGTTAATTCATTATTCATTTTAATGTCAAAACGTTAGGATTTCTCATTGATTTGAAGATATTTCTCTTCATTTAAAAATGTAAATTTCTGACGCAATTTGCAGCTTAAAGTGACGACAAATATTTCCAGCTACAAAAAATAGACCTGATTCAACGACCTCAAGTGTTTGAATTACATGTGATTGAATATATATCACATGATATTTCATCAATTTCAGTGACATTCACCTGTTCATTACACATAATAATTGTATAAAATACAGTTATCATCACACTCGATGTGGGCATTGTAGCAAAATTAAATGAAATGAATCGGGCTTTAGGCCACCTTTGTGCACATATAGGCTAAACTAGGCCAGGAGAACCTCCTGAGGATGGTGAGATGAATGAGATGACACTGTCCTCCAGAAAAAGATTAGAAATTCGAGCACTGGCGGTCTGAGGCCGAGCACGCTACCTCTCGGTCACGGAGGCTCCCCACAATACTGAGTTTCACACGTGGATGGAGAAAAAACATTTTTTGTTATTTTTTAAACCGCCGAGACCTAGAACCGAACACCCCTAGCTCTGGCGTGAAAGACAGCGGTGCTAGCCACTACTCTAGCCCCCCCCCCCCCCGGGCATTGTAGCAATAGAATATACAATATTAACTTTTTATTAATAGCATGATAAATCACAGTTGATTGGAATGAAATGGGTGTTTGACATCAAGATTTGCAATATTTGGTGTCAAATTTATTTGGTATCAAATTGAGCAAATATGTTGTGGGTCGCGGTAGCGACGCGATAGCGAGACGTAACTGCAAGTGCGTTGAAATACGAATAAGGTAACCTGGTAACTTAGTGGGAAAAGGGTACTACAATTCTTAGTGTGATATTACCTATAGACTGTCTGGCGACGGCTTCCTTCTGCTTCTCCTTGGCTTCTTCAGGGATGTCCAGCGAGTCCAGAAGTGCTAGCTGCTTGTCCACGTTATGACCCATTGCTTTCAACAGCTCTAGGCCGTCAAGTTTAGTGTCGTGATTTATGTCGTGCGACCTGAAAACAGAATAATCATTTTTACAGGTCGTGAACTCAGTCAAGACGTGACATTGAACCTGTGGATGATCGGTCATATGATAGCGAAAGCGTGGGGACGGTGGCCATAGTCCCAGCAAATACGATAAGTTTAATGCTGGGCCAGCGTCGCAGCCTCCAACCTCTGAAGGTTCCATGTCGCGTTTTACTGGGTATATTTTTAAATTAACTATTTTTCCAGCGTTCATATTTCATACCAAATAACAAAGTCAATCAAAAATTAATTGTAGCTATATTCGCCAGGTGAGGCTTACATCAACCTACAATCCCGTCTACATTTGCAAGCTTTTGTTGATTCTGAACCCACTTTTAACAGATTTTTTGGTGCGCCTGGGAGCCAGCGAATATTTAGTTTCCTGGGGAAAAACAGCGTGTCACTTTATACTATTTTAGATTCAGTCCAGTCTGTCGTAGAGAAAATGGGAGAGTTGTTTCTGATAGTACTTTCGATCCACAAAAGCAGCGACTCGACAAGCACCACGTTGACGTAGTATAGTTTCTTTGTTGGGCCAGCGTCGTAGACAGTGGACCAATATTATTATCTCGCCAAGTTAATTAAATTTTATTCAAATTTTCGTCGACACAACTTCAAGTAGCTGAAAATTGCACATACTATTTGTCATATTTGACCCCAAATATTTGCAAATGTTGATGTTTAAACACACATATCCTTCAAAATTTCAGTGATTTTAAAAGTTATTAAAAACGACTATAGTCGTGCTCAGAGCTTTAAGGGCTAAACTGTCAAAAATGAACTAGGCCTAACTGTCAACACGAAGTTACAAAATGACTCGTTGATGTAGAATAATAGACTTTTAATGTAGTTTCCTTGAATGAACACTGAATCTCTGGTAGTTTTCTTAGTAATAATGTATATTCAATTTAAACACATTTAGTCAGGCAGCCATCAAGCTATACCCTGCACCGGCTGTTAAAGATTTTTTTTCGATGGATTCCACACCCTAATAGGATCTATATTGCATCTCTGCCGGATATCAAGAGGATATCCTTGAGCGATCTGAGAAAATTGAACAAATTCAAAATGGCCGCTATTTGGTCAAACTTTAAATTGACACCGTTTTCGACAGAATGGGAGCAGCTTCTTGATTTTGGTCGTCTACTATAGGGTTTTCAGGTATGCCCGATCTAGTGGTGTGGTCAGAAATAACTTTGGACATTGCATTGTGGGTAAAATCCAAGATGGCCACCATTTGTCCAAGGTCGAACAATAAATTGATATCATTTTCAACAAAATAGAGGCATATTCATATTGTTGATGTCTATTATAAGGTTTTAAGGTATGTCCGACACAGTGGTGTTTTCAGAAATTTTTTTAGACATTGCATTGTGGGTAAAAAACCCAAGATGGCCGCCATTTGTTCAATGTGAGGCAGTAAATTCATATCATTTTCAAAATAATAGAGGCAAATTCGTGTTTTTGGCATCCATCATGAGGTTTTTCAGGTATGCCGTACATAGTGGTGTTGTCAGAAGATATTTTAGACTTTGCATTGTGGGTAAAAAATCCAAAATGGCCGCCATTTGTTAAAGGTCAAGCAATAAATTCATATCATTTTCGACAAAATAGAGACAGATTCGTGTTTTTGGTGTCTATTATGGGGTTTTCAGGTATGCCGTACATAGTGGTGTTGTCAGAAAATATTTAGGACAGTGCATTGTGGGTAAAACTTTCAAAATGGCCGCCATTTGTTCAAGGTCAAGCAATAAAATCATATTATTTTCGACATAATAGAGGCAATTTTGTGTTTTGGTGTCTATCATGTGGTTTTCATGTATACCGTACATAATCGTATTGTCAGAAGATATTTTAGACATTGCATTGTGGGTGAAAAATCCAAGATGGCTGCCATTTGTTCAAGGTCAAGCAATAAATTCATATCATTTTCGACATAATAGAGGCAGATTCGATTTTTCGGTGTCTATCATGGGGTTTTGGGGTATGCCGTACATAGTGATGTTGTCAGAAAATATTTTAGACATTGCATCGTGGGTAAAAAAGTCAAGATGGCTGCTATTTGTTGGAGGTCGATCAATAAATGGATATCATTTTCGACAGAATAGATACAGAACAGTAATGTTGGTGTTCATCATGATGTTTTATGGTGTTCTCGGCGTAATGGTGTGGTCAGGAAGTACGCTAATCATTGAATTGTGGGTTAAAAAGCCAATATGGCCGGTGGCGTATCCAGAAATAAATTAAGGAGGGTGCTCACATTTCCAAGAAACCATTCAACAGCAGGGACCTATAGAGGGCAAGCCTCCGCAAAATTAAAAAAAAATAAACATCAAATAGTGCGATTTCGTGGTATCTTTGCTGTAAAACGAAGATATGAGATACTGGCTGAAATGTCTGTTTTAACTTAATGACAGGTTAACCTAGCCTACACTAGTCCAACTATTTAAGCTAACACAACCACACAATGGGAAAAACCCATAAACATGATCATTAGCTTATTTAATAACGAGTGCGAATTACTAGGCATGTTAAATGAGCTAGATAAAAATAAACAGCTGTCGATCCAATGTTGCGTTAATGTTTGGTCAGCCGACTATGCAATTATGTAGGGCCTAATTATGCAACAATCATCTATTAAAAGTGATAACATGTCATTGAAAAAAGTTGTGGACCATTAAAATGCTTACAACGCTCACTAATGGTCACTTAAAATTCCTGAAATATTTATTTTTATTTCACCCTTATTAATTTGCCACCCTCCCCTATGGCGGAATATTTTTTATTGCAAATGTTATATTCTAGCTCATCATCAGTTAGGCCTATATCAGATATTTTTCTTAGTATTGGTTGAAGTTCCACATTTCTAAAACAACTTTACTGCCAATTTTCAATTATTATCATTGATTTCGTCATAAGTAAAAAAGAAACAGCTGTATCTGAATTATTTCGTGTCGATCCCCATAGCCTACTGTGTATTGTGCTTGTGGTGTGTTATAATTATCATAGGGCAGGGTAGTCTATGATAATTACTATCAATCTTAGCATATCTACTTTGGAACAACGTTGTTTCAAGGTATTCTATTCTGCCTGGAAGCCCTGTGATGGACACCAACATCATGAATCTGCTTCACTTCTGTCGCAAGATGATATCAATTATTGTTTCATCTTAGACAACGGTCGGCCATGTTTAGTTTACTGGTCATACCACTAAGTCGGACATAACTTAAAACCCTATTGTAGACAATGTTTCTTTTCTTTTAAACAGAATGTGTGACCTTAGCCATCTTGGAAATTGGGAAATTGGCGGATTTTTGGCTCTTTAGAAATAGATATGAATTGTCTCTTTGGATAAAACTTTTCTAATGGATCTATGGAACATCACTGCCAAGTGTCATGCTTGCCCTAAAAGTGAGGATTTGCCCATTTTTGGGCTCTTAGCATGTCTACTGTAGTAAAAATAACATTAAAAAATGGTTCTTACTTGTATTGATTAGAATCACATTTTGGCTCATTTGACCTTGAAATTGACGTTTTGACCTTGAAGATGATATGGAATCATGGAAATAATACCAGAAATGGATTTTCTAGTCAAAAGTACACGGGAAAAGAGTTATTACACTTGTTCCTAGGTAAATTAGTTAGAAATATCATATTTGACCTTGAAAATCATATTTTCGCTTATTTGACCTTTATATTTACGTTTTAACCTTGAGGATGACCCTTAATTATCAAAATAGTACCACAACTTAATTCTTCAGTCAAAAACACATCAAAAAGAGGTATTACACTTGCTGTTATTTCCATTAATTTGTTGATAATACCATTTCACAGTTTTGACCTTAGAATTGACCTTTTCACCTTGAAGATGACCTTGAATCAGCAAAACATCATTAGAAATAAATTCTGTAGTTAAAATCATACCAAAAAGAGTTATTATATAATTGTTCCCAATTATGTTTGTTAAAAATGACATTTTCAACAATTTAACCTTGAAATTGACCTTTTGACCTTGAAGATGAACTTGAATCATCAAAATAATATCAAAATTGATTTTTTCAGTCAAAATTAGATGAAATAGAGGTATTGCACTTGTTTGTAGCTCTAGCTTCATAGAACTCCTGATGAGTTATAATCCATAAAAAAAAAAAATTAACAGCCGATGCAGGGTTAGGCCAAAAAACAGCTTTGGCTGCCTGACTAATTGATAGGATCATAGATAATTATTTTTTCTGCACAAACGGGCAAGATCTTACCAAGCCGTCCTATATACTATGCCTAAACCAGGAAACACAAGACATTGATCCAATGCTATTTCGATGCTGGTCCACCGTCTACGACGTTGGCCCAACATCAAAAACAACATTGGGTCAATGTATTGTGTTTGCTGGGAAAACATAACTCTCCATGATCCCGCTACGTCCCGGAGTTCCCAGCAAGAAATTCAGATTTTACCATGGATCCAACCCAGCAAACTCAAAACATTTGTATAACATTTATAAAATGCTGGACCAACGTCGAAGACGTTGGGTCGACGTTGTATAAAATTGTTATACAAATGATTTGTGTGTGCTGGGAAGATAGTGTGCTTTAAGATATACCGATTCAGTGAAAAAAAAACAGGCAACAAAAAGTCACCCGCAAAATTAGCCAATTTCTCAACTCCAAATCGCATAGTATAAAAAAAAGCTCAGGGATTTAAATTTCACAATCTCACTTCGCATTTGTTAAGGACATAAACATCCCAATCATGCTGAAATGGTTATATTATTGAAGCATTTCCGAAATGTCGAGAGTGGATGTTTTGAGACAGGAAGATTGACTCGCGTGAAAGAATAATTTATTATAGTTATAGATAAGAGATCGTCTTAATATACTGATACCAGCAGATCCCCCATCAGCTCTGACGTCACAGCAGTCTGCACGACATGCGCCACACCACTACGACGGCGGGCCAACATTGAACCAACATTATTTCAATGTCTCGTGTTTGCTGGGAGAGCACCTTAATGAAACGAACCATAAGGCGGTATATCCTTACTTTACAAGTAAGCAGATACTGCCTTTCGACTGTCAGCGCAGTGGGGCGATATCTGTGTCAGAGCTTGCAAGAAGGCTAAAAAGACTTTTTAACCTCCTTGGAGCTTGCGATGTCATCAGTAAGGTGTTATCACAGCAAACACAAAATGTTGAACCAATGGTGGGTTAACGTTGGGCCAGCGTCGTAGACGGTGAACCAACATTAATCCAAAGTTTCGTGTTTGCTAAGTAGGGATGCTTAATTCAGACACTGAAGAGGGTCGAGCACAGAGGCGCACTTACCGGAAATAATGAAATGATATATCATGGGTTGTCATCTTGCTCGTGTCTATGTACATTTCGTCTTCTAAATGCGCCCTGATATGTCTAAAAAGAGACATAAAAAGTTAAATAAGATTATTTTTTGTCACAAAGCGAAATACACAGTAATAGCGATGATAACAGTTCTTGGCTTATTGATTAGGGAAGAATTACACCACGTGTTACGTTGCAACCTTTATTTTCACACGAAATCCTTACATTGCACTTCCAGAAGCTGTTTTACTAAAAATAAGACATCTTGACATCACAATGTATGTGCGCTATAGAAGAACTTATTAATATCATATCATATGGTACAGTTTTATTTTTTATGCCAAGGAATGCAGTGGTCTGGCATTTATGTTGTTTACATTCCTGTCCATGACAAATAAAGTTTAGGCCCCTATGCAAATCCTGCCTTGACATTTAACCTTGATTTAAAAATTGGCTTGTAAAGTGAAGTCATCTTTAAAAAATACTTATAAAAGTAGTATCTTTACACCTTATCCCAGGGTCACAAGTAAAAAAAGATAATTTTCACCTGATGCTATTTGCGGTCATATTGGCTTTTACTTCTTTATGCTTTGTTGACCTAAGATTTTCAGGTAGCCCGGGAACTTTGTTATGTCTTTGTGTATTTTTTCTGCATGGGCAAAACCCTAATTTTCCTGGACTGATAACCATATGTAATGATCTCAGGTGACAAAATATTGTAATTACAATTAGGAGTTAAAATGTTATATAATTAAGGAAAAGGGGTGAATGAACGATACAACACTTGGAAGTTCATAAGTGAACCTATTTTAAGCAAAGCCAAAAGCAATAGGAATATTTCGAGGCCTATCCGAGCAAACGATATAATCCTAAAGTTTTACAATCCAATAGTTTTGTCGTCTTAATACCCAGAAAACACAAAACCCTTGTATAACACCTGTACAACCTCGGCCCAACGTCTTCGACGTTGTTCCAACACTGTACAAATATTATACAAATGTCTTGTGTTTACTGGGTAGTCACCCACCAGCTCCCAGTGGATTGACCAAATGCTGATTTAACCCTCTAACCGCCAAATTATTTAATTGGAATTTTTACCCACTTGGATTACAATTATTCAGATTTGACAAAATGGAGACAATTTTGAAATCTTGTTGATTGATGTCACGTTTTATCTTTACCGTGCTTAAAATCTGATATTGAATGTGTCAATAAAAAAAAAAAATAGTATAAAATCGGCTAAACGGTTAACCCTTGAAGCGCTGAGGTATTTTTGTATAAACCATGGAGACCAATAGGTTTTTTTTAATTTGAATCATCATATTATATGTTTTAGTTGGCTCTTCCCGATTCATTTGAATACCTATATGTTATGGGTCTACGGCTAGTATAAATATTCCAATTCTTTTGGTGCGGGGATCGACTTTAGTCGTCAGAATCTGACGTCTACAGACGTCAGATTCTGACGACTAAAGTCGATCCCCGCGCTGTAAGGATTGAACCAGCATGATCCCAACCCGTCTGTGTTAGATCCTGGTTAACAATCCTTACTCCACGTCCTCTATGATGTCGTCCATGTGTAGTACGTTTCTGTCATCTCGTTTCGTGCCTTCGTCTTGGGATGTGACTGTGGTCAGCATGTAGGGGGTCAGGAGCAGCACATAAAACCAAACAATCTCTGAATTCATCATGTCTGTCAGCTGTGGTATCTAGAATATGAGCAAACAGGCAGTGTATGATTATTAAAAGGGATGCCTTGGATATGAAATGGTGTATCTGACACTTTCATATACAATGCAACGCTATTGGAATCACATTGATTATGACATAGCATGGACAAAGAAAACGTAGTGAGGGATTTTCGCTAATTTCTCAGTCAATTCTGAACAAATTTTGATTCATTACATTATACCAAGAATTTATTTTATATTCTTGATTATACCAATATAGGTTCGATGTCTAATACTTGCTATGAATAGAAGATGTTGGTTTAATGTTGGACCGATGTCGAAGAGGGTAGCCTAACATTATAACCTAACATTTTGTTGAAACTTTACGTGTTTCCCGGGTGGGTACGTTAAATCTGCATTGATCTGATGTTGGGCCAGCGGTGATAATTTAAACTTTGCTACGTTTCACCACACACTATATAATGCCAGAGTGATTGTGATTTTATGGTCTCACACTAGTTTACAATACGTTGTTTAAAATGGTCGTATTTGCCACTTTACCAAGTGTCAGATACGACCATTTAAAACAACGTATTGCAAACTATAATCGGGTCACTTTCAGTAAACTGAACAAAATAATACTTGTATCACGGCAAAAACGAAACGTTTACCCAATGTTGGCTCAAAGCTGGGCTAGCGTCGAAGATGCTGCGCCAGCATTAAGCCAGCACTGGGTAAATATCTCGCGTGTGTTTAATATCCTCAAAAAGTGCAATTTGTATGACAACAAATGAGTTAAATGCAGGAATAATCAGTTAATTACATACTTGTTAATTTATTTCAATAAGTCAAATGAGTTATATATTTTGATGAACTCATCAGTCAGAATACTCATTGCAGTACATGATCCCAATCTGACTATAAACCTGATAAACAATGTGTTGCATAACACAGTTTCGTATGACATATATTGAGTCTAATATTTATAGATAGCATCCAGTGATGATCTATATTCAATTTCTGATAATTTATCATATATAAAATGAACATAAATTCATTATCGCGCATGCTCGAGATCCGTCAGATAATCTATCATGTCTATGTATGATATCAACAGAGAACAATTCAAGAGGGTGGTATGCACCCGCATCAGCCTGCATGTGTGTACACGAGATATCGTAATTCGACCTATTTTAAACTGTGTTTATCTTAGCTCCACTGGTCAGCCCTGAAATCTAATAATAAAGACGGGGCACCGTTATTAAGTTCATTTTCTTGTTGATAATGTGTTATTATGAAGTGAGCGCGAGACAATACTATATTAGTAATCATATAGATTACCGGGGTATTTTACATGCATATACAGCACATCTAATTATAATATGATATAGCGTAGGCCTACCTTCATAATCGTATGATCCACCAAAATAACACTATCGATTCTACACTCAGTGATATGTATGTGTAATTTTGTCTGTTATTCCAGATATTACGGTATTATTTGGAAGCCATATTGAAGTATAATCGCGCAGGATGTACCGTTTATAATATAACGCGTGAGTGTAGCATGACGATGTCAACTATAAACGTGGCATCATTATACAGGCTCCGCCGCCCACCAGGCTGTGAGCGACAGACGCTGGGCCTATGCTGTTGCAATGCTGGGCCACCGTCTGCTACGGTGGTCCAGCATTGCAACACCATAGGCCCAGCGTCTCGTGTGTGCTGGGAGAGCGTTGCCAAGGAAACCGCGCGGCATCGCACCCTTTACGTCCTGTCAGCCTACTGCTAGGAACACATTTTTTAAACATGGTCAATCTTAAAATGAATGTTTTATCCAATGGAGACCTGTTAATCATAATAGTAATAATAACACCTTGTGCACCCTTTATATCCCAATAGCCTGCTGCCATAGATCTATTTACCAGGGCACCCTTTATGCCCCACCAGGTTGCTGGCGGCGGGACCACCATGCCACCCTTTCTGTCCTGCCAGGAAAAACACTAAAAGCCCTTTATGTTCCAGATTACCGACGGAGAACCACCTAACACCTTGTACACATGCATGGCTGTATTATGATTATACAGTTATGTTAATTTTGCCAAGTCGAGCGTTATATGCATTCTGGTCATATTTAACTATGAAATCACTAGTTATAAGAATTTTACAATAAATGAATTAAAAACATGCCTTCAAACCGCAATGGTCTAAATATGCATCACTTCAGTATTAAGTATTATATTATATATGGTGACATTCAAAAAGGGCAGATTTACCTGGAAATATGATAAAAAGTTCCAACAAAAAGTCCATGTCATCAACGTTTTAGATCTTTGCTTGTGGGATTTATATTATTATTGCAAAAACTTAATCGTGTGGCGCATTTTCGGCGCATCACCAACATATATTTATTATGCTTCGGCGAACTGTTATTTGTAAGATTTGCATATTATGCTAATTTTAATACAGGCTGCATCGAATGAGCAGGTGCGTGCATTGCATTAAAAATATTTAATATGATTCGCGGACATCTGAATGGGCCGAGTGGTCATTTATTGTTAATTTATATAAAGCGTATGTAAAGAAGAAAATTAACAACATTATATGTTTATATACTTTTTATAGCAACATAAATATTTACATTATACCGCTCGCTTATACAGTAATTCTGCTGCAAAGCCAGAAGGCCGTACCCGCTAACGTTTGAAATAAGATATAACTGTCTATTTTGCTCTGCATAGTGAGTTACAGTTGAGTTTATCTTATCAGATGCATAATAATAAGTATAATGTGCAAATATGGCAGATGATGAACGCAGGCGTGGGGAGCTATAGGGCCAATGTTGGGTCAATGTTGACCCAACATTGGCCGACGATTTGTATCCGCCTGGTGCGATGTGTGGTGAGCAGGATGCCTACCCGTCAAATAATAACAGAAACATGCTAATTTTTCACTACCCCTGATCAATCAATTATCGTTGCTCAGTAAATAGTACATAACGATTTGCGTTCTACATGCTTAGCATTGTTTCAATACAAAGGACATTTTTTCAAGAGTGCCATTACTTTAAACCACAGGACAAGTAACTCTCAGGAATTTGCAAAAAATGGCAATGTTTTAATTTAAATAGTTTCGCTCCCCATTTTATTTGCGATTTTTGTTCCTTTGTTATATAATATTCATTCTATTTGACCCATCTGTATGTTATCAATCGTAGAAATGTAAAAAAATACAAAATATCATTTTTTTTTTTGATAAATTGATGAATAATAATAATATAGTTTACATGTGAAAATACATATATTTTTATATCATCGATATTTTGAGTGGTTTATTTGAATTTACTGTGTGTCTTAAATTATAGATATATTTCAAAAGGGGGTTAAAATGTTAATTGTAGCGGCTTTATATTCTCTTTTAACAATGGTATTTTTAAATGTTTTAAAATCCATTACTCGGGTTTGAAGAAAGATAATCACTGACGGTTTATACCTCATAAATTGTCCGTTTGTTCTCTTTTACGTTGTTGCATTATCTCATATTCTGAAAAATGCGAGATGCGACTGATTTTGTGCAGATAGGTCACATTTTATACTGAACAAAATCGTTTGTGAATTCAGAAATATTAAGCCTTTAACCGCCAAATTATTTAATTGTAATTTTTACCCACTTGAAGTGCCTCTCTGACGCGAACCACAACCTCAAGTGACTGCAAATCATTCAGATTTGACAAAATGGAGGTTAACTATTTTCAAATCTTGCTGATTGAGGTCACGTTTTATCTTTAATATGTTTAGAAGGTGGTATGTGCTAATAAAAAAGTGGAAAAAAACGATTATAATCGGTTACGGCTTAAGTAAAGTGAAATCACAGAGAGCCGTCGTGTGAGAAACTACTGTGTCTAAATGGTCTCTACATCTGTAGGTCTCTTTACCTCTGGTGAGATTGCGACCAACAGAGAAAAATAATTAATATGAAAATAATGAACACATCAAGAATATTATTAAATTCACCGAGAATTAACAAATGTTCACCTTGAAAAATTATCTGCCAAACAAAATTATCAGGTGACCATAATTTATTATTATTTTATTATTATCAATGTGATTCACTTTTTTGAAAGCGTATTTTTCATTTATTTCACCCTTGTCATTGCGTTAGTAGTTTCAGCTTCAAACGTATCAAACATAAAATTGACAATACAGCAGTTAAAGGGTGAACGTATATATTCAGGAACCCGCAACACATGCAAAACAGCAGCTGACATGTCCTGGTCTTCTGATCGCTATGTACAACGATTGTATGCGATGATAAGCAATTATCGTGATTATTATTATTCACCTCTATACAGCAATATCATAATAAAAACATTACATATACACCCGCCCTATCAACACAATGTACTATATTTATTTTAACAAAAAACTATGTGCATTATATTATTGTAAAAAATAATATATGCAATTGCCCAGCATCATTTATGATTTCTTATCATTACTAAAATTTTAATATCACAGTAAATACGTCTACCTTTAAAGCGCCAATTTCCGTTATTGGAATTTTTCCCCACTTGAAGATAATTTGTCTCGCTGACGCGACCCACAACCTCCAGCATATGCCAAATAATCATATCCGTTTAATTTGAGGGCAAACTTTTGCAATTATTAGTGAGGAACCAAAAATTTCACTACCACGAACTGTTATTTGAGGTGCTAATAGAAGGATTAAAAACAGTTCTTGTCGTGATTGGGGATTACAGAGTTAAAAACCACAGTAAAACAAGTACCCCATTGCACTGATACTAAACATGGTTTACTCACACATATGCAAATAAATGAAACATATTTCAATGCGGAAACTCACCTATGAAGAGACACGTTTCGATGGTGGCTGAACTGTCTTTGGTGGCTTTAAGATACTGACGCTCGAGTGGTATATGTGGCACATATATAAGTAGTGACCCTGTGTTGACCGTAAATACTGAGAATTGCCTGTTATTAGGGGGTTAGGCGCTGGTCACTGGTCATCGTTACAATGACCAGTAATACGTGCGTGGTCAAGTTACACAAGTTTAAACTCGCTGACGAACCTGTTAATTCAGCCGAGCCAGTTGAAGAGCTTATGAAATTAAAATCACCGACTCTAAGTGCGTCTGTTCAGGGTGTCACGGTGGAATAGGAGGTCCACGTGTACCTTGTTTTTAATTAGTCTATAACTGTCGTATGCACAGGGGATCATGTTAACACGGCAGACAGTTGGATTGCAGTGCAAAAACAAAGGCGGACAGCAGACTGTAGCTGCTTGATTTAACAGTAAGCAGTTACTGCTGTATGCCTTTGCAAGGCCGACCGATCGTAACACTATTTTTTAACCATAATATTTTAACTCTTATCATAACTCTTTGCCAAATGCTCGACAAAAAGTATTTGTCGAACCCAAGTTTATTTGTTTTAAATCGTGATGTAATGTGGCATAGCTGTGAGATGACACCAAGGTCATTTCAAGGCCATCTCAAGGTCAATTAAGTTGATTTTGTAATGTATGAAAATCGCAATAAAGCGACTTTGGGCGGATATCGAACGTTGGCATTATTGCGAGTTCGGGCAAGGAAGGGTTAACACTTTCAGCGAGGGGACCGTCCTTAAACGTCAGAATCTGACTCTGTAGACGTCAAATTCTGACGTATAGGCCTGAAGACTATTCCCGGACTGAAAGAATTAAAATATTTCTAGTGGCCGTCAACCGATAACATAGGCTAAGTATTCAAATGAATCGAAAAGAACTAAATAAGCAATTTATGATCATTTCAAATTGAAAAAATCCCTTTGGTCTTCATGGTTTATATAAACATCTTTCAGCGTGGTTAGGGCTATTGCGTGAATCACTTGGGTGCTACAAGGCAAGCAAAGTACTTTTTTTTCATGGACACAAACTACAAATGCATACAAAAATATACAGACAAAAGGCTATCCTGGCCCATGATATCATTGGTGTATTTAGGGTATTGTTGTCAGTTGCCTGTCCAATCTCCTGTGCATACAATGGTGCCGCGCGATCCGAATGAAAAAATCCTAGAACCATACGCACAATTTCACATTTTTCATTGGAATCAGCTATTCAAGGAGGTTCGGGGCAGGCGATACATAGGCTACTATGTATCATTTAGAGGTCATCTGAGATATGTTTGCCATACATTTCAAAGTCAAAAGCATAATTTACACATCAAATAAGATATTTTAACAAATAAAGCTAGGGAGAAGTGCAATACCTATTTTTCGTGTAATTTTGACTGGCAAATCCATTTCTGGTATTATTTTGTCGAGTCAAGGTAATTTTCAAGGTCAAAGGTCAGTTTTAAGGTCGAAATGCGAAAATATGCTTTTCATCAAATACGAATAGCAGCAAGTTATTAATTCTTTTTGTGTGTGTGTTTTGATTGGAAGAGCCATTTTTGGTAGTAATTTGATTGTCCAAGATCACATTCAAGGTCAAAACGCAAATCTCAAGGTCAAGTAAGCAATGATTAAGGAGGAATGAAACAAGAGGAAATGTAATCCGCCTAGACTTCATTTTACCTGAAAAAGCCATTTTTGGTACAATTTTTAAAGAAAGATGCAAATATAACCCAAAAAATTATGATCAGCTAACATTAAAGTCCAGTAATAGGCCTACAAAATTTCTAGCTAATTTGAGTGCCTTTTGGTTCGTCATTTACAAATATATTAAAGAGTACTATTTGATCTTCAAAATGGCCACCACATGAAAACTATTTACGGTCTATATAGGTTTTATGAAGGAATACATATCTAATCAAATTTCTTGATGGCTTTAATGTTTATTGTTCATATGAAGAAGTAAATCTGTTCAAATATTCCCAGCAGTAGCCACAGAAAGTGATGCCATAGGGTTGGAGTTATTCAATTACAGAAAGAGAAATCTTGTTCCTTACTGTTGTGACAACTTTGATTGCGTGATCTTTGCCCAGAACTGCAATGGTATGTGTCATGCGTTGGGCATGGTCCTTGCTCAAACTAAACAAGGGTGGTCTACCTCAGACGACACTCTCAAGATAATTACATGTAGACCAATGGAAAATCGTAGCAAACTGATAGAATACAAAATCAGCACAGGTACTTACGAGGGACCTAAAATTCACCAATGCCATCTGAAGTAGCATTGAACAATGTACCATCATTGTCTTTCTTTGCTTATCAGCAATTAGCCCTAGACAGGTCAATGATTAATGATTTTAATTTTTTGAAGAACATCGTCTCTGCTTCTGACAAATGTTTAGAGCTGAACGGATATAACACGAGGATGCTCAGAGATGCTGGATTTGGCATTACACCTAAGGCAAAGATAATTTACCTTCCTGTTATTGACTATTTAAGGTTCCTTATGATCCAAATACTATGCTTATAGCTATTCAAAAGGGGTTATCCCTTGTTGATGTACCTGGACAAACAGTGTTGGTCTTTACTGCAGATCAGCAGTTATTTAAAGTCACCACCGACATCCCCTTTCATACCCCTTCCTACTTCGAAAAAGGTTATACTGCTGTTGGGTGGCATACACATGCTAATGACCTTTATATATTCCGTTTGTATCCTTCTAGCCTCATCAGGACTTCGAGACATTCTAACTAGAACATTTGGTGTGTTGACAAAAATACGTCGGGAAAGAAGCTCCCACAAAATTGTTGTGCTCTTCGAATGATCGCAGAGGAGATGCTGCGTCCATTATTTAAGAGCAGTGTTGATGGCGAGGTAGAGAGCATGGAAGATATAATTGTGATCATCATGATGACCTTCCCTCGCGCCGCCCATGAATCATATATGCCACTACATTTAGCAGCTGAGGAATCAATGCTTCCTTACTTCTTTAGTGCTTGATGCCATAACTACACAAGATATGGTACTTTTTATGTTCATCACATAAAGTGATTGCCAACATCCATGATGGAGAGATTGCGTAATGACTGCAGTCTCCGGCAAATACCTGGAATCAACAACGGTGTATGGTCAGACATGTTTATGGAACGTACCTATATGAAGTTGGGACATGGACCAGGGGGAGCAACTGGCTTGACCGATGATTAAATGTGTCCTAAGCTTGGCGATATGCGGTGAGCTCTCAGCTGATGTCCACAAGCTTAGTATTATGGGACCTTCTAAAGTACAAGAGTACCACAAGGGGCTGAAGCAAGGATACAGTCTGACCACAAAGACCGGGCCAGCATTCGACAAACTTTTGCAATAACAATTGACCCCTAGTGCTCATATCACCCTGATGGTCGACGTCTAAACATCGCCTGAGGGTAATTGACAAAAATTCATAATAGGAACAGAAATGATGTATAATTTCAAATCCGGCTGGCCATTCTCTTTCTATGGAAATATCTCTCTACTAAGGGTACACGCACAATGCAAACCCAAAAGAAGCATGTCGCATTTGGTGGCCAAAAACTATAGGACTCATATATGCACGTGTAATTGGCCTTCAAGCAAGTGGACATAACATTGACATATCTGTTGTGTTATCCACCGAGCTTGCTGCATACCCTCCGTCAATGATCAAATGCCTGATGAGAAATACATCAAAGTCACTCACCTGCTAGTTGTCATGTCAGAGAGAATTGCTGATGTCCCAGATACAATAGTGTTTGACGTGTCTGCACTGCTGTGGCTATCCATCTGACACTCTACGTAGGCCTACATACATTGAAGCCTTCAAATATTGAAGGAAGCACAACGGCATACTTGCGCACATTGAGACAAATGAAAGAGGCGACGAGTCGCGTTTATGTGCTTGCTGAGGATATGTCAGTACCCACGGGAAATCCTCTAGTTTTTACCACGTTTTATACGTCTTTATACCTGGTGTGGAGGATGTGCCTGTTGAGATGAACAGTCCCAACAAGAGGAGGCCGCTGGTATCATTGTACAGCAGGCTATTGCTGCTTCACTATTAGGTCAAAGTTGTTTCGGATGGTTATTCATTCACAGCTGGACACCCACTACCATAGTAGAGCTCAGCCCGTGTCTCGTTTAACGGCCGTATGTACAAAAGAGGTTTTAGCAAACCCGAGTTTAATGTTATAGAGCACGACCAATAATATCTTCTCGACTGCACGTGTAAAAGCTAATTTTGCATCTTTGTATTATTCTATAGGCCTTATTATGACTAATAACGTCACTTCCATATTATAAGTACACCACAATATGTTTCTATATATACGCTACCCGGGTTTAATGTTATAGAGCACGACCAATAATATCTTCTCGACTGCACGTGTAAAAGCTAATTTTGCATCTTTGTATTATTCTATAGGCCTTATTATGACTACCAACGTCACTTCCATATTACAAGTACACCACAATATGTTTCTATATATACGCTACTAGGCTACATACTGGAACAAATAAACCCTGTCTTATCAAAATATTATATTTATTCCTGAAACATTCCATGTGGTTTTGCAATATTATATCTAAATTGAAAATAATTGTACGCCAAATAAAACGTTTTCACCAAATATAGACACTATATGCACCCTAATCCATTATGGCACTATAATAACGTCTTGTAAGTTGATTGATCAATGACTAAATAAATGGTAAACTTTCCATGCTCCCATAATACTGTGATACCTAAACTATTCTTGACTTAGCAATCCTTGAGGAAAAAGTGTTTGTATTAACTCACCAGATGTTAATCCAGCTGAACCATTCCTATTCTTTCGTGATAAATTTCCTGATAGAACCGAACCATTTTGAGATTCTGCTTCTGATAGAAAGTGCAAGAACACGCAGCATCATAAAACCCATACTGATGCATCAAGTGAATGAACTGTGAAGACGCTATCAGAGATTATTTAGTCTAATAATATCTCTGACGCTATGTATCTCAATATATGTCGTACAAGTCAAAGTTAACCCTTTGGGCGCCAGGCGCGACCGAAATCCTTATAAATATAACGTTTCGCAAGTGGAACGCGTGTTCGATCAGGAAGAATTAAAAATATTCGTCCTTCGAATTGTCAATTTTTTACGTGAAGTTGAGTGTCGCGTGAGCGACAGACAACTTCACGTGGGTAAAAAAAATATCCCATAACACAGCGATTAAAGGGTGATACCGATTTTCTAATATTGTCTCACTACCTATCCCTTTGCAGTTGATGATATGTTATTACAGCAGTGCGTAGCAGTGCTTATTGCACATTCACGCCTACAGCCATACAGCGATTTCAACTAAATTTCAACCGATATTATATTGGGAAAAGTAGCTTAAATTAGTCGCGAAAGTGTGTGATTTGTTTGTATTTTATCCCTGTTGGACGTTACCCTCATCAGGAAATACAAAAATCATCCATTGTAAGTTATTCTGGTTCTGCACGGCAGAAGATCGTTCAGGAAATGATCGAGGGAGCCATAACTTGAACTGGATGGAAATCCCAATACATATAGTTAACATATTTTTAAACACTCTTTTTCACGAATCAACAATCCCTGAGAACTGTGATGTTTTCACAAAGGTTTTCCTTGTAGACAGGCATAATATAAGTCGACATTCAAAGTGTAGTGCTCGGTGGGTTTTTACGCAGGATGAAATGTACAAGTCATAATGTCCCTGTGAGCACAAGAAGTTGAACCTATGCTGTTTTGAAATTGGCCAACCGTATGAGATGCTGGGCCAACACTATCACAACATTAGTTGAAAGTGTCGTCTTTGTCTCGACAACTGTCTTTTCTCACGATGGTTGGTCTAAGTGTATATAGCCTATGTTATGTGCATTTAGCTGGCTGCAGTGATATTAATTTTGTTATCATTGTTATGAGCAGATAAATATGTCTTGTCCACAACATTCATTATATACTGTCTGGAAGATGGTATTACCCCAGTGTACTCCCAGCAAACACCATGCATTGACCCAATGCTGGTTTTACGTTGGGTCAGCGTCGCAGATGGTGGTCCAACATAAAACCAGCATTGGGTCAATGCGTCGTGTTTGTTGCGCTGTATTATTAGTCACAGCTCGCAAAAAGTGACATCTGGTGTAATTAAGTGACATCTAGTCAGTGCGGGGACCGTCTTTATAGGCCTAGGTCAGAATCTGACGTCTACAAACGTCAGATTCTGACTATGTCTTGCATTAATAATAACCACTGCTAGTAATATTTGTATTGATCAATTATAAAAAAATACTTATAAATCATCAGATTGATATCATCAATATACATATCCAATGAACATTTCCTTCACTACATTCCCTCCCCCAGGCATGTTTTCTAAATAACCACGCTGAATACTTGCCTTACACATGTCAATCCGGGTGAACGAACAAACATTCTGAATAAGCATTTTACGTTTCTAAGATGAATTTTTCAACGACTATTGCAGCGATTTCCAGGCGGTTTTTCTCATTAGGTGCGGAATTTTCTTAGGAATATTACAATGTAGACTCAGATTTTTAACTTTTGTCGTTTTGCCACTAGCTTCTCCACAAACCGTCTAGGTGGACGATATTTTGTCTAAAATGCCGGTATTGATCGTCAAAAAACACTGTTTGACCTTTTATTTTAAGCCAGATAACTGCTATTAAGTCCATTATGATGTTAAACATTTTCCTGTAAATTTGCATGTCCCACAACAGTACATTTATTTTGAGTAGCAAAAATGCACTGTGCGCATAACTAATGTAAAGTGGTATCACCAACAAGATCATGTGGTGCAATGAGCTTATAATTATCTATCCGCTAAGGCCAATATTATGATCTTCAGGCAGTTTAGTCATCTTCTAGATCAGCAGTCGCAAGGATGTTTTAAAAAGTATCTTGAACACACCTGAGGTCATACCATACAAACATGATATGTTGGGCCGGTGTTGGCTTATAAATAGGCCAGCGTTGCAGACGGTAAACAGGTAAATGACCAGCGACACGTGGAGAGTGCAGAATGGTCACTGATCATTGTGAAATCCTCCGTCTGAGTGAATCGTGGAGATTGCTTCTCGTAATGACAATATTGGTTGAGCAATTCACCTTGGCAATGTGTTAGATACACATGACAGGTTCGTCACCCTGCCATATTAATATTTTTTTCCTACAGCATAGTTGATGATTACTATGATTATGTTTTGGCCAGTATGACTCCCTGGCCCTCCACTCAACAAAGATGCTAATACAATTCATCCACTTGGATTCTTGATAAAGTGACTTTGCTAGAAAACTTTCCAGTACGAGAGCAGTGGCAGCCTTATAGTCTGACCATAAAGTAGTGGTCCACTGTGAACAATTAAAGAGACAAGAGTCATTCCCTGAAAATATTGCGCAATAAATTAAAAATGATCTTGTTTTGTGTAACTTAGTCAAAACCGTTCGATTGATTTAAATAATGTTGGTGTGTATGGCCCTTACCCGCATTTTGTGTTTTGACCTCAATAACAGACAAAGGACCTTCAAATTGAAGAAAGTCAACTTTCAAGGTCATGGGCCAGCTGACCATGATCCGAATATGCGGGTCATCTGAAATTAAGCAATTATGCGGGCTGGGGTGGGGGAACAAAAACTCCCTTTTCAGATCAAGTTGAAGCTCATTTGTTTAAAAATGATGGGCTGATGAAAATACCAATTATTGTGCAGCCTGAGCCTGTTCCTCCATGTATTGCTCTGGCGGAAGGTGGTCTGGCTACGGCTCAAATTGCCAGAAAAGAGGTTAGCGATACTGAGATTTAACACCAGATTTGAAGACGCCGAATAACCTCTGATAGGCCACTACAGTAAAGATGAAGACAAATAATACACTGAAGATCCCTGTGCGGTACAGACAGACACTAACGTTACCCATTGAGGCCAAACGGCCACAAGTGAGTGGCTTCAGTCAATGGATGACTGCGTGGGTCAACTCTGTTTGGCAGTGCAACATGCAGAAATGGTTCATACGCAGTACTGTGGGTGACACACGTTAAAAAAATGGCAGATACTCATCTTCAATAACCAAGTGATGAGTGGTATATTTCAGTTTCTTGAAACATATGACATATTTTGAACACTATATCCATAGAGTGGTGTTGCGTTGCTTTTTTGTTACGTATAAACAACATATGCATTGGAGTGGACAAGGCCTTTAAAGCTCCATTTTTACATATCCAATAATTTACCTTTCCGACCTATCTGACATGATATGGAATAAGATCACCTGCTGACATTCTTGAAAAAAACTGTCAGCCCCAAATGTGCAGTTTGAATGAACAAAAATATTTCTGGACCAGTCTTACATCTTATTTCATTGCTGGGAGACACTCCTGCATGAATTATTATTCAGTTCCTGATGGAATGTAACCTCTGTAATGTATGCACGAGCTTATAGGTATCCTAATACAATTTACTCTATAATAATTAGTATTATCTATGTTTATTTCATCGAAATAGGATATTTTGGCCGTTCTCACGGATTAGACACTAAAAATTATATTGATTTTGTGTTTTTATGTTTATTATTTGTTATAATATAGCGGAAAACTGATTTTTGCTCATCGGCGTCGGCCATCATGGATTTGTCATTATTGGGCAAAGGATAAAATGCAAACATTTTTTATTTGTTTAGTTGGGATATATAGATGTGAGAAATCATCATCAATCAAAATCAACATGAGCATGACACAGAATTTTGATATGCTATATAACGACATGTACTATTATTTGTCTTAAAAGATCTGTCACCTATAAAAATGTTACTTGGAGCATGTCTCAGTGGAAGCAGACTAGCTTTCCGGCGCTTTCGACCGAGGATGGAAAATGTTTGACAACCAGAAACAGCCAGAAAGAACATGTAGTAAAGTAATTAAATGTAGCTGTGCATCAGAACATGATTACACCAGATGTAGTACTTCGCTTTCTAAAATGTAAATTGTGCTAAGCATGTAAAGATCGGTTTTGTTACCTTCAAGCTTAACCATATTTTATTTCAAAGAACTATTTATTGATGCGTTAAAGTGTTTTTTTAAGTGTACACTGAAGTATCGGTGACTATTTAATATTACAGTGTCAATATTACGACAAAATTAAGCCCAGGGCTATATGAGTTGTTTGGGCTACAGTTGTTTTTACGTTTGCAAAATGGCGGCCATCTTAGATTTATAACCTCTTCATGGCCAAAATTTTGTTTTGAAGTATTTGTTTGGGAGAATATCATTTGAATAAACAACCCACAAAAGTTAACACTTTTGTCCGGCTTGTAAATATATCGGTGAAATATGTCCCGAATGCCACCTCATTATGATATGGTGTACCCAGCATCGAAGACGTTGGGCCGAAGTTGTACAGATGTCAATCGCTTTTGAAAAAACTATGTTTTGCACTTTTCAGAAAATATTGGAGATTTTAAAAACATTTGTAAGATATTTTTTTATAAAAAAGGAGGTACGTGGGGGGGGGGGTGACATTTTTTTATTTAAACAATTAGCCTAGATTTTTATTCTCTAAAAATTTTGATTTTTGTTGTCCTTTCATGGTGTCATTATCATCTGTTTTGCAAATCATAGTGGTGCTGATCCAAGGCTTATGCCGGAGTGATGGCTTTGTTTGCAATATAATACATTCTTCCAATTTCTCTTTGCTGACAAAACTGTAGGCGTGGGACATTGACATCTGTAGTGACAATCATTTTTTTCTAAATTTGAACTGATACTGGTCAATATTCCTATCAGTGACCATTTTAATTCAAGCAGAAAAAAGAACACGTGGTGGGTACACGCAGGCCTTTATGCACATCAGACCCAACACCACCCTCTGTCAAAATTGTTTTGGGCATTGCACTGGCCAGCACTGGATTTATGTTTTTGGAGGTGCAAAAAAAGCAAAACCCGTGACAGCATTTTCAAACCCAGCTGGTCAACCAGACATTTTCCTCCTACAACCTTATATTCCAATCGGCAGAAGTGCTGATTATAGTCAAAGTCAAACCTGGTATACTACCTAATGTGTTACAGGCTATTGTTTGTGAGATTTATTCACCATTTTTATAAGCAAAATTTCGATGGGCCCATTTTGTCAAAAAACACATACCTTTGCAATTCAAAGAATATTATAGGCTACACTAAATTAAATTTGAATGCAGTTATCATCGAGAGGCAGTAAAACAACTTTCATGTGTATACGGTAATTAATGCAAATCGTGAATATATTGACGACATTATTATGTACCTTGCGACTAAAGTGGCTGATAAAACATTTTGCGGCATAGTCTATGCATTTAATATTATTGACGCTTTCAGTGCGGGGATTGCCTTTAGACGTCAGAATCTGACGTGTATAGACGTCCGATTTTGACGTCTAAAGTCGATCCCCGTGCTGAGACGGCATTCAAATAAAGCAGACTGAGGTAACTAAGATATCTATGATAAATTTCAAAAATAAATGTATATTTTATCTGACAGCAAGAGGTTCATGTCATGGGTATTGGTGATTTTACAATAATTCGGCATGTATCTAATAATTTTGGTGTCTTACAGACTAGTATGTTTTTCTGTGATTTTTTGTACCTGAAAATATTTCGTTTGGTGCTATGTTGTACTGACAATAATTTTTTTCCACTTTTTTGTCATCTAAAAATTGTATGTTTTTCGTATTACGTTCAAGTAAATGAGTTCTGAGTCTGTAGAGGTAGGGGCAGGGATGATGACACAATTGTAATTATGACTATAAACAATAGTCATAATGCATTTTAGGGCGAATGTGGGCTAAGATTTTAGTTATATTTCTATCAAGTGCTGCCGTTTGCTTTTTCTCTTATTTTCATGTTCTAGAGCCACTCCAGATTGACCGCCCTTACATTTATTTATTGCGGACCAACCTCAATACATAACTGAAAAGACTTTATAAATTAGAGTCTGTTTTGCAAAGTATAATTTAAAGTACAATGTAAATAATATCTAAAAATAATAATAATTAAGGTTACATAAAAAATAAGGTTTCACAAATAAAACAAGGAACACACTACTAAATATTATAGGGCAATGGGCAAGTCATAACTTCCCCACTCTGCTGCGCCACAGGTGGAAAAACGACCCCTTGTGACAACAACTACAATACCATAGTGGTCCTTAGAAATCATATTTCACTGAATTTGCTTTCATGTAAAACGATTATTGCCCTATATATATATATATCTAGTTCGAGGTGAGATTATTACTTTCATTTATGGTACTAATGCAAATTCAACAAACTTCCCAACCTCATTTTTAATTTAAAATGTATCACTTTTAGCGGCAAGTATCGCTCCTTGGATTAATAAAGCTATGGCGTAACAGTTATGAAAGTAATTATCGTAGGATGAAAGCGTGATAGTAGTACACGTGTGTATACAAGGTTGTGACAACCATTCCTAATTAACCCCTTGAAAATTAAAATCGTGATTATCTTTGACGTAACCTTCGAATAGACGCGTAACCGTTACGAAACAAAGAGAAATAGCAATACCAAGCTAAGCTGCAGCGATTGATTTTTTATTAAAAAACATTACGACACTGGACCGCAAGTGTATATAGTCTATCAATCAGATTAACAATATTAAAAAAATACTGTTTGCTGAGTTGCCACTTTGACATGACGTGTTAGGTGCGTGTTACTGTTAGCTGTTGCTAGTGCTGTACAACACAGATACAAGTTACACGTATTGGTGGCCCTAAAAAACACCGTACATATCTTTGTATATGACAATGTAGAAATAGAAAAGTAATTCCCTTCTTTTCTGTAAAAAAATGCACCCACAAAATAATTAATGCTATAAAACAATTTTTTGAAAATAATGGTATTTCAAAATAAAAAAAAATCAACAAATCAGACAACATAGCAGCCTTAAATTTCTATACTGATGTGCAAAGCCACTGTCTACTTTTCAAGGAAGCAGTTACTGCCTTTTGGCTTTGCATAGAAGTATAGTCCCCTCGTAGCTACATGGGTTTATCTACAACTCTAATGAGTGGTAGGGCCATTTAGCTTCCACGCGACATCGACGATAGTTATTTCAAACTTGAAAAAAAAACATCCGAAGTTTTGTAAATTTATACCGCAGTTAGGAATTAGGCAATGTCATTGTCTAAAGTCTATAATTAAAATCAATTTATTGCATTACATCAATAACAATGTTTTATTAGTCGCATTATTTCTCGCTGCTATGCTGACACATAATACTTGAATAATTTCAGCATCTGTTGTCAGTATAACAAATACTTCTGATATATCTATAGATATCCCAGATATTATCATATAACTGAGAGTTTTATGTACCGTAATGAAATAAAACAGTAACCTCATTTGATAATCAATATTTATTCCTGAACTGTTAATTTATTTTTCAACCATTTGACATTGTGTTTCGCTAACGCGATCCAAAGCTTCAAGTAGCTAAAAATTGTACAGCATTGAGTTGTTTTATCCCAAGCAAATGTTGCTTTGCTGTGACAAATATTTCCGCTTACTTCAAACAATGTTCACGTCTTCAAAGTATTCAAAGCAACGATGAAGGAGAGAAGACAGCACTGCCGTGCAAAGCGAAAATACAGTATCTGCTTACTTTACAAGTAAGCAGATACTGCCTTTTGGCTCTGCAGAGCAGAACAGTACACATTATTCATCCCCTCGGAGTTAAAGGGCCCTATCTGCCACTCATTACAGTGGCGGAAAGGACCCTCTAGCTCCGAGGCGACGACTTATGTAATACATCTTACAAAAAATGTAGGTCTAGTTGCTTGACCTACAGCATTATTACATATACAATACAGTAACATACATACATTCATAACACGCATACACACATACATGCACACAGTGTTCTAGGTCTATAAAGTAGTTTTTCTAATATGTTTATACATCGAAAAATATAATTATATTTATAAATAGCGCACTTTAAAAAATAGCAATTATTATTCATGTAAGCCGTGTTTTATCTTGGTTATCACAAATGTACATTGATGTAGGTCCATCTTATTGTAAATGGATAGTTCTCATGTGCCATATGGAACGGTACATTAGGCAATAAATTGTACAAAATATCATATGCCATTATGTTCATTACAAAATTACAAAAAATAGGGTATTTTCACATGTGTTATTTTCAAGTTTCGTGATTATTATGTCATATTGCGTTATGTTAAGGCACAGTCTGTATTATTTCGTGGAAGAGGAAGACTTGTAAGCATAATATAATGCATGAACGTGCAAAAAGCACTAGTATGGTGGTAAATGTGACTGAACATAATAGCATTAAGTGTTCACTATCGTATGTTGTCACTTAGATAATGAGATCACGGTATCAAAATAAAACGGAAAAATGATACATAACAGAATCACATAATAAATTGTATACTAATATTATCACATATGATTAAATGGCATACTGTCACCTGGGAGCAAAATGGTCCTATCTGCCAGTCTAATGCGTGGCAGACGGGACCCTTTAGATCCGAAGCGATTATTTTTTTTAAATATAAATAGAGCAACTGAAAGCTCAAAACCTTCTTATATTGTGATGGATTGCAAATTTTTTAGCAAAATGAATATCATTCCACTATGTCATGTGAGACATAGATGCGGTACGGGTGATGAAAGGATTATATTATCGTATCTATTACTTTAATAAGTGGTAGTTATAATCCTTTAATACTGAGGGGGGTATTATTATGATATTTGACCCAGCTCTGTCCAAACGTCTTATGTCTTTCTTCTCATACACATTTAAGTACACATTTCATGTGTCTTAAAACAGCACAACATAATTATAATAGTGTACTTTCTCCATCTCAAAAGTCAGTTCTATAGAACATAGTCAGCAGCCAGAGTGTTGTAAGTGCCACTCATTTGAGTGGCACTTACGACACTTCGTCTGCCGGGGGTCCAAGTGTAGACCGGAAGACAGCTGATTCGCCCTATCACAGGCCGTGCTTTATGTCGAACTGGCTTCAAACAACACAACATAATCACGCATTCCGAGATTATGCGCATTCAAGTCACGTTGTCATTCACAAGGCACAGCTTTTCCAGCCACTAAATCTGTTTTTTGCAATTTATGTGTTGAGTTATATTATTGGATTTGAGCTAATATCGGCATCCGGATGTCAAATTATCCCTCAATCGCTGCTGTTTGTCGAACCCGAATCCGATGCCTTTCAGGTATTCTGGAACTGAGTGATATCTGAAAAAAATAGCGCTACAGTTAAATACGACTTTAATAAAAATGTGTAGTCATCAAAAGAGATAGCAAGAAGCTAGAAATTTTAACAATGTGCTAACTTGAGGCCCGAATTTACCATTTTTGCCCCACCAGGGTCATGTGATTCTGGTGGGGCAAATTCGATATTAGTAGGAATCAAATTGTACAACAAAATAAGATAATAATAATGTCGTCCTCTGAACATAAATGTCGTTCGCATGACACTTATCTCAAAGGTGATCATGTTCGGTCACTAAAGACGATATATTCTGAATGTAAGGACAAAGAAAGGGATGTTGTACACATGTAGGCCACTTTTCACGTCTTTATGTTTATAATTTATTTATTTTGGTATTGTATCATATAATTCTTAACGCATCAGTTCAATGAGAATAGGATAAACAGTTGTTAAAATTAATGTTAAAAATATAATTGCTTACTTCAGAAGTAAGCAGTTACTGCCATTTGACGGCAATATGGCGTATGTTGTGGACACGGTGGTTCATTGTGTTTTAACCCTTTAACCGCCGGTGCCGATTATATTAGGTTTTTTTTTTTAAAATTTAGCAGGACAACCAGTTTTTGAACGTGTAAAAGAAAAAACGAGACACCATAATGAAAATAGTTAACCTCCATTTTGTCAAATCTGAATAATTTTCACCCACTTGAAGTTGTGGATCGCGTCAGCGAGACACAACTTCAAGTGGGTGAAAATTTCAATTAAATAATTTAGCGGTTGAAGGGTTAAACATATCATCCGTACTGTATACGTAATAACATGTTAGTTTTTTTGTGATCTCTTGATAATCTACCCGATAATGTGTTGGCGAGTTGACATGACAGACAAACGTCACCATTAACAGCAATATAGTTATTAGATAAAACGCACCAAGGACACCGTTTTCAGTAATTATATACAGCGGTAAATATATTAACCTTTTGAGCGCTGAAAAGTTCTGTGTTATTTTGTGACACTTGAAAGCTTAGAGTCACCAACGAAATGTCTCGATTCTACTTAAAAGAAAACAAAGTAGGGCCTAGTTAAGATAATCATTAATCACACGCACTAGTCTCACACAGGTATATCTACACAACCCCTTGGCTATGAAAGGGTGCATCTGCCACCTTGTAAAATGACAGATACACCCTTTTATATCCAAGGGGACAATATAATAGTATCTCGTCACATCCCAGTGATTCTGGTAGATTAATCAAGTGTTTCGTGTCAATTTGAGGTTTTTAAAAGCATAAAAGGTATCGTTAAACTTTACCTTTAGGATCAGACTGATGCTTTGTATAGTTAAATAGTGCCAATTTGCCAACTTCCTATATAACAACACACTACGTCAGAGTTATGATATTTTTATGTTGAAATACATATGCGCATAAACTTTTAAATAATTGTGCTGATGTATTTATAACTTGTTTTCTTTCAGGAATTCAGAAAAGGCTTACTTTTGGTCAATGTAGGTCATCAAGGTCATCATGATGTCACGTGGCGCATGCGCAAACTCCTCAGTCGCACCAAACAGCTCTCCCATGTTAGCTCCGTCACGGAGCAACTTGTTCATGTGAATCTAACAAAAACAGCAGAGGAAGTGAAAAAATGTAATATGGATCGACGGTTTAGAACATGTGCAACAAAACTATACTGTTTTGTGTAAAGCCCAAATATTGCTATATTTATTACCCATATGCTAACAATAGATCATCATACTAAAATGACAACTCTTACATGTGTTAAGTTCCTATAAAAATCCATTTTGCCGTTTAAATGATAAGCTGCATGCCTACTAAGGGTGACAACAAACACTAAAACAATTGAGTAAATTGTCTCATTATATAAGCACCTGTGATACGAATTGTATCGTTTTTATTTCCTTAATATCAACAAATAGAACGATACCTTTTAAAAAGACGATGTATCTTACTACACAGCTATGTACTTACATTTTGTAGCAAATTTTAACCACGTATAAATCTTTTTCCACCGCGATAAGTTTTGAATCTCGGGTTAATATTGATTATTATTGGAGGACACGTAAAATCTACATTTATATAGTTGACACAATACAATTGACTGGCTAAACTGGAAGAGTACGGTCTCTGAGTGGGACATAGAAAAATACACAAAGAAAACACCTAAATATGGTGTCTTTACGTGTGAAACTCAGATCATATCAGGACAATCGTCGATTGAATACCCCTGATGAATACTTTTAATGGCGTAAAAGGATATTTTCATACAGTCTGACAATGTGACCCTGTGAGATCTAGAAAACACACATATTTAATCCCGTTGATCCAAAGTGTGATATCAGCTGTCGTTTCATCACAAGTCTCAACAATGTTAGCCCCCTCGTCCCATTTATCATATCGCATCATATCGCATGGATGGTATTGAAATTATATCATGCATAGTGTTCATAAATTACGCACACAAAGGCATAATTTCAATAATATTCATCGTATGAAAAATGGCGTACTACATCGCAATAAAGACGTTCTGAGCATTAACCATTCAACTAAACCGCCACATTAATCAATTTAAATCTTCACTAACTTGAAGTTGTGTCTGGCTGACGCGACCCACAACTTCAAGTGAGTGAAAATTATTCAGATTTGACAAAATGGAGGTGAACGATTTTGAAATCTTGTGGATTGATGTCACGTTTTACATTAACATGTTTAAAATGTGTTATGTATTGTGTTAATAAAAAAACGAATATAATCGTGGCCGGCGGTTCATAATGTGTTAATTTGGGATGCTGTACTTCATCAAATTATGACATTTTTATTTACCTTCAGATTCCCACCTCAAGGTGAATAAAAATGAAAGTGAACTACTGGTGTTAAATAGCAAATATTTAATTATAGGGAATAGTTAATATAAACTATTATTATTTGTGTCATTTAAGTCACCTGTTACAACGTGGTAATCAATCATTTAAGCTGTATAATGACGTTTGAAATGTAATGTACCGGAGGGTGTTAATAAGCTCAGCTACAGTGAGTGTTTAGCCGGAATAATCCGGCGATGACGACCAAATGGTGTTACAATGGTGGGCTAATTTCTGATACATTGGCCCCTATTGAAAAAATAGACAATATGTCCCGTTAATCTCCGTTAATGAGATTAACGGTGAAAAACATACCGCTGTTTTTTTTGCAAGGGAAATGCAATTATTCATGATGCGAAATGTTTTTTTTCAAGTCATTAAGCATTTTAAATAATGTTTTGTGTCGCACGCAACATAAAATAATAATGAGGTGATCCCTAATAAACCAGTCGTCTTAGCGTTTAAAGGGTGTAGTTATCTCTAATCATATAATCATAAGCCGGCATATATTCTTGATAATGTGTCAGTGTATGTCTAATAATTAGGCTTACATACACAGTAGGCCAAATACTTCCTCAATAATGCTGGTATACTGTTCATCCCATATACATGTACAATGATAAGACACGGCTCTAACAATACGAGATAATATTAATTCTACAATGCAACGCCAAAGGACAGTAACTGTTTACTAAGCTATTATCTCAACAAATTAAGTTCTGGAGTGTTCTGAGGTAGGCCCGCTATGAACACTGGTATTACAGGTATCTTGATGTCCTCGTCTTTCAATCGGAAAAGTTGGGATTTTTCTTTGTGAAATGGGCCCCTGCATGATCTCAAAAAACAACATATACGTTTAGAACCATACTTTACCTAGATGATTTTTTTCTGTTTTTTTCTAACATAGATCTAGATCTATATAGACATGGCAGTTAAACATGTTAAAAGCCTCTGCCAGTGGGGTTATTGTATATAAAACCTTTTCGTTATACACCTATTCTGCAATGCAAAGTCATAAGACAGTAGCTTTTTTTAAATGTAAGCAGCTACAGCCTTTTAATTTTGCCCAGCAGTAGGCCTATACCATTTTCAGAAAACAATAACTAAAGCCTCAGCAAACCTGTGAGAGTGTGTAGTCGTCGGCTATCTCGGCGTGAGTCTTTCCCACCACACTGAGAGTGAGGGCCACCACCACGCCAGTGCGGTCTTTACCGAAGGAGCAGCAAACCAGGGGGTTCAGAGACTCCGGGGAAGATAACACAGACAAAGCTGAAACAACAAAAACATAAACTTTACGATAAAGGAGCGATTTATCTGATTTAATTTTCCACCAAAGTGCCGCGACCCACAACTTCAAGCGAGTGAAAATTACACATAGTTGTTTGTTAACCCTTTAACCGCCGGTGTCGCATATATTCAGGTTTTCATTTTTTATTAGCACGTTAAGTACCACCTTTTAAACATGTTAAAAAATTAAATATGACATCAATCAGCAATATTTGAAAACAGTTGACCTCCATTTTGTCAAATCTGAATAATTTTCACTCACTTGAAGTTGTGGATCGCGTCAGCGAGACACAATTTCAAGTGGGTGAAAATTCAGATTGAATAATTTGACGGTTAAAGGGTAAATTCAAAAAGTTGCCATCATGCTGACTTAACACCAAGTTTACCCTTAAGAACTCCTATTTGAGTGCTAATGAAAATAAATACATTAATAGGGTTGAACATGTAAGGGATGAATCAAATATAATTATCTTGTATTTCACACTTTGGAAATTTTGATATAGGCCTAGATGGTGTGTTGCGTCCGAATTTGTAATAACGTTCCAATTTGTAATTAATTATTACAAATTGGAACGCGATATGTAATATTTTTTTTCTACAAATTGGAATGTTATTGGGACGAAATCGCATTGCAAATGCTTTCCAATTTGTAATCATTTGTAATAATTTATTACAAATTGGAACGTTATTATAAATTGGGCCGCAACAATGTTGCCATGTTTACTATGCATGGGGTATGACTATGGTGTTTTATCGTGATTGTGTAACGTTCCACCAACTGTAGATTTGATTACACTTTTCTACGTATCATAGTGTTTATCCTGATTGATGCGAGTTGGGCCAACGTTGTAGACGATGGACCAACATTAAAATACCATTGGGTCAGTACCTGAGTGAAAAAAAAAAATCCGTAATAAGTCTGTTGTGGCTGGTCGCAAAAGTACGCCTCATTCATCCGAAGCTGGAAATTGGATCAGCAATTCCAAAGGCCAGAATAAAAAAAATTAATAAGCTCTCAAATGTCGTTAAAGCCATAATAATTGTCGTGTTGCTCACTTGCTCTCTGGTTTTTATTCATTCAAATAAACTCAAACTCTTCAAACGAAGGACATTGTTATCTTTGGCTATGCCTACACATTCAATCAACTTCCGTCATTTTGTTTCGAAAACATCTCAAATGCGCCACCAAGTGCTGTTCCAGGAAAAATCCGGGCTCCCCCAATGGACGGCAATTGAAAAACTACCCCACCCCTCCCGGAAATCGTGGTCCTTGGGCCACCACAGATCCCGGATTTCCAGAGTTTTTTAGCACCACAGTCCCCAGAATTTCCTCATGGCTCAACATAGTTTTTATTTACCACCCCCACGGATTTTTGTGAAAAGGGGAAATATGAAACTAATATTAATCCCCAGATCTACAACTTTCTTGTCATTTTTAATACAGTAACAATACGATTGTCATTTACACTGTCTTTTGTATTTATGTATTAGGCCTAGGCCTGCAATACATGCCAGAAAAGTCGCCCATGCACCACCGCAGATTTCAATTCGCTGGGTAGCCTACCACCACCCACCTCGGAAATAGTTACTGACAAAATACCACACCTACCGTAAAAGTGTCAATTGAAACCCAATACCCCGAAAAAAACAATTGCTGTCCATGGGGGGAGCCCGGATTTTTTTCTGGAACAGCCCTAAGCTTTTCCGCACGCAAAGGGTCGATATACTGATATAATATGACAGCAGGATAGTTCAAAGTTGACCGTGAGACGATAGTGCATCACACTGCGCGGTAATTTGGACGTATACCAGCAAACAAGGCATTTGTATAACATTTGAACAACGTTGGCCCAACGTCTTCGACGTTGGTCCAACATTGTACAAATGTTATAAAAATGTTTTTTTTCTTTACTGGAATGGTTCAAGTCCAATCTACAAATGATTGTAGGCCTAATGATGAACTGATATGAAGACGGCCCTGGGCAACGATCACTAACAGCTATGTTTATTTTCATCCCACACAGTGCACTTTCTATACTGCGCCGTAAAGCCAAAAGGCAGTAACTGCTTACTTTTCAAGTGAGCAGTTACTGCCTTTTGGCTTTTCTTGGATATAATGTTATACGATTCACATTACACGTGGTGATTAATTTTCGCTGATTTTTCTCAATCGATTTTCATGCAATATTGACAGCACTATTGTTCTAGTTTGCATCAACGTAGCTCTACCCTATTTCAAACCAAAATTAGGCCTAGATTTTTAAAAGTTGGTCTCCCCCATGGAGTAAATTGGTAGTTATGACGTCCTTCTATTATCCAATTAACTTCATTCAGTATCAAACTCAGAGTTACATCACATTTAAAATGGTCATATGAAATATTTGCTTTCAGGGTAGTCGCTCCAGGACTAGAAAAAAAGTGCTTGAAAAAATATTTAAACTTGATTGAGAATTGACTGAGAAATCAGCGAAAATCACGCGCCAAGCCCGACGTGAATGCTAACTATTATAACAGGCTATAACAGGCTATATCAGGATTGTGAACAACAGTCAGATCGTAAATGTAACATTGTAGGGAATATAAAGAAATTATCTGCGGCGCAAAATAAACAAACAAGAAAAAATACATCCACGTTTCAAAGCCAGGGTCTCATCACAGAAGGTGATTACCCCCCCCCCCCCCCACCCCACGTGGCTGCACTCAGAAAGGGTTCTGGTTCGATGAAGGAGCATCATAATTATAGAAATGGCGCAGCCAAACGAGAAATGATGACATAACAGCGCGGGCATGTATCCCCTGGTGACGACACCGGTAATTTTATATTTGTATGAAAGCGAGCGACATCATCCGACACGTTGATGGCTCATTAACCTGTTAACCGTTTGTGCCCCGAATCCTTGTGTGGTGTTTCCAATAAATTGAAGCCGGAATTGCTGACGCAATTTCCAGCTTCAATTCATAAAAATACGGCTATTTTCAGCTAAGATCAGAGTTGACAATTTTAGACTACTTTGTATTAATAATTTTGTGGAATTATTACTCGTTGTGAAATGAGAATAGTTTGAATGCGTAGACCTATTTTGTAACTTGCAGCAATAGAGATGTTCAAAAATTATGGTATTAATTGTGTAACTAACATAATGCAACTTCAAGTGGATGAAAATGACTCATATTTGATTCATTTGAGACAAAATGTATTCAAATATTGATGTGTTTAGACATCAACATTTCATTCTCAATAACTGCGATTTAACCTGCTAATAAAACAGATTAAACGCGACTACAGTCGTTCTTAGCGAGTGAAGGGTTAACGTAATGGGTAGCTTGACGTTTTGTTTAGCTAATACATATATAGCCCCCATGGAGTTGAAAAGGTGTATCTGTCACTGTAGAAAGGGGAGTGAAAAGGATTGAGTCCTGAAGAGTTCGTGGGCCTCCAGCAAACACGATGTACAGTGCTGGGCCAGCGTCGTAGACGGTGGAACAGCATTTAACCAGCATTGGGTTATTATCTTGTGTTTGCTGGGCCAGGTCGTCATGTTTGTCTAAATATTGACAGATCAACCAGGATGATCTAGTCATCTATCATTTGAGCTAGTAGACGTTTGAGATCTCAAAGCCAAACTGGTTTTCATACAAATTAATAAATCAACTATAACTTAATAATCTGAGTATAGATCGTGAAAGTACAATGTATATGTATGTATCAGGCTTGGGGCCAATGTACTCGGTACTTCGGTACTTTGGTACTCGAGTACCGATTTTGCAGTACTCGTCGGTACTCGGTACTCGTACTTTTAAAAAGTACTTGTACTCGTACTTGTACTCAAGTACTTTTAAAAATAAAAGTACTTTTAACGAGTACTTATGAGTACTTTACGAGTATTAGTCGTCCTAAATTGATTCAAAATAGCCCACATACAAACCATAAATCATGTATAGCGGGATATGGAACATTCAGTTAATGATTCGTTTACCATCCGTCTAGCTATTATATTAAAAAATGTATTTAATTAACACTTTGAAATTATTTCAAAACTAATCCAATTACTTACACCAACTTATAACAGAAGTGCACCTTTTTTATAATATCATGCTGCTATTTTTTTGTCCTGCCTTGTATATACTAGTATCCTCGTGTAGTTCACAAGAAAATTAAATTGCTATTCTTAAAAAAAAGACAAGAGACGTATCTTTGGAAAACAGGAATACATGTTGATATAATATTTACAAGTGACTATACCATACAGTAGGACTAATAATCATTGAAGGGGGAAGGGTGATTTCAACAATGATGTCGCGCCATTTTAAAATCACACTTACAACACCTCGTTCTTCGCAGCTAAACCCCAGCAAACACGAGGCATTGAACCAATGGTGGTATAATGTTGGGCCAACGTAGAAGACTACTATAGGTTCAATTTCTCGTGTTTGTTGTGACGATCAATCGGTATTTGCATAATATTTGTACAATATTTGCCCAATGCGTAGACACTTAACCGACATTTCCCCAGCACCGGACAAATAATGTCACTTGAGTGAACAAGTAGTTAAATTATAACTGTTATCTTATAAAGCAGTTAAGACTCAAACAAAGATGACCAACGTAATTAGACGGCAAACATCACCCTTTAACTGCGGGACACCACTGTTATTTATATATCATTAGGCCCCTATTACAAATCACTTATATTGCGGTTCATCCAAACAATTTTTGGATCCTTGTATGTATACTAAAAACAAGATTATGCACAGTTTTGTCAAGACGTCCGTTGTCTAGCGAACTAACCAACCCAAAATGTACAATATACATTGTGCTACAAATTAGAGAAAAATACAATTGAACACGTTAGTGTCGCGTAAGGGTTAAAGGTGTGAGGTTACATAATGAGTCAATTGTTACAGACTACGGCGGCCTTTTAATTATAACCCTTTCCGTTCCCGAAATGTGATGACGGACCAAGTATAAAAATAAATACAACAGTGAGGTGCTCCTCAAAAAAAATATTTTTAAACTAATAATAGGCTAATTTCTCAGCGCATGCCCGGTCTGAATCTTGTACGGATATATATGTATTATGATATTATATTTGATTTGATATCAGTGTCTCCAGCAGCTAAAATGTGCCTGTTATCGCAAATCTGTCGTACAAAGCCAAAAAGCAGTTCTGTTTACTTTACAAGTAAGCAGATACTGCCTTTTTTGATTTTCAGGGCAGAATTGTGATCCGTGTACCCTTAATAGCCTTGATTTTTTCCATGACGCAATGTGTGTTCAGGCTAATTTGAGCGTTTATTACAGTGACGGCCAAATGTTGGCCGCACTGGCCTAAAATTTTACCATCATAAGGACTACTGCAAGGCTGGGACATCGCATCAGATATATATGCAATATCAATAATAGACCTGTCCTATAAAATATTATATTCCTCACTAATATATATCTATATGTGTCCCGATCTGGTAAAATGAGTCTAAGTCGTATATTTAAATATTGGGGTTATTAAGATACCGCACCTACACAAAATTACCTTTAAAATGGTATATCACACAACTCTGTTGTAGCGTAGGTAACTCTTTTGTGAAAATGGCATTTGAAGTTCAAAAAGCAATTTGTGCACTTTTGGAAAATACCACACAATTGTATTAAAATAAAATAAATAGAAAAATATTCATTTCCACTCCATTTTCTCAATAATCGTTTGCCAAAGTGCGACTTAAGACTCATTTTGCCAGATCAGGTCACATATATCAACATGAAGTAACATATATTATAATCAATTATTTAATTAATTACAGTTTACACCTGGAGTTTACAACCAAAGTACTCGGTACTTGTACTCAAGTACTTTTATAAGTACTTGTACTTGTACTCAAGTACTTTTGAAAATCCAGTACTTGTACTTGTACTTGTACTTGTCATTTTTTCAAGTACTTGTACTTGTACTCAAGTACTTTTGTCCAGTACTCGCCCCAAGCCTGGTATGTATGGCATCAATAGTCTGTTCACCTACGACTATGAGTTCAAACACTTTTTTATGATATTGGTTTGTTAAGCACAAGGTATCAATGTTGTGAACAGAATAGTTCTGAAAATAATTATTACAATTATCTTAATTATCTGTATACATTTACACTTTGGAATTCACCGTACACGGTTACTTCTTGTTCTGCGGAATTATGTGTTACTATTTTTCATCCATTTGAAATTAGAATTGCCAGAGCAACATTTCTGTTTATGAAAAATATTGAACACCTTATTTTAAGAAATAACTTGGCATCTGACATAACATATTTCAGAGCTGGTCAAATTTAGCATTGGTTTGCAACTTGCACAAAAAGGTATATATACGGTCCTCGCATGATAAGGGTGATATGAGAAAGGACGCATGACAAACTATAATACTGACACCCATGACAAACTATACATATGGGGGTATAAAAGAAGAGGTTAATATCCGAGCGTTATAATCTTGTTATGCGCACTTACGGCAGTGAGCCAAAAAAATATTATAGTAATGATAATAATTAAAATTTGATAGCCATACGTAAACAAGATGTGCGAGCTTATTCTGCCATACAAGCCAAGATACCTTTTAGCTTTGCAGGCAGTATCTGCTTATTTTACAAGTAAGCAGATACTGCATTTTGGCTTTGCAGAGCAGAATTAGTTGTGGCCGACCCCGATGGCTCATTCTGTCCGGTTGCGGCTCGAAACTCAGATGGGTTTGAATTCCAGCCGGTTCAGGTGTTTGTCATCAAGGTTGTGCATACAGCGTTTCAAACCATTCAAATGAATGGAGTGTGCAGTGCTGTCTATGGTACTGTGCAGCTCTAAAGAACCCTTGACGTCATTCGATAAGAATATAGTGCCAACTTCGGGTTTCCTTCTGTCGCGATATTGCAATGATTGCGCAGAAAGCGAGTAAAGCAATATTCACTTGGTACTGTGTGATCTCTTGGTTGCAAAGTCAAATGTCTGTCATTGTGTAACCTTAAAGGGAAAGCATGCTGTGATCGATTTATAACAGTAATGAATAAACTAGTCGCGTATTTTTAGATCAAGCTAAAAATTTACTGGGCCACTGTGTATGACGCTGGCCCAACTTTTAACAGCATCGGGTGAACGTGTTGTGTTTACTCGTTATTTGTTATTGTGACATTATGACCTTTCACACATGGTAAACATGATTCTGTCAACAAAACCAGTCAACTACGTCAAAAATAAAATGATGAGTATATCGTCGCCTTTCAAAATGATTCAAATGTTTGCGTCCTTGTTTATCAGTTTTTAACAATACGCTTAATTAAAACCACGTTAACAAATTCATATGCGACAGCATTTGCGCATTATACTTAAGGTCTTTTTACAATTGAAAGGAGGGTTTAATAATTAGGCAATTATTAAATATTATTAACATTTAAACTATATTAATCTTTTAGTCATTATTATTGGCTATGTTTATTTTAATTGATATTTTACTTCGAGCATTGTTTGCTCAGCTTTTAGAGTTTTGAACACTATATCTGTCAAATTGTTCAAGCATGTTAATAGTGTATAAACAGCCTGTTTTTTTAATTATACATTGAGGGAAGTGGCCTTGTATAGCTGTCGCCACTTGCCTCTGTATGTACAGTTTTATTCATGTATATTTTACACACATGTACTTGTATTTATAAAAAGCTTAATAAATAAATAATAAAGTGAGAGCTACATGCTTTAAATTCCCAAGGTAAACATGTTGAAAGATCAGTTTGTTAAAATGTTGGCTACATTGTTATACCTTTTGTAGGTGTGTCTTGATTTCTGAACATTACTGAGTAACGTGTTATATAACATGTATTATGCAATAAGGTGTCGTGTGTGATTGCTGAGTTAAGTGTGACTCAGTTGAGTGAGTGAGCATGCTAAAACCTGTATTATGTAATAACGTCCCATTGTTGGGTTATGGACGCATTCATTGACTAAGTAATTCAACGACTGAAGTAATTAAGGTGTTAATATATCTTGAATTACGCAATGAATACCCAACTTTGGATCAATCACGTGATTTTTCACAGTTTTGTTTGTATTCTGAGCTACCTAAAACATGTTAAAGGGAAAGCTGTGATTGGTTGATATCAGTAATGTTATTTACTCACCTATTTTTGGATAAAGCTGTTTACATTTTGAAATGCGCAGAAATACCATAAAAAGCGCCTCAACCAAATCTTAGGTATGTGATTGGTCGACATGAACATGATCTAAGATCTGGGTGAGCCGCTTTGAGATAGGATATCGTCCCTGGCTACATAATTAAATGGCTACATCATGGCTACATCAACAGTTTACTAATTGATGTGTAACCATGGTTTAATACATTCACTGTTATTTTATTGTATTCCTCTATTTGAGACTTAAAGAATAAACACTTGAACTTGAACTTGGTAATGGCTACGAATCTACTATTAAAGCAACTTGTATAATAGCGTGACAATATAAAGAGACGTGTAGGTAAACTTGGTAATTATTGATGTGTAATCTTGGTAATCATTGGGATTAAATCTTCCAGTGCGGGCGACGCTTTCGAAAGCTTTCAATTGATCAGATGTGCAGGCTCATGTATTAATGTGTCACTGAAATATTTACATAATTTATAAAAAAAAATCCATGATAGCTCATATAACAGAAGATGACGTCAGGCTCAATTGCTAAAATCCATGAAATTGCACTATACCAGACCAAGCATTCACAAAGCGATTAACCCATATCTAATTAGCCATGTGATTGGTTGAGATTGCCAAGATGAATGTTACATAGATGCGACATCCGCAATGTTCAAATAGTGTGACGTAACTGATGAAGCTTGTTGCACATTAAACCAATGCTGGCTTAATATTGACCCAGCGTCTGCGCCGCTGGCCCAACATTAAACCAACGTTGGGTCAACGCTTCTTGTCTGCTGAGTAGTGATTCGCATCCATGTATAACCTTGTATACGGATCACTACTATTGTCAACAATAGCTTCAACAGTTTGATAGAGATAACAATATCTGGGTCAGATGGGCAGTATTAACCCTTTGACTTCCAGGCCGGAGTGCATGCCAGGATCCAGATATACTGGTGTAGGAGTTCTATTTTTCGCCATTTGAAGCTGGAATTGCTAACGCAATTTCCAGCTTCAAATGACGAAAAATACATAAATGTAGTATATATTTGACGAAAATTTGTGTCATTTTATGGTTACGTTCATTGACGAATGACGACGGAAATTTCCGTCATGTATGGTAGTGAAAAGGTTAAGAGCTAGTAAGTGGGTCACTGAGAGCTCAGTGGCTTGACCGCTCGATACCACATATTACAGAGAGGCAGGTCCATGCTTCTTTGTGATTAAAGTATAGCTTATATGTATATTATATTCCTGATACTAGCAGGTTGAAGGAACGTGGGCTCATCGTATAGTGTTTGTTGTGGTGCCACTATTTTCAGTGGCGGATCCAGGAGATGTGACACAAGGCGCCAGCCTTACAAGGGACTTCTTGCTATTTATGCTAAATGCTCTCAGAACCCAACCACCCAGCAAACACAAAACATATGTATAACATTTTCACAATGTTGGACCAACGTCGAAGATGTTGGGCCGACGTTGTAGAAATGTTATACAAGTGTTTTGTATTTGCTGGGCACATATTTTCGTCTTGTTAAATGACTCTAGGAATGAGATGGTTGACCGCTTGTATGTGACCCCGTGAGGATTTTCGGATACTTGTGGTTGGATGTCCATGACGCATCGGGATACCGTGTCTTATAAAAAGACCCCTTTGTATTCATCTTTTCACTAGTTTATCATACTGTGTTTGTTGTACCATTCTAAGATTGAAATGTGAGTTTTAGCCGATGAGTTACTACTTCCTTTTAATACATAAAAATCTGTCTTGTTATATTATTTGATAACTGATCTTGTTTTATGATTTATATTTGTGATAATATTATAATCTTTAATTAACTGACTTATGTCATGCGAGCCAAATGTGTTTCTATTATAACTTCTTGATTAAGTCATTTTACTCTTTTAAATTCTGAGTGTTATAGTATAAGTAAGTAAACTTTCTGTCTGGGTAAAGACGTAATTTTAAGTGTCATATTAATTTAATGGTTTACATTTCACTTGTGCAACAAACACACGATTTGTATGGATCGTTCTAGAATCTCTGGATTTCCCTGACAAACGGGATGCGTTTGGAGGGAAGAACAGGGATTGACTCCTGACGGTTAGCGCCGAACGCGAACCGCTCAGTATAAAAGAGTACTGTGTGTCTGGCACGGGATGGAGAGTTAGAATCAGATGGAGAGATAGTCAGTACCAGAGATAATGAGTTAGATGGATAGTTAGTATGCATGTATGAACAAGAACTTTATATAGAGTTCTTGCTATGAAGATAGTTAGTACGAGTCAGAATCAAAAAGAGAGTACCAGATATATATAGAAAGATTGAAATGATAAGATATAGTTTTAGAGACATGAGTTATGAATGTGAATGTGAATGTAAATGTATGAACACTGACGAAGACAGAAATATGAATAAAGTGTGATCAACAGTCTACCATGTTTTTATTTGTCGACCCTGAACCTTAATATTATATACAAAAAATGCCCGGGGGGGGGGGGGTCATGCTCCCCACCACCCCCATCTTCATATTCTGAACTTGCCATTGCTTCTTTTTTCTAAAAGTATCTGGTATGTCTGTTTTAACTTTGAGCGTAGTCTTGCCATATATACATGATAATTGGACGTTATTAAGCACAAGGGAACATTAGAATATTAGTTTGAACATGTACTCTAAGGAACATTTTTGTGATTGTGTTGATGATAGCGTATGAGGTGCAGGCGTTCTAATGGTCGTGGTTCTGTTGTTAAAAATGATGACTCGCGTATTCCAATTTCGAACAATGGAACCAACCCACATTTCTATATTGAGCCCGCGTCGATCTGAGACATCAATGTCCATTCCTCAATGAGATTCTCATTTTAGGACCATATACATCTGTCCCTGCATTATGATGAAAACATTGGAAATGGAATAATTTTTAGCTTATATCTAACGCGAACGTATATATTATATGACGGAATTTTGCGTATTTGACCGAAACGTAGCGTGATCGGCCTCAGGCAGCCAGGGATGGAATTTCGAATCCTGTGTCTGGAGGGCAGTGTAATCTCACCATGTTTAGGAGGTTCTCACCGCCGAGTTTTGCCTATATGTACAGAGGTGGCCTAAACCTCCAATCATTCATTCACACATTGTGACATAGGACCTATAAAATGTGATGCGGGCATCCGTCCCTGGCGCTATATGTGTAGTAACATGATGAACTATGACAAGTGACAACTAAAATCGCAAAATTATGTATACTATTTGACAAGTCGCTGATCTTTTACAACAATAAAATGCACCTTATTCGCCTCCGTTTATAATATACCCTAAAATATGAATCTGCATGGCATGTAAGTTATTGCAGATATTTTATTATGATGGGCCCAAGGCTATATTTGCATGTTATATAAATAAACTTCATAGGAAACTGCTCTTACTCGCTATGTCACTGTTGGAATAGTTAATAAAATCACGAATATACTTATGCTGAAATATTAAACATTCTGTCTTCCATATTTCTCTGTCAGAAGAATGCGATCAAACACACCATAGTTAATGCTAAAATGTAGGCTATTCAGAACACTTCATTCTTCCTATTTCATTGTCAGACGAACGTGATTAAAACACGAATATTCAATTCTCAAATATTAATAAACACTGTTGCAAACTCTTTTTAAGACCGCGAACCAGTATGTGATGTCTTACTGTTAAAACACACATTGCAATAAAGATCACATGAACATTAGAAATATAATTGCTGTTAACATATAAGGTTAACATCTAAATCTAAATCACTGGAATCTGGAGCAAAAATATCGTTTTACACAAGGGAACCAACCCACATAACGTGGCAAATGATAGTTATTTATCTAAAACTAAGTATTGTAATGGAATATATCATGTTAAAAATAAAACAATGTAATAATATAATAGACGAGGATCACTCAAATTATAGTTGATGCTACTTTTTGTAAAATAAAATACTATTCAAATAACTGACAATTTTGCATTGTTAATTTCGGTAAAGAGAACCAACGTACACAAATAGCAAAATGATTCATCAGAAAAGATATATCGCATTACCTGTTACGTACAAATAATTTTATGAACATACATGTTGCATAATTGATAACAAGATATTACACGGCTACTTTTTAGGACAATCTGAACAGCTTATACAGCTTTTCGCATTTTTATGTGTGGGTTGGTTCTGTTGTGCAAAACTCAGAATGGCCCATTTGTCGTTTGTGGTTTGGTCCCAACTCGCTAGGCGGCGTGAAATTTCGTCCTCCTCTAGAGAGGTCATTTTTTTTAATGACGACTGGTGTACTGGCGACGTCATAAAACAAAAATCTCATTTTCTATGGTCATGTGGGTTGGTTCTCTTTTGCTTAGCAACGTCCAATTATAGTAGGCCTACATAGAAGTTATCAAACAGAAGTGTATTACTTGGCAAGATTTCAGCCATTGATAAGATAAGCCATGTGTACACATATAGCTTTAAGTGATGGTACGTATAACATTTCATGTCACTCCAGTACTACAGTGCAAAAGCAAAAGACAGTAACTGTTTACTTTACATGTAAGCAGTTACTGCCTTTTGACTTTGCATGGCAGGGTATACCTGCGTTTGTTTAGTTTACCATTAGGAGATACAATCCAATTGGAATGCTTTTTTGAAAGAATTGTACTTATTTGTAGAAAAGAAAGGCCATGTTCAAATTTAGTGGAATAATATAAGATTGTCACTATTGTCTTCTTTTTTTTCACCTGACTGTGCTTGAATTCCAGCACTCGTTTTGTTATAAAATTTACTATTATATTATCAAAAAATACTATATTGATTTTCTGGAATGTTTTTCTAACAGCGGATCATATTTGTCATTATTATGTTCAAATTTAGTGGAATAATATAAGATTGTCACTATTGTCTTTTTTTTTTTCACCTGACTGTGCTTGAATTCCAGCACTCGTTTTGTTATCAAATTTACTATTATATTATCAAAAAATACTATATTGATTTTCTGGAATGTTTTTCTAACAGCGGATCATATTTGTCATTATTATGTTGCTTTCAAAACAGCATAATGCATCAACAAGCGGGGGCCCTAGGGTAGTGGTAAGCACCGCTGCCTTTCACGCCAGAGTTCGGGGTTCGGTTCCTGGTCTCAGCGGTTTGAAAGAAACAAAAACATGTTTTTTCCCCATCCACGTGTGAAAGTCAGTATTGTGGGGAGCCTCCGTGACCGAGAGGTAGCGTGCTCGGCCTCAGACCGTCAGGGCTCGAATTTCGAATCCTGTGTCATCTTAATCATCTCACCATCCTCAGGAGATTCTCCTGGCGCAGTTTAGCCTATATGTGCACAAAGGTGGCATAAAGCCCGATTCATTCATTTTTATCAACAAGCGTTTAGCAAGCGATTCACGTACAAATGTCATCGTGTTTTTCAGCTTCTCACTATTCTGAAAAAATGTTGTCCACGTTCCAGAATTAAAATACGATTAGTCATTTTATAAAATGTGTTCATAAATCGGTACGATATAAACAGTTATCGTCTCATGAGAATTAAAACGTGGTATATGTCACTTCACAAAGTGGCATATACGACCTTGTAACCCTCAGGGGAATAAGCGGTCTCATATTTCTCAACAACATAGATTCTTTAGAAAAAAATATTCAGTAATGTACCATCCCAGTACAAAACATCTGTATACCACTTGTACAATGTTGGACCAACGTCGAAGACGTTGGGCGGACGTTGTACAAATGTTATACAAATGTTTTGTGTTTGCTGGGATGCAACCACAGGTAAACCTTAGCAAAATGTTCTACTGGGGTTGCATGGGCATGTGCCTGATCAACAGAGGGTCCCGAGCCTCTGTGCATGCAACCCCGGGGAGATAATTAAATTTTGAAGGGGTTTCCATGGGTTGCCGAGTAATACAGTTGTATAATACTGAAGTAAATAATATATTTTATACAGAATGATGGGTCACATTGAATTATAGTGTAATATATCGTCCATATTATAAATGATATTAAACAACTATTTCAAGTGCAAATTAAATGATTTAAAACTACCATAATCGTCTCATAGCAATCACAACAGATTCAGTCTCGTCCTGCTGAATAACATGTGGCCTTTGGTATCTTAAATACATTTGAAGCTACAGTGGCAGACGCAATTTCCAACTTCAAATGACGAAAAAGTTTCTATATACGAAAATGTTTTTATTTACTTTTCGGCTCTGATAGCCATTTCAATGTCATTGTAATACGATAAAAGCAGTGCAGTCCATTGATGAGATGGATGATGACTAGGGGATTAACCCCCAGACATGCCCATAGACTCGTTTTTTATCAAAACATGGCTTCGCTATCTTCGGGTCGGATAGTCCCCAGGGTAACAATAGCTGAATATTTAGTTTGAAAACCACTTCGAAATATTTATACACGAGCCTAGCACAACACAGGTTCATGGTTAATTATTTGGAAACGAAACGTTGACCCGATGTTGTTTTAATGCTGGGTCGGCGCATTAAAACAACATGGGGATGTCAGGATGCTCACCTGTGGCTAGGTTTTTTCCGCAGTTATCCACCATGTCCTTGTAGAGACCCAGCAGGCCACGGGGGTTAATGACGCGAGCCTTGGCGTACTCTTTCACAGTGGCCGACCGAAAGATGGCGTCCTTTGCCAGGAGAAAGGGCAGTCGTAGCTGTGCCGTGACAGGCATCTGTGACACCACAAACCTGTTGTACTCGTATCCCGAGAGCAAGTTGACGCACACGCGTCGCGCTCGCGGCTCGCGAGTAGCAGAGTTTTTTCGCTCGGGCTTCGCGTCGATCTGATTGCCGTTCTTGTCCGCTGTCGCCCTCTTGGGTCGCGTCTGCAACGCGCTCAGCACCTCGGAAGGATCGGCGTCACGGTAGATTTTGTGGAAAGCGTTCTTCTGGAGCTCGTTGGCGCCGATGTTGTGGTTCACCTTGGACTCTCCCTCCAGACGCAGATCCAGAATGCAGCTGATCCCCATCTGCAGCATGTTCACCACGTCCTGCTGCGAGGCGGTCTCCGGCGAGCCGCACCTGTACAGGCGAACTCCGGGCACCTTACGGAAATTCCCAACCGATTTCATTTCCGACTCGGGCAGCGACATGCTTCGACTTGGGGGAGTGGAGTTGCACTGTCACTTCGTGGCTGTCGGTTCGTCAAGTGTGGACCGGTGTTTGAGATCGTCAGCTGAGTACTAACTCCACGTGCATATACACGTATTATACTCGAGTGCAAAGCCAGAAGGCAGTCTCTGCTTACTTGAAAAGTAAGCAGATACTGCCTTCTGGCTTTGCACAGTATACCAGCGGACCCACTCTGAGGTGTCATCGTCACGCCCCGCGATCAATATACTGTTGCGCAAAACCAAAAGGCAGTAACCGCTTACTTATCAAGTAGGTAGTTACTGCCATTTGGTGTTGCAGATCAGTAGTTAGCTATAGATATCATCACCGAGAACATGTCACAGCCTACATCATGCCCCCACATGTAGGCTGCCATAGTGCCCGCAGGGATTAAAGGGTATATGCCTACCTGATTTGAGAGAAGGGTATGTAGGCCTATCTCCCTTTAATTACAGAGGGGTGGAATACAAAAAAATACATCAATAAATGAATTCATAAATGATACAGTTGTAGCTGATTCGCCTGCTCTGCGTTAATTATTAGTGATCAGTTTAAATTTATATGTGCACATAACGCATACTGTGTTAAAATGTTGTTATTTTCCACTCGTTGAAGTCGATTATTGTAGCTATGAACAACAGAAACTTGATAACAAAAATTCCATTTGCTTTTGCAGATTAATAGCCCGCATTCCACAGATGTGGTGTTTATTATAGCCAATGACAGTAATATTTTTAGAGCGTCGAAAAATAAATTTGCATACTAACTTTCGGTATAACAAGAACACGTGATATCTGGGTCCTGTTACACTCATTTGTACCCAGCAAACAGAAAACATTTGTATAACATTTATACAACGACGGCCCAACGTCTCAGACGTTGGCCCAACATTGTATGAATGTTATACAAATGTTTTTGTGTTTGCTGGATACTTACATATTATTAAGTAAAATGTCAAGTAAATTATTGAAGTCATGTATACTGCAGTACAAAGACAAACAGCAGTACTTCTCAATTCAACAGGGTTTTTTTCATTTAGGAAAAAATTTACATTTCATTTATTTGCGCTTACATTAGCAGAATGATAATATATGACTCTCTAAAATACTAAAATTAGTATTAGTTTATGTTGTAATGTGTAGATTGAAAGACTACAGAAAAAAAGCAATTATAATCATTGCACTTAGTCCATATCATTCTTACAAAACTAAAAGGTTCAAACTCTCACTCATTAGAGTGGTAGACTCTTTAGCCCCAAGAGGAACGAATTGGACCACACGTTGACCCGGATCGTTTAGCTTTGGATTAGCATATTTAAATTGTAACTGCCAACCTTTTATTTACTAATTCCCCTTTATTTAAATTTAAAATGAATATCGTTCAGCTTCAAATGGGTCGAAAATAATTGGTCCAGGTCTTGTTTTCTACCCCGACCAATCGAAGAGTGGTTCAGCATGTCACATGACGAGATCAGCCAATCATCCAGTTGTTATTTAAATTAGGGGGTAGAATACCAGACTTAGCAAATTAATTCGTCTCCTTATAGGTATGAAACGGTGCATCTGCCACTCCGCAAAGTGGCAATTGCACCTTTTCATATCCAAGAGCGCGATATATATTCTTTCTAAAAAAATATAATAGTTTTATGTTAATAATATGTATTATTTTCAAGAGAAGTAGTTCTAATGGGTCCTATATATATACCACTCTAATTAGTGTACATATGACCTTTTAACCCCAAGAGGACAACATTATCATGTTTGAAGTCGAATCAGATACATGTGTACATTATGTGGTTACACTTCCAGACTGGTGTCATATTTGCATGCGCTGCTCATAATCTAACAAATTCTAGTCACCATGTGTTGCGCTTACTGCGAAAATGCATAATGTAAATTAGAAAAAATAATGAAAGAAAAATACAATTGCCTGTTGAATCTATAGGCCTATGTGTCTGTATCATTTCATCGATCAAAGTGTCATATTATGTCGTAGATTGGAATACACATATGGCACCGTAACAGCAAAGTTTGAGTATTGAGTATCTGTTTGGTCTCAAATGAAACAAATATGAGCAATTGTCACTCACTTGAAGTTGTGGGTCGCGGTAGCGAGACACAACTTCAAGTAAGTGAAAATTTAAATACGATACCTAAAAAAAGGCATTGACCCGATGTTGGTCAACCGTTTGCGACGTTGGCCCACCTTGAATTCAACACTTCGTGAAAGTCGTGTGGTTGTCGAGAATAATTTTCGTTTTCACGAACAGCAATGACACGGGGAATTTCCGCGTGTAATACCAGCTGACACCTCTTCGGGTTTACCGCGTTCATATTATAGCTGCACAGAATCATGTATTCCGCCGTTCAAAACCACAAATAATAAACTGCAGTAACTGGTTACTATTCAAGTAACCGCATACTGCTGCCTCTTTGCTTTGCATTACTGTATCTACCCTTACTAGGCGAATAGTAATGGACCTGTAATCAGGCTGATAAAATAAAATGAAATGAATCGGGCTTTAGGCCACCTTTGTGCACATATAGGCTAAACTGGGCCAGGAGAACCTCCTGAGGATGGTGAGATGATTGAGATGACACTGTCCTCCAGACACAGGACTCGAAATTCGAGCCCTGGCGGTCTGAGGCCGAGCACGCTACCTCTCGGTCACGGAGGCTCCCCACAATACTGACTCTCACACGTGGATGGGGAAGGAACATTTTTGTTTCTTTCAAACCGCCGAGACCGGGAACCGAACCCCGAACTCTGGCATGAAAGGCAGCGGTGCTAACCACTACCCTAGGGCCCCGCCCATACCATTAGATACAACATACTAATACTCCCCGTGATTCCCCCTGGAGCCTTTTCCTTTATTCAAGATGTTGATACCGCTGTATCTCTGCTTGTAATCAAATGATTTAAATGTGTATATGTGCATTTATTGCCATAAGGATTCCATTGAAACATGTTCTGAATCACTAAATATTCACGCCTATAATCTATATGCTATTTAAGGTATATTGATAAGCGAAATAGCAAGATTTTGATATGTATGACATTTTAAATACTATTTCAATCATTAACATATCAGAAATTGAAAATAAAAAATATATGTGACTAATTCGTGATTCAAAGCCTGTTTATACTGACTGCACAGTGTATTTTTCTTCGTTACATACCTGTGACATGTTGCACATTCGTACAGGCCCTGGTCAGCGAGGGTGAGCCTGTTTCATTGTAGGCTAATCCTTTTGTAAAAAAGAACATTTTGATATAAACATCATGAAGTTATGTTGATTACAAGCAGATATATCAGGTGGTCGATTTATGCAAACATCCACTCGAACACCCCGGAAAATTATACCAGAGATGTTTTCCAGAAGTTTTGTCACCAACCAGATGTATTTAATGGCAGGAGAAAGTCAAAATCTGACTACCAGAAAAGTGTTAAATTCTAGATGGCCGCCAATGACTCTAGAAGAATGAAATTGCTATGACTAATTAGTGCATACCTACTGTTATATGCCTACGCAAAGTATTAAGTGTCAATGTCAGTGCAGGCACTGATGTTGGCCGTGGTAGCCTTAAACAACCAGCAATATAGTTACCTTCAGCTATTGTTACTCTGGGGACTATCCGACCAGAGTCTCTGGACGTCTGGACATGACTGGGGGTGAATCCCCCAGACATGCCCAAAACCCCTATGTTATCGGGTGAGTGAAAGAAAACGCTCTCAACAACCCACCGTACCCTATCACTCCAAACTCACGTCATCATATGTACATCATTCATCTTATCAATGATCTGTACTGTTTTTTTATCTCATTACAATGTAACATAAATGACCATTAGCGCCAAACCTTACGTAAAGCAATAATATACTGGTAATTATAGGCCTACCATCAAAAAGGAGGGAAATTCAAGGAATACAAATACATTGTGTTTACATCATTGATTTTGTTCAGTTCTTCTATCAAGCTAAAAACATGTGTTTTGTTTTTCCACCCTCTTCCCCTGACATACAAAGAATTTTTTTATACTATGCTCTTGGTGTACAACCCACCCCTCTCAATTTCCGGGAAGGGTGAAAAACATATATGCAACAAACTAGACACATAATGCCTCGCATATGTGTGATTTTGACTGGATAATATAATTCTGCTAGGTTTTTAATGATTAAGCATGCTAAAGGTGAAAAGATCAACTAGACATTGTGAAAATGTCATTTTAAACAAGGAATTACAAGGCATTACAATTAAAAGGGCTGGAGGCTATGGAGATGCGTTAAAAGACTACGAAGAGGCGTTGAAGGGCAATATAAAGGCATTGAAGGACGACAAAGGTGCGACTGGGTGTGTTAAAAGGTGGTATGGAAGGCAGTACAGGGCGACGAGGAAGAGCTAAATGGCAATGGGAAAGCGTTAGAGAGCAATGGGGAAGTATTAAGGCGTTAAAGGGCGCTGAAGAGGCGTTAAAAGGCATGGGAGGCATAAAAGGGCGAGTGAGATGCGTTCAATTATGACGGGGTGCGTTGAACGGTAACGAAAAGGCATTAAGGGGAAACGAAAAAGCGTCAAATGGCATCACAGGAGGCATTCAAGGGCGATCGAGAAGCAATAAAGGGAGACAGAGAGACGTTAAAGGGCAATGGGGAGGCGGTAAAGAACAACGAGGCAGTGCTAAAGCGCTACAACGAGGCATTAAAAGGCGACGGAAAGGTGTAAAAATGGTAATGCTATGCCCTAAAATGCGATGGAGGGCAAACAAAAGGGGATGAGTAAGTGTTAAAGGGTGACGGAGAGGCGTTAAATGGCGATTTTAGGTCACATACAGGCTAAACTGGCCAGAAGAACCTCCTGAGTATAGTGAGATGAATTAGATGACACTACCCTTCAGACACCATGATCACAGGATTCGAAATATGACATTTAACTAACAAAATTGTACTACAAGAAATGCAGGTAAAACCTCATCAAAGACATGGATTTCACTTGTTTCTATTTTTATTTTTGTAAAATGTTTTTTTGAAATGAGACTTTGGATTAAACTACTACCAGAGAAGGATTTTCTATTCAAAATCAAATTGAATTCAGTTATTACATTGTGTTATTTTAATTTGTTAGAACTATACATTCTCGCTCATTTGACCTTAAAATTGACATTTCGACTTTGAAGATGAAGCTGAATCGATCACTAAAATAATACCAGTAATGGATCTTCCAGTAAGTTAGATCAGGTCGGTTACCTCTTTTTACACGAAAAATAGGTATTACACTTGTTTTTACTTCACCTTAAAATTGACGTTTTAACATTAAAGACTTTTAATCTACAATTTTTGTTATACATTTTGACCTTGGAATTTACTTTTGTGATCTTGAAGAAGTCCTTGTATCACCAAAATAATAACATAAGTGATCCAGTAAAAACCACCGCAAAACGAGATATTGCATATGATGCTTTTTGATACTGTAGATCTGGTAATTTTCGCGTGTTTAGAAATTTCCCGACTTTATGATTTTTTGGACTTTACACGAAGTCTAGAATTTGCGAATTATCAATTTCGATGATAGGTAGCGCTATTATAAAAATAATTTCGCGAGATTCTTAAATTCGCGAATTTGTCCTCCTCACGAAATTCGCAAAATTTAAAACCTCGCGAATATTACCAGATCTGCAGTATTTGTATTTGTTAAAAATATTATTTTTAGGGATTTGACTTTAAAATTAACCCTTTGATCTTAAAGGTCACCTTGAATCACAAACATGATACCATAAAAGGATTTACCAGTAAAATCCCATGAAAATGAGGTATTACACAATTTCTTAACTTTATCATGTTTATTTGGTAAAAATCATATTCTCGATTATTTGACCTTTAGATTGACCTTTTGACTTTGAAGATGACCTTGAACCACAAAAATAATATTAGAAGTGAATTTTCCCATCAAAATTAGACGAAAGAGATGTATTAAACTTGTTCGTACCTTAGCCATGATCTTGGATTTTGCCATACCCCCCCCCCCCCCTCCAGTCCCACCGCCTGAATGTTATTGTCTCCAATTAGTTCCCCAACTCATAATATTATTACAGTATACGTAAAAATATGTATAATGACCGTAGCCACATAACCTAGGTATTCAAATGAAGCGGAAAGAGCTAACTAAGACATTTACGATGATTTCAATTTGAAAAAACCCTTTGGCCTTCATGGTTTGTACAAAAGTATTTTACCGCTTTAAGGGTTAATCTATGGTATGTCATCGGGAGGATATTGACGCTCATTACATGGGTCAGCCATGTGGAGGTTGTCATCCTAATAATGTATTCCAATAACACTCATGGCCCAACATCAAGCCAACATTGGGTGAACGTATCGTATATCTCTAGTGGTTGCTGGGCATTAGCATAGTTGATGATGCGTAATTACATGGCTGTTTTGTGACAGCTTTATTAAGGACGGTATATACCTATACATAAAATCTACAGTAACCGAAATATTGAATCAATTTTAATCGCAAGATATTGGTACATCGATGTCATGATAAACAGCATCTAATGTCTGTATCTCACTTAATTATAGACCATATAATATGAGCCCGGGGAGGAGGAGGGGTATAGGCCTACTGTGTACCGTCGAACCAATGTTGGCTTAATGTTGCTCCAGCGTCGAAAACGTCGGTGCAGAATATTTAAACGTAGGTGTCTAATATTCTTTGAACTTTAAATTAAATTTTTTGACAGCGCTCATTTAGCAGACGTATTAACAGCCTGATTCGAACTCAGACAGAAGAGGTTATGCAAAGCCAAAAGGCAGTATCTGCTCACTTGTACAGTAAGAAGATACTGCCTTTCGGCTAACACATTATACAACCTAATTGTGAAATGACTTTATTGTAAATGAAGATTACATAATAACATGACAAAGGTAACACCACCGAATCTGGCCCTTAGGCCTCAGCCAATCAGCGATAAATACGTCTGAATTGATTTTATCTCAATGTGAAACCCAGTCATATAATGACCCGATTCTGGAAATAATTATACATTGTGAGTGCATGACTTGCTGTAGTATATTATACCGTTATTAACTTCCTGGTGAGATGACAGCATATCAATAACGTAGGCCCTACATAATGACAACCCTTTGCTGTCCAGAGGAGCCCGGACGGACATATTTACATAACGGTAACAGAACGTAACATAATGTAGGCTATATTATGTTATACAATAAAAACAGCCATTTGCACTGGTGTGCCATTACATTAGGCCTACGTAACGTAGGTTTTCCTTTTGTCATGTGGTGGAATGCAGAACACTCCCACAAAATATGGCCACTTTAGCCAAGTATTACATGCCACCCTTATTACATGTACCCTCTTATCAGACTAACGTCAACCAGATCTATAGAGTCTCACCACAAAGTGGAAGACCTACATGTAGCTGACTAAATTGTTGTATTATTTGATACAGACCATTTTGACATAGTATTGTTTAATGTAAATAAAATAGCGTCGTTTTAAAATGCATAATCAAGAAAAATATAAAAAATACACTTACAAATATGTATCATGCTCATGGCATACAAGTCATGTATATTCATGTTTAGGTATCAGTTGTTGTGGGACAATACAAATTGTTGTCTCTAGAAAATGTTTTAGCATATCTTGTACTATACGTTAAATAATGTGACTAAATAACTGTAAATGACACTTGTATGGTGTTTACTGTAGTACATAATTGTGTATATGACTGCTTTATGAACAGTGATGAAGGCTGTAATGATGTACAACTAAACCATACAGTAACCCTTTAATGGCTAACCGCCACTATTGTCTTTTTTCAATAGATTATTTGCGCCTATAATAACAGTTTAAGGGTCGTTTATGTGTTTAGTTTGTGCTGAAATAATTATAACAAATTTAAGTAATTTCCACTAACTTGATGTTGTGGTACGCGGTGTCGTACATTCTTTTCCTATGGCAAGTTAAACTCTTAGTTGTCGATCCCAGCAAACACGAGACGTTCACACAATTCTGGTTTAATGTTGGGCCAGCATCGAAGATGTATCACGTAAGCGAAATGCCGATACCTATGATTTGGCCAGCACGACTACTAAATTATATAGAAATTTTGAACATTGCCATATCAAAAGCCCGTCTAGTAAGTCTTCAAATTGTCGTATTATTTCTCTGTGCAGTGGTTTTCACTCTATGAGACGTATATCGTTATCACCCCATATCGCACTCTAGCTGTAGTTTGAACTGCAATCTATGCCAGTTATGTCATGACTTGATCGTGTGAGAAAATACAAACGTTGTTCATTTTTCGTGTGATATGGGAAATACAGCTCTCGTCCAATGAATTTATTCAGGTGTTCGCCTGAAGGTTCACACCTTATTCATTGAACGGGTGCTGTATTTTCCCATATCGCACTCAAATGAACCGTTTGCATATCTTCACGTCTGCCCGTATTTTGCTTTTACAGTGGAAAAGATTTGTTGTTTCCTAATCAAGGAAAACCAACTGGATTAGCTAGGATAAATAAACTAGGTTAAATAAACTTTAAATGCCTATTGGCCACCCTATGTATACATTTTCCGTTATTTGGAGTACATTAGATACCATAAAATAACCGCGGATCGGTAATGCGCCAATAACACAGTTGTCAAATATCAACGAATAATGTCACAACACAAGACCGCAATGTAAACATATATACGTTATATTTTCAATCAATCGATCAACCAATCAATCAATCAATAAAACTTCTATAGTGCCTATAACCTCAGCGGACCGAGCTCAGAGGCGCACAAATCCTTAGCGCGATCTTGTGTCGTAGTCGAGGCCAAAGAGTGGGAAAGCCAGATCAAATAGGTGAGATTTAAGTAAGTTCCTGAATGTTTCTGAAAATTGTCTCGGCATTTCGTACGGGCACATGCAGGGCGCTCCATAAGGCTGGGCCAGATATAGAGAAAGCTCTTGACCCAGTCTTAGTATTTATACGAGGAATAACAAATCTATTCTAATTTGTGGAGCGTAGATATTTTGAGCATTTCGGCCGAACAAGTAAGTCAGCCAGATATGCCGGTCGGTTGTCTTTTAGGGTTCGGAAAGCTATTGCACATAATCTAAAATGAATGCGAAACTTGACAGGAAGCCAATGTAATTGTTTTAGAATAAGATCGGAACGACTAAATCGTGGGGCTTTGTTTACCCACTCTTGCAAGGCAGTTCTGAACGCGTTGTAATCTAACGATATCCCTTTCTGGCATATTGTGAAAAAGTGAGTTACAATAATCTAACTTAGGTTACCTTATCTACTAAACTATACGTTAAAGAATGTGACTAAATAACTGTAAATGACACTTGTATGGTGTTTACTGTAGTACATAATTGTGTATATGACTGCTTTATGAACAGTGATGAAGGCTGTAATGATGTACAACTAAACCATACAGTAACCCTTTAATGGCTAACCGCCACTATTGTCTTTTTTCAATAGATTATTTGCGCCTATATTAACAGTTTAAAGGTCGTTTATGTGTTTAGTTTGTGCTGAAATATAACAAATTTAAGTAATTTCCACTAACTTGATGTTGTGGAACGCGGTGTCGTACATTCCTTTCCTATGACAAGTAAAAATCTTAGTTGTCGATCCCAGCAAACACGAGACGCTCACTCAATGCTGGTTTATTGTTGGGCCAGCGTCGAAGACGGTGGGCCAACAATAAACCAGCATTGGGTGAGCGTCTCGAGCTTGCTGGGATGTATCACGTAAGCGAAATGCCTAGATACCTATGATTTGGCCAACACGACCACTAAATTATATAGAAATTTTGAACATTGCATTTGAAAGCCATATCAATAGCCCGTCTAGTAAGTCATCAAGTTGTCGTATTATTTCTCTGTGCAGTGGTTTTCACTCTATGAGACGTATATCGTTATCACCCCATATCGCACTCTAGCTGTAGTTTGAACTGCAATCTATGCCAGTTATGTCATGACTTGATCGTGTGAGAAAATACAAACGTTGTTCATTTTTCGTGTGATATGGGAAATACAGCTCTCGTCCAATGAATTTATTTAGGTGTTCGCCTGAAGGCTCACACCTTATACACCTTTCTCAATAACAACACGCCACACAGTGAGCAACGCCGAACTGTTTTAATCAGACAACTGTTACACACTGTTCAATGACAACACGCCACACAGTGAGCAACGCCGAGCTGTTTTAATCAGACAAACTGTTCACGCGAAAACTCGTGCAAGCAGTCTATTCATTGAACGGGTGCTGTATTTTCCCATATCGCACTCAAATGAACCGTTTGCAAATCTTCACGTCTGCCCGTATTTTGCTTTTACAGTGGACACGTTTTGGTTTTTTCATAATCAAGGAAAATCAGCTGGATTAGCTGGGATAAATAAACTAGGCTAAATAAACTTTAAATGCCTATTGGCCACCCTATGTATACATTTTCCGTTATTTGGAGTACATTAGATACCATAAAATAACCGCGGATCGGTAATGCGCCAATAACACAGTTGTCAAATATCAACGAATAATGTCACAACACAAGACCGCAATGTAAACATATATACGTTATATTCTCAATCAATCGATCAACCAATCAATCAATCAATAAAACTTCTATAGTGCCTATAACCTCAGCGGACCGAGCTCAGATGCGCACAAATCCTTAGCGCGATCTTGTGTCGTAGTCGAGGCCAAAGAGTGGGAAAGCCAGATCAAATAGGTGAGATTTAAGTAAGTTCCTGAATGTTTCTGTAAATTGTCTCGGCATTACGTACGGGCACATGCAGGGCGTTCCATAAGGCTGGGCCAGATATAGAGAAAGCTCTTGACCCATTCTTAGTATTTATACGAGGAATAACAAATCTATTCTAATTTGTGGAGCGTAGATATTTTGAGCATTTCGGCCGAACAAGTAAGTCAGCCAGATAAGCCGGTCGGTTGTCTTTTAGAGTTCGGAAAGCTATTGCACATAATCTAAAATGAATGCGAAACTTGACAGGAAGCCAATGTAATTGTTTTAGAATAAGATCGGAACAACTAAATCGTGGGGCTTTGGTTACCCACTCTTGCAAGGCAGTTCTGAACGCGTTGTAATCTAGCGATATCCCTTTCTGGCATATTGTGAAAAAGTGAGCTACAATAATCTAACTTGCTACAGACGAGTGTCACTGCAATTTGCTTGGCAATATCTGAGGACAGACATTTTTGAATTCGACGCAGGTCACGGATATAATAGAAGCATGCGCTACATGTTTGGGATATGTGTTTTCGGAAATTCAGGCTACTGTCAAATACTACACTACAAGATTTTTGGGTGATGCAGATGGATTTGTGTCCCGACCTAGAATTAAGCATTGGAAATTATGTAGGAATTTTTCTCGTTAAAGTTTGGTCCCAATAAGAAAAAATTATGTCTTGCTAGGATTAAGGTTCAGCTTAGACCCTTTCATCCAGGCCGACACACCCATTAAACACTGTTGCAACTTCTCAAAAGAGTCCTTAGCGTTTGAAACTGATAGAGACATGTATCATCGGCATAAAGATGGTGGTTTATGTCAAAACTAGACATAATAGCGCTGAGTGGTGTAGTATATAAGGTGAAAAGCACTGGTCCCAGAGCCTTGTGGAACTCCATATGAGAGTGTGACTTTATCTGACAGAGTGTCTTTAATTTTTAAGGATTGGTGCCTATTTTGCAAATAGAAAAAAAAAATTTAAGCCTGGCCAGATATCCCATACCAATCAGAAAGTCTATCTGTTAATGTAGCATGGTCAATGGTGTTAAGGCGGCCGACAAGTTAAGCAAGGTCAGAGCCGTAACTTCGGCCTTGTCCATACTAATAATGATATCGTTATGTACTTTCAGTAGAGCCTATTCTGTAGAATGATGTTTCCTGTAGGCTGATTGTAATGAACTAGATAGACGGTTATTTTTTATATGAGTTTGCAGCCGATTGGCTACTACCTTTTCTAAGATTTTGGAAACTCAAGTCAAGAAACTCAAGTTGGATACAGGCCTGTAATTTTTCAGTTCGTTTTTAGAAAGAGATGTTTTTTACGTAGTGGTCTTACATGAGCTTTGAGGAAATGTACTAGTTTCCATTGAAATGTTAATTATGTCAGTGATGGGAATTATTAATATGTCAAGACAATTTACCAACACGCTTGTAGGAATGGGGTCCAGATCACAAGATTTTGACGATGAGCTCAAAATAAGCTTTTTAATTTCATCTTCTGACGCACTTTCAAAAACGTTCATTTTTTATCTAATTTCTGGTTTTTGCACTGGTGGAATATTCTGTACTTTATCTGGAAATTTAGTACGAATAGTTTTAATGTCATCCACAAATACTTAGAGACAATTAATGATCACATAGTGATTATACTGATGTGAATTCTGGCGGAGCCGGCGGTGGAATTCTATGCAGAATGTTATTTATTGAGTTCCATAGACGTCATCATTCTATTGCACATGCAGCATTGATGTTTGCAAAGATAACAATCTAGATATGTCTGCGCCATGTTCGCTCGAGATTGTGGCGAAGGGTTCTAGCCTTCATTATTTCCGGAGTCTTTGTACTTACAGGCGCGTGTTTGTCTGAAATAGAGCTAAGGACAGAATCATACTGTTGACATAGTGCCGATAGATCTTTCTCTTGTTTCTTTATTAGATCCGAATTGAGAATATCTGAATGAAACGATTTATAATCAATTTTGTTTATTTTTCGAAAATATATTTTTTCTTTGTTCAATTTCGTCTTACAACAGTCAATTTCTGATATGCCCGCAAGATGGTCTGAGATACCTGCTGCCGAAAAACCTGCTTTGATAGAATTAGAAATGTGTTTGTTGATTCAAAGATCTAGCCAATGACCATGGACGTGAGTTGGAAAATTAACATGCCGCTTAAGATCGAAACATGTGAGCATGTGATTGAATTTATTGGTTATTCCATTTGAGTTATCCAGATGTAAGTTGAAATCTCCCAATATATACAAATTGTCATGGAGGGGAATTATGTTCTCTAGTAAATCTTGAAATTCATAAAAAAAATAGGCCTGTACCGTTTTGGAGCCTATACAGGCAGATAACGAAATCACTGAACGAATTGGTCCGATACGTGCAGATATCGCTTCGAACGTTTAGAGAGATGGCAGAGGATGAAAATCAGTTTTAAATTGGTCAGAAACTAGAATGCTTACACCTCCTCCTGTGCGCTGATCTGCACGAGGTTCGTGAAAGAACAAAAAGCCAGGAGGTGAAATATCGGCTATCGTTTATTGCGTTTCATCATGTTTTAACCATGTTTCAGTCACTTCCACAATGTCCACAATGTCAATGTTACATATTCTAACTACAAAAGGATAGATAATTCCATTACATAAGAAGGATGGTAAAATGATTATGACCAACTAGGCCTACAGGCCTATTTCTCTACTCCCTTCCATTTTCAAAATAATTGAAAATGTGGCACATAATCAAATAAGAAATTATTTCACTTCAAATAATTTATTTTACGTAGGCCCACACCAGTATGGATTTTGATCTAAACACTCCACTGAATTATCAGCATTACATTTAGTTGATAAAACAGCTATTGTAATAATGGATTCTGACAACATACCTCTTAATATTTCTCGCGACACTCATGGTCGTTATTGGATAACCTAGAACATTGTGGAATCAGAGATACAGAACTATTATTCTTTCAAAACTATATTCTACTCACTACTAAATTTTTAAATAACGATGGCAGAAATAAATTATCGAAAATTATAGGGCCTACATTGATGTAACAAAGTTTAATTTCTATGCAAAAAAATGAAAAAAATAACTCACATTGGGACATTCACATTAACTCAATTTACTTAAAATTAATAGGTCGAACAGTCGGCATTTTGAAACATAGTCTTCCTCTAAATATATTACATGTGACATTTTGTAGTTAATCGTCGCTCACCTACATCATGGTATTTTACTATGGAGTTATCATTAAGGAAGATTTTATAAATTACAAAAAATTACAATACACATTTCACACATTATAAACCTTTTTGTAAAACAAAAAATACAATAAACATTGACGACATTTTTAAATTATAACTTAAATTATTTTTCTATTAATTGCAACATAATATTTTGCCCACATACTTTACTTCTTTTACAACTACACGTCGTACACGACACTGTGAAGCACACGACCACAATACAAGCCATCAACATAAATATGTGACTCATCGAACCCGACAGGATTTTGCAGAAAAATATATACGTTTTGATTCATCTAATGTATTAAAGGTATATTATCGCGTAAAATGTTTGTATTCAATAATACACCTTAAGTTATAGTGAGACCTATCATAATGCCGGGAGCCAGATGGAATGTGAAGAACATAAAATTTACAAAGCTTTACACCTGAAAAATAGAGAAACATGAAGAATAATTTGAATACATGATATTCAAAACTTAGTTTTATCTGATAGTCTAGCTGACTATATTTTTTATGACTTATTTTTATTTTGTATTTAATTTCTGTTATTTTTTAAAAAATATGGAAGTGTCTATTTACCCCGTCTGCAAGAAGAGTAAAACCCTTATTTAACCCGACAATGACAACCAATCAAAATCGTTCTTTCAATGCCCTGCTGTCAATGTTTGTTTTTTGGCGCTCATTCACGGAACTGGATAGCCTACACCAGGACCTTATGAAAATGAACAGGTAAGTTATGCCGCGTGAAAATAAACTTGTACAATGTCAAATATATCCCTGACACCTGACAACTATTATCGCTTGCAACATTTACAAAATATATGAAAGCTGGATTACTACCAAATATATGTGAATTGACAACTACACGTAATATCGTCCGTGGCCGCATTTGATTTATGCTAACTTTCTATACAAATAGTAGTCGCAACAGGTTTGATTACGACGCCCGATGTGCATTTTACATTGCTTAGTATCTGAGACATTTACCCAAGGTTACTTTATTGTTGGTTCAGCGTCTACGAGACTGGGCCAACATTAAACCAACATTGGGTAATATAGTCAACCTAATGGCGGGGAATGCCGGCCGCAGATCCAGGGCGGGGGAGGGGGGACGGCCCCGCTTTTTTCGCCACATTATTTTAAAAAGCTACCTGCATTGGCTTAAATATACCAACAAAAAACTTGAGGGCCGCCCCCAAGCCCCCCCCCCCCCACGTTTATTTTTTTCAAATCCTGGAAGACAACCTGGGCTAAATAACAATAAAAGCCTTCTTATATAACACACATAAAAACAAGTGGGTCATAGAGCTATTTCAATCTTCGTCTTCAACCAACATAAAATCACCACAATAAATAACTATGTCAATCTATGTGGCCTACTTATTTAACCCACAACAAAGCATCCAGGCTAAATAACTATTTCCACATGAAACAACCCGGGCTAAATAACAATTCCAACCTTCTAATTTAACCCGCATTTAAGAACCCAGACTATATACCTATTTCAACCTTCGTATTTAGCCCACAACAAAGCATCTGGGTTATAAACGTTTACCTCCTTCTTATTTAACCCACAGAAAAACAGCTGGATAATATAGAACTATCTCAACCTTCATATTTCATCCACACCAAATCCACCGAGCTAGATAAATATCCCAACCTTCTTATTTAGCCCACAGAAAATCACATACTGGGCTATTTAACTATTTGAACCTTCTATTTAACCCAAATAAAAGCAAATAGGTTTTAGAACTTTTCAACCGACTTATTTAACCCCCAGAAAACATCCCGGGCTAAATAACAATACAAACCTTCTTATATAACCCACATAAAACAAGTGGGTTATAGAGCTATTTCAACCCACATCAAATCACCGGGGATAAATAACTATGTCAACTTATGTACTTAATTAACCCACAATAAAGCATCCATGCTAAATGACTATTTCCACATCAAACAACCCGAGCTAAATAACAATTCCAACCTTCTTATTTAACCCGCAATTAATAACCCAAACTATATACCTATTTCAACCTTTGTAGCTTCCAGCCCACGGAAAATCTATTTAACCCAAATAAAAGCAAGTAGGTTTTATAACTTTTCAACCGACATATTTATTTAGCCCACAAAAAACAACCCGGGCTAAACAACAATTCCACCCTTCTTTATGCCTACACGTAATAAAGCACCCAGACAAATTTCAACCTTCTTATTTAGCCCACTACAATACAACCTTCTTATTTAACACACAGGAAAACAGCTGGGTTACAGAGCGTTTTTCCGATCTTCATATTTAATCCACAACAAATACACCGGGCTAGATGACTATCCCAACCTTTTTATTTAACCCACAAAAAATCACCTGAGCTATTAAACTATTTGAACCTTCTTTAACCTAAGGAAAAAACAGCTGGTTATAGAAATATTTTCGTATTTAATCCACATCAAATCCACTGGTTTAATAACTATTCCAACCTTTCTTATTTAAACCACAGAAAAGCAGCAGGGTTATTTCAACATGTCTGAGCAAGTTAATCTAAATTATATCTGGTGCAAAATGTGCGCTATGAGCGCTAGAACATAAATCGTTGTTGCTACACAGTACAGTAATGATTAAATTGTGCTATAGTGATATTTGTTTTTGTTTTCTTTGTACAGGATAAAGGTACAGCGATACAATTTTAGATCATTCTCCCGGAAACACGATTGCCCAGTGTACAGATAGTACAATAGTGTATGAGAGATAAATGTAAGTATGCCTATCTACCTAATTTATGTGTTACCCAACAAATATTTAAGTTCGTGTAGTTATCATATTGTATTTTTTTTATCAAAATATTAAATGCAAATTTCGAATTTAATCACCACAAATAGAACATATTAATACAAAAATAATTATGTTTCATTGATCCATTCATTATTTTATTTTCAGCGAGACGCCAGTGGTTTTAGAAGAATATATATGGACACTCTATATGAACACTCGAAGTCACTGGCTATGTTTATTTTATCTCTTAAAGAAACATAAATAAGATCTACATTATTTTATTTGTGATATGATTTTCTTGATGTTTAAAAATTAAAAAATGCATTGCAACATTCGTAATTATTATTATCTCATCATTAACTTTATAATTGAATGTGTTCACATGGTCGCAGAGTAACACAGAAGTTATCCACAAAAGGATTACCTACTTCTGTACATTATTAAATTATCTAGTAGCTATAACAACTACCATTATATAGCCCCGGGACAATTGTAAATAAAGCACTAAATTATAATACTTACATTTAATTAATTAAACAGGATAGTAGGCCTACCCCCCCTCCCCCCTACACTTTTCAACACCCGATATAATTCTATGATATGTACACAGAAGTAAAATACAGAAAATATGTGCCCCTGAGCCCTTGTTGAAAGGAAAATAAGACAATCACTAAAAATCATTGCGCTATGACCAAAACCTTTTCATTTCGTACTCAGTCAGGTAAGTGCCTACATACAAAAGTATGAGTAATACGGACTAGAGCGGTACTTGGGATTACGAGCTCACAATGTATCTTTGACTTTTTGGAAAAAAACAATTTCACCATACATTCTATAGTTCCTCAAATATTATTATAAATAAGAGTAAACATAAAGCTATTTTAAAACTGTTTGGTAAATCATAAATGGTACCTTGGATAAAGGCGATAATAATGTTTAATCTAAACAACCGATGATAATAGTGTTCACTTTGCCTTAATCAGTCTTAATACAAGGACAAATTGAACAGATTGTTACTACTCCCAGAAACTAATAGTCGTCACAGACTGGAAGAGGATGAATGAAATAATGATAACAGTAATTTGAAACATGTATTGCAGTAATGTCGTGCGATCGCTATGTGACATTAGGAATAAGTCATCGTCATGGAGTGGTATAAAAAATATACTATAGAACTTAAATCTGATTCAACCCATCAACATTGCCTAGTTGAAAGCAGATCAGACGTTTCATCTAACTGATTAAAAATATTCACTTTTGATGGACCACATACCTTAAAACGTTGGCCAAATAAATATTAATTAATTAATATTTAGATGGTTTAACACACAATTCTGCAATATTTGCGTATCAACCATGGAGACCAAAGAGCTGTTCCAATTTGAAATCATCACAATTAGCTTTTTATTTGTCATAACAAATAGCTTGGGCGGGGGGCCTAGGGTAGTGGTTAGCACCGCTGCCTTTCACGCCAGAGTTCGGGGCTCGGTTCCCGGTCTCGGCGGTTGGAAAGAAACAAAAATGTTTCTTCCCCATCCACGTGTGAAAGTCAGTATTGTGGGGAGCCTACGTGACCGAGAGGTAGCGTGTTCGGCCTCAGACCGCCAAAGCTCGAATTTCGAGTCCTGTGTCTGGAGGACAGTGTCATCTCAATCATCTCACCATCCTCAGGAGGCTCTCCTGGCCCAGTTTAGCCTATATGTGCACAAAGGTGGCCTAAAGCCCGATTCATTTCATTTACAAATAGCTTAGTTAGCTCTTTCTGCTTCATTTGAATATATATGTTACGGGTCTACGGCCATTACAATTTGCTTTGCAAATTCCTTTAGTGCGGGGGTCGTTTACGTCTAAAGACGGTCCCCGCGCTGAAAGGGTTAAGAATAATTTAGGGAAATCTCACGGTAAAATTTAAGCTCCGAGCGTACCCACCATAGCGGTATAGTGGCCAAAGTTAAAAGACAGTAGGTCAAAGCTAGTAGGCCTATAGACTAAACCAACTGAGAAGTTTCGCTGACTCACCAATAATATTTACCTTGACGACCCCAACCTTAGAACCATACTGCGCATGCGGGTGGTCCTACAACATGTGTTCAGTAAAATAGTGACGTCTCGCCGATGCTGAAAGGCCTACTGGTCGTGTTCGCTGGGAAGAGACGGATAAGGGATTATTGTAGGTGGGTCGTTGTGATTCGCTGAGTAAACATTTAGGGCGCCTAATACAAAGGCAGGCATGCGCAATAAGATCAACTTCGACAGGAGTGGGTCTATCGCAACGTAAATATTTTGATTCAGTGAAGTGTAACGACCCACCAACTTTAAATCATAACTGACATGTGAGTAGACTGAATAAACTGAATAATAATCGGATAGGATAGATTATTAGATAGGCCTACACACATACTTGACCTCGCTTTGTATTTGTTAGTTTCGATACTATTATGTATTATCCACATAAAAAACACTTAATTATTATATTCCTGGTTATTATCAGAGTGGACAGGAATGTACATCAATCGAGAGATCATCCACAGTTACCAGGTTACCAGTTACCAGTTACGTCTTAGTGTAGAAGCATTTAATTCGAAAAAAAACATATTCAGTGTGTAACAAGCCCTGTCTTCTCAGTCCTGAGATTTACTTTCTGTGCAGTGAGCCCCTCATTCCTTCCGAGAGATAAGGTTTACCAGTCCTAGTGTGGAGTTTGCCTCTCATACCCCCTGAGTGTTGAGGTTTACCTAGTGTGCATTGGCCCCTTATCCCTCATGAGAGATGAGGTTTACCTGGTGTGCAGTGGGCCCCTCATCCCTGACTCTGCCTGAGAGATGAACTTCATCCAATCTGCAACCTACAGCCCCTACCTATTCCTGAGATGAAGCTTACCAGTGTGCAACCAGCCTCTCATCCCTCCTGAGAGATAAGGTTTTTACAATGTGCAATATTAACACAATAATAAAACAATGATCTTTGAAAATTTGATTACTATCAAAGTATTTTGCTAATTTTCTCTCTAACTCCCATTGATCCACCCAGCTTTTCTAGCCTAGATAACGTTACGACTAAGTTTTGTAAACATCTGCTTTGAAAATTCATCTGTCTAAAATATATTTCAATTTGTAGCATTTGCTGGGTCTAGCTACAGAAGAAAATATATCATACACATGCCAGTGTAGCACCAGATGATTAACATGGTTAATATGGGAGCAATTTCATGCTCTAGCCACCAGGAGATTATTATATGAGACATATGATTCTAGGCATCAGCAGGTTAATATAGGAGAAATATGATACTCTAGTTCACAGAGGTTTGATACTTGAGACACGTGATACTATAGACAACAGATGGTTAAAACACTTGATACTCCAGCCTCCAGACATTTGAAGCGACAATCAGGCTAAAATCCTTAAAAATCCTTAATTTAATTTTGGCTTCTTAATATGGTCATACTATTTGAACATGTCCATAGACTAGTATTGCGTATGTTTTTTGTGTTACGCATTTACCAGTTAAGGTAGAAATCAATACGCAATTTAATTTTAGACATGCATGTCTAAATTAAGAAATACAGGAATAACTGATAAACGAGTCTTTCCGCACCCTTGCTACGTTGCAACAGCAGCCCAAAATTTAAAAGACTTCCGCAATTCTAGTCTATTGACATGTGAACATATTAAGGTAGTATATTAAGAAGCCAAAATAGCAATATTGATTTTTTGATGATTTTAGCCTGATTGTGTCGGCTTTAATACAGAAGACATGTAATACTCTAGGCAACAGAAGGTTAACATTAGATAAATATATTAGACTAGTCGCAGAAGATTAATATTTGAGACACGTGATACCAGAGACCCCAGAGTTACTCTAATTCGGAAAGGGGTAATAAATAAAACATATGATACTCTAGGTATGAGAAGGTTAATATAGAAGAAATATGGTAATCTAGTCCACAGAGCGGTGATACACGAGACACCGTGATACTATCGACCCTCTGAACCTCAGAGGGTTAATACACGGCACACTCTAGCCTATAGAGGGTTAATAAATACCATCTATGAAGCTCTAGACATGAGTAGGTTAAAATAAGATAAACATGCTAGTGTAGTCCACAGAGGGTTAAGACATATGAAACGTGATACTCTAGACTACACAGGGTTAATACTTGCGATAGTCTAGTCAACAGAGGGTTAATAAATAAGACATGTGATACTCCAGACATCAAAAGTGAATATAGAAGAAATATGATAGTCTAGTCTACAGAGGGTTAATATTTGAGACACGTCATAATATCGACTCTCTGGAACTCAGAGGGTTAATACACGTCATACTCCAGCCTATAGAGGGTTAATAAATACTATCATGTGATGATCTAGGCATCAGTAGAATAAAATAAGATAAATATGATAGTGTAGTCCACATAGGGTGAATATATTAGAAACGTAATACTCTAGACCACAGAGGGTTAATACTTGCGATAGTCTAGTCAACAGAGGGTTGATAAATAAGAAATGTGATACTCCAGACATCATGCTCTAGGCATCAGTAGGTTAAAATAAGATAAACATGACAGTGTAGTCCACAGAGGGTTAACACATTAGAAACGTGATACTCTAGACCACAGAGGGTTGATACGTGTGATATTCTAGTCCACAGAGGCTTAATAAATAAGACATGTGATACTCTAGGCATCAGAAGGTTAACATAGAGAAAATATGGTAGTCTAGTCCACAGAGGGTTAATACATGAGACATGTCATACTCTAGACCCCAGAGAGGTAATACATGTCATACTCTAGAATGGAGAGTGCTAATACATAAGATATGTGATATTCTAGGCAACAGAATGTTATTATAGGAAAAATCTGATAATCTCATATCTTGGGGATGCGGGGTTCACTGCACACTGTGTAAACTTCACCCTGAGAAAGTGAAAGGCTCGCTACACACTGGGTGAACCTCATCTTTCAGGCCCAGTTATAGATGAGGGGCCCACTGCACACTGTTGGCTAAATCTCATCTTCAGGAGATATGAGGGCTCGCTGCACACTGACTGAACCCTTATCTCTCAGAAGGGATGAGGGCCCACTGCACACTAGGTACACCTCATCTGTTATGAGGCATGAGGGGCCCACTGCACCCTGGCTAAACCTCATCCTTAGGATGGATGAGGGGCTGGTTGCACACTGGGTAAACCTCATTTCTCAGGCAGTGTTAGGGATGAGGGGCTCACTGCACACTGGGTAAACCTCATCTCTCAGGAAGGATAAGGGGCCCACTGGACACTAGGTAAACCTCATCTATCAGGCAGAGTCAGGGATTAGGAGCTCACTGCACAATCGACAAACCTCATCTCTCAGGAGGGATGAGGGACCCACTGCACACTAGGTAAACCTAATCTCGTAGGAGGGATTAGGTGCCCACTGCACTCTAGGTAAACCTCATCTCTCAGGAGGGATGAGGGGCTGGTTGCACACTGGGTAAACCTCATCTTTCAGGCAGAGTCAGGGATGAGGGGCCCACTGCACACTGGGTAAACATCATCTACAAGGCAGAGTCAGGGATGAGGGGCTCACTGCACAATCGATAAACCTTATCTCTCAGGAGGGATGAGCGGCCCACTGCAGACTTGGTACACTTTATCTTCTAGGAGGAATGAGGGGCCCACTACACACTGGTAAACCTCATATATCAAGCAGAGTCAGGGATGAGAGGCTCACTGCACAATCGATAAACTTCATCTCTCAGGAGAGATGAGGGGCCCACTGCACATTTGGTAAACCTCATCTCTTAGGAGGGATGAGGGGCCCACTGCACACTAGGTAAACCTCATTTTCTCAGGAGGGATGAGGGGCCCACTGCACACTCGCTAAACCTCATCCTTGGAAGGGATGAAGGGATGAAGGGCTCGCTGCACACTGGGCAAACCTGATCTGTAAGGGATTAGTTGATACTAGTACAATGAATGCTCCCAACGTCACCTCCACTCATCGATGTAGCTGCTTTTGAAAATTAGTAATGCGAACATATTTATTGTGCTACTCGAGTGGACCCAATGTAATGCTTTTTTTGACAACCAATAAGAAACCTTGTTACATCATTCACGGGGTGCCCAAGGACACTTTAATTATCTTGCATACACCGCAGCGGGCTGTATAACTCTAATTTTCCTTTATTGTGTCCGCCACGGTGTGTCGAAGGCACAAAATCAGCGGTTCCCCGCCCCGTCACGGGACGTGGAAGAGCATTTAACTGTTATCTGCCCCGTCACGGGTTATCCAACGCCGTGACGGGGCAAATAGACCCGGCCTTAAAATATATACTCTAATACAGTATCATTCACCATCAAATTTCAAAAGTATTTGTCTTAGTATATTCTAGATCAACACCACTTAGAATAAATAAATCTGTCTTGCGGATAGGCCTGTAAATCCATAAATAAGATTGGTAAAAGCTGGACGATAATAGGTCATATTAACGATTATTAAAAAAATCAGTCAGCTATAAATATACCATTAATAAAATGGGTGACGTCGATTTATTATGGAAGGTGTTTAACAGACCTTTTTGAATCATATTGTATAAATTACAGGTGATGAGAGTGTTTTATCTAGCTCCCAATATTATGACATCATATCTTCATATCAATTTTTTTACGCGAATGTATATAGCTTCAAGTAGCAGTTCCTCGAATAGTATTAACAAACTGTATAGGCATACACGGTTTCACTTTAGCTATATGCTAAACATTCTGATATTGTATGGAATAAAATTATCACTCAATATAATATGTATTTATGCGTATATAAATCTATGTATAGTTTTATGCATGTGTTTTGTAAATATTCAGTTAAGCAAAACACTGATAATTCCCTACTTATATGTATGAACACGTCTAGAATATGCATGGGTTCACGTATGTGTATGTGCATATGTATGTGTGTATATGTATGTATATATCATGTATAATGTACGTAAATATATATACATGTAAATAATATCAGAAATGCATAACACATGTTATGAATTTCTGATAAAATGCATGTTGATGGTGGAAGCGCAAAACCATCTATCTGACAGATAGATGATGAAAACGCAAAACCCTCCTATCTTTTATATAAATGGTGGAAGCGTAAAATGTGTGTATGTATATAAATTATATGTATGTATAGGCATGTATTATGTACGTAAATGTACACCCTATATAATTTCAGAAATGCATAATACATGTTATGCATTTCTGATAATATGCATGTTGATGGTGGAAGCGCAAAAACCACCTATCTAACAAATAGATGATGAAAACCTCCTATATTTTAGATAGATAGCGGACGCGCAAAACCACCTATCTGCAAAATAGGTATTTTTCGGATTTTGCATTCTTAGTGTTACTTCACCAATTTTGTACTATCTGTCAACTTTTCTAATGGCTATATTTAAAGGTCTAGTCAACTGTTAAAACTTGCAGGACATGGGTCCCCCAGAATGCAATAGTGCCCGTGGGTAGGCCTAGGCCCTAGGCCTATATCATAATAATACTAAAATATGCGTTTCATACCCACCGACGCATTATACAGTGATATAACCTAAGCGACATCTATGAGTTAATAATTCCACCAAAGCTCAAAGCTCTTAGACCTGGTTCTTAGCTTGGCGTCGGTTTTGCAAGCTAACTGACTTTATTACTGGGGGATTTCGAAACAGTTGACCCGGCGAATTTGTATTGACAGGACAGCCAAGGTACACTCTGCCAATGTTGGTTCAATGTTGGTCCAGCATTTATACAGCATTGGGTCATTGTCTCGTTTGGGTGGTATCTTGTAATCAGTTTAGTTGCTGATATCAATGCCGTCACCCTGTACTCTACTGTAGGACTACCTACAGCCCTGTTTATAGGACAATGATTATGATTTTGACTAGATGACAATATACTAGCGAAAACACTAATGGAGGATTTTCTGCAGTTATTTTTCCACTTCCCTCTTGGCAAAACAAAATGTGCGATCAGCATAGAAAAAAAGTTATTGTTTTTATATATTTATTTTTAGAAAATGACTTGTGTGTTTAATTGAGGAGAAAGGTATTCAATTCCATTCTGTGAAACGCAGTGACGTCACTCGGTGAAAATAAGGTTATATAAGACCCCCTCCCCCATACTTCATTCTGTGAAACTCAGTGACGTCACTAGGTGAAAACAAGGCTATATAAGACCCCTCCCCCATACTTCATTGTATTAGCCAGCTCGGTGAAAACCAAGGAGGTCAAGGTCATTGAGTTTCACAGAATAGTCAGTTTGATCGTTCAGAATGTGGTAATTCACTGGATGTCGCAAGCGATCATGCAGAATGTTCGTGGTGCTTCACTAGGTGTCGCACGTCATTATCACAGGTCACTGTACATGGGCGACGCCTGGTGAGAGTTCTATGACTTTTTGAACCAGTGCTGTTTCAATATCAGCCTAGCCTGTCGGTGTGCGAACCAGCATTGAAGAAACAATGCCTACAACAGATTTTTCTGACTGCTATTTAAAAAATAAATTAGTCACCCAATAAAATAATTATGATGGGAATTTGCAGTTGAATTTTTTAATCATGGTGCATTATAATTACCTTAATTATAGATGGTATAGCTGATGTGCGTGTAATGTATCATATTAGGATTAGAGCCCACTTACTAACTGCCTTGAAAAGTCAAAAGGCCGTAACTGCTCACTTTTGAAGTAAGCAGTTACCAGCTGGTTACAGCCTTTTCGCTTTTCTGAGGGCTCGCCATGTGCGTTTTATGGACAGACGTGGATAATTAATGTACGGTCCCTAAACCAGTGTACATAGGGAAGATATATAATAACGATAAACAAAAAACAACGAAGGATTTGGCCAATAAAGTTCATTCACCTCATATCAGTGCCGCTGGTTACGTAATATATGTGATGATTACGTAACCAGCCAACATCATACAGCCGAAATCAGGGGCCAACGTGGATAATTATGTGAGATCAGCTGGTGGCGCCCTCAAGTGTCCATTTACAAATAGAGTCTGGCTGTCATTAAGTATGAAAAACAGCAACATTTTCACAATAATATAAAAATATTAATTGGCTAGTTATAAACAGACGTAAACAGACGTAACTTTTTTAACTATTTGCACTGATACACTAACGTTCAAAGCCAAAAGGCAGTACTATATTACTTGGATGGTAGAAGGCCTAGTAACTGCTTATTTGCCTTCCGGCTTTGCATAGTATAGTACAGCTATCACCTTGAAATATATTAATTTAAACTATGTAATATTCACGTAATTATCCCGATATCGTGAAATTAACTCAAAATTAAATAAATACGAGTTTATGGCATTTAATTTATAGGGTCCGACTACAAATTATTTAACTCTTTAAGTGCTAAGCACGTCTTTTGCTGTTTAATCTTTTTTATTTATTCGTGAAACAAGTACATTTGAAAGAGAAATTGGCATTAAATTTGTTGGAATACCATGATTTGTTTTGATTCAAATTGTGTCCAGAGGCGGATCCAAGAGGTGATTTGGAGGGGGGGTTAAACCCCCCTCGGAATATATTTTTTATAATCTTGTTCAAGTGTTTTCTTATGAACTGGTGATATACTGGTGATATACGACCCCCTAACAGTGAAATATTCCTTTGTCAAGTTTATTCCTCCCACCGTCACTTGTTCAAGTGTTTTCTTATGAACTGGTGATATACTGGTGATATACGACCTAACAGTGAAATATTCCTTTGTCAAGTTTATTCCTCCCACCGTCAGTGAAAAGCTCCGCCCCTGGTGACTTTTTGGGTAAGCTATTGGTCTCGGTAGCGCGACACAATTTCAAGTGGGGGGGGGGGGGGGGAATTAATATACTATAATTTAGCGCTTTAACCCTTTCACCACTGAAGCCCGTTTTTATGTGCTGAATGCCATAGCATTCAGCACATAAAAACGGGCTCACCACTGAAGCCCGTTTTTATGTGCTGAATGCCATAGCATTCAGCACATAAAAACGGGCTTCAGTGGTGAGAGGGTTAAACGCTCAGGCAATGTTCAGGCAAATTTTCAGGAAAACGAATGGTTTTACCTGCTTTCACATCGACATGTTCGGAAAATTCCATCTTTTTATCTACAGTGCGCAAAAACATGTATAACCATCCCAGAAATAAAATCACATTAACCATTGACCTCCTTTTGTAATTGTTTACATTTCACGGAATGGTGAATTAAGTGGCAAACACGACACATTTGCCCAATGCTGAATTAAAGTTGATCCACCAACTGCGACGCTGGCCCAGCATTAAACCTACATTGTTTTAATGTCTCGTGTTCTCAGGATAAAATCAGTATTTATTTATATTAAACACGAGTAGACTTGAAAATAGTCCGCCGCCAGAGTATGCCATTTGTAGAAACGATACGGAAATTGTGTTAACCCCAGCTTCAAAGGCAAGAAAAATATCAAGGTGTGAATTAACCCAAGTTATTATATATACAACACCCTGGAAATTAGACAGCTTCTGGCTGATTCGACTTAATGTCTTTCAATCTTAACTGGGTTCATCCTTTAGAGCTACAACAGTTGTTTTCATCCTCATTAAAAATGTCAATGCTTTGCTTCCACGATCTGTGATTGGTGACTATTTAAAACAATTATATTCTTATACGGAACATGGCAATGTGTGTGTTTATTAGACTTGCTGTTCGGATAATGCTTGATCATAATGTACTTTTTTGTAGTGAAATTGGCAGAACCATTTTCAATTATTATTGTTCAAGAATTTAGCGCTGCAGTATGCTTCGGAACATTTGTGGTGGATAACGCTAAAACCAGCACTAAGCAGCCAGTAAACCCAAACAACCGTAAAAATACGTGGACCGCGCCAGACCATTTACGTATTATAACGTAAGGGGAATGTGCAAGAATGCTTGCGGTTTGCCTGAACTGATCAAATCCTAACAACCGCAAAGATCGCTGTCTTCGGATAGAGCGCTTATACAACATGTACAATGGACCTCTTGAATAGACTATCTGACCCATGCCTATCATCCGTCCTGCAAAGCCGAAAGCAGGAACTGTTTACTTGAAAAGTAAACAGTTACGGCCCTTTCGGTTTGCATGTCGGTATACACGTTTTCAAACCAGTTACGAAGCAACTGAAAAGTCACTGAAAATGGTCAAATAGTTTGCGGAGGGTGACATCTATTTTTAATAAATCAAATTTTTTTCGCCATTTGCAGCTGGAAATTGCGTCAGCAATTCCAGCTTCAAAGTACGAAAAATACCAGCTACAAATTATTCAGCAGGACGCAGAATTAATCTAAACGCGGATATAGATAACGCTATATAACATATACGACTATCACGACACTACTGCCGTGTAAAGCCAAAAGGGGTGACTTCTTACTTTTCGAGTGAGCAGTTACTGCCTTTTGGCTTTGCAGAGCAGCATATAATATTACACTTCCCACGATCTTCTGGCGCCGTATCAGAACGAGGACACACCCAGCCCATTGACATGACACAAAAAGCCCCGAATCAGATATACCTCTTTGGCCTCCAATGGCGAATAAAATTGATTTAAATTATTATTGTTGGCAATTTGAATAGCACAGGTTGGAACGTGTCTTGGAACATCGGTATTTAAATATATTTAGCCTCGGAGCAGACCGATCTAAATCGTTTTAGCTCGATTGTAAAATCGGTGTTTTTACAACACATATCATGATATACATGTACCACTTACCCTGATTTTAAGTGTATATTATATTTATCATGTATATTGCTTATTAATTTGATATGTACTTTTACAAAACTAACCTTTTGTATATACATGTACATAATTATTTATAATTATTTATGACAAATAAGTTAGAAATTACTATTATGTTTGTCAATAAAACATCTGTATGGTGATGTTTCGTTATCATGATGATGATTTTATTATCATTGAAAACAAAATAATTTAAGTGCATTATATCAGAAGCTATTATAGTTTATTGTAGTTTTACGTTACAAAATATGTATTATTATAATGTTCATTCATTGAAGAGGCCAGAGAAAATTGAGTTGAGCCTGGCAGAGATTTTAATAGTTGTTCATTTTATTCATCAAACAACTCCAACTAAGTAGCCTCTGGCATTTTACATTATTATGTGCCGTTATGTGGTTTTACGCCTTCCGTGTGGAGATGATACTTGCGGTCATTTATCGGTCAGTGTCAGCCTGCGCCTCTCTGTCAGCCCATAAACCGCTTATTGCATCATTCCAGCATGCAGTGCCTTAGGCAGCCCTGGCGCCAAACTACACATGCCCATTCTGAACCGCCCCAAATAACACATTCCTCTTACGTTACTTAATGAAGCACATAATAGAGGCTACTCAATATACAACACTGTTGTGCAAAGGCAAACAGCAGTCACTGATTACTTGAAAAAGTAAGCAGTTACTGCTGTTTGTCTTGCAAAGCAGAATAAGCCAGATCTCCACTTTAATGCTCGACAAAATGGAACAAAATTATATTTCACAACTTCGAGTTATTTAGTTCATGCTGACATCTTTAAATCATAATTGAATCAAATAAAGGAAAGTTGGTGTGACGTGTCACTCACAGAGATAGATCTATATATTTTCAACCTATATAATTTTGACCAAGAGTGTAAGCATACACCACTGAGCTCCAAGATAATTTATATTTTCCACCCTGTCTGAGACTGAATTAAATCTTATTTTTATTAAGTTTGATACGAATATATTTTTCGTTAGACACGCAAGACTAGATCAATATAAATATTAGAACTATAATATTGGACGGATAACCACAATCAGAAAGTGCATAATTGCAGAGTTAATGTAATTC